>CM075982.1:60346469-60380846 GCA_038087875.1 Malacoraja senta | reverse complement strand
TATGGAGCTCTCACTGCAGCCTTTTGATATAAGTTACTAATATATTTGCGCTTGAGGTGAATTAAATTCAGGTATAGACACTGTGTGCTTAAACATTTGGTTTGAATTTATTCTTATGCAGATACAGTACATGGTTCAAGAATTCACCAAAGTTACAAGAATTTGGATTAATCCTTTAAAGCAACAATACAGTCACTGACAGATTTCGTCATCTAATTAGCTTTGTTTTTTTAGTCTAGAGATATAGTGCGAGTCCGAGTCCGTGCCGACCTGTGATCCTCATACCTGTACGACTTTGAAGTGTGGGAGGAAACCGAGATCCCGGAGAAAACCAACACAGTCACTGTGAGAATATACAAACCCAGTACAGACAGCACCCTTAGTCAGGATCGAACCTGGGTCTCTGGCGCTGTAAGGCAGCAACTCTACCACTGCGCCATAGTGCCGCACAATTCTGTGAGCTGAACTTGTAATTGCAAATGACTGTGGATTGATCCCGTCTAAAAATGTCATCATGGATGTGCATGCAATATCTTTCCCATTCAGATTAGTAAACATATAATTGATCCCAGCCAATCTCTAGTATTTTACTGCCGTCTTATGAACTCTTATAGTAGTATTAAGTGCCTGTGCATTTTCAATGTGATTCACTTGTTGGATATTATCAGCAGTAAAAAAAATCCATCCTCTCCATTGACACAGTGAAGGATCATATTCGATCGTGCATGTTAAGATTGCCTCTCCAGTCTATTTGGCCATTTTGACCTACTTGCCACCTAAATCATAACACAGCTGCTCTCAAAGCTTTTCGGCATTTATGCACAATGCTCCTGTTTATTTAATTCTCTTGTTATCAGTGCCTCGCTCAGACAGTGCCACAGACTATTGCCGTCTTTCTATTTTTAATTTTCCACTCACTGCCTGTGCACATTACTGACTCATTGTGGACTGAGGAAACTTCATTTCATGAGCTGTTTACTTTTCTCCGACTGCGGGTTTTGAGATCCTGTGGTCATTGCCTTCAATCAGCAATGCTCAGTGGGTGTTTTGAATAGTTTCTTCAAAACCACTGTTTCCTATATGGAGTGAATTAGCATTGGTTGTCCTGGCTATCTGTGTTGTCAGTTTAGCTTAGCTTAGTTTAGAAATACAGCGCAGAAACAGACCCTTGGGCCCACCGAATCCGCGCCGACCAGCGATCCCCACACACCACCACACACTAGGGACAACTTACATTTTTATCGAAAGCCAAATTAACCTACAGACCTGTACGTCTTTGCAGTATGGGAGGAAACTGGAGCACCTGGGGAAAACCCATGCGGCCACAGGCAGAACGTACAAACTCTGTATAGACATCACCCATAGTCAGGATCGAACCCGGGTTTCTGGCGCTGTAAGGCAACAACTCTACCGTTGCGCCACCGTGTCACCCCATGTCGTCAGTTGCGGTGCATTTGAAGGTGTGTTTGATCCAGTCTGTATATAATATCTTTCAGAATATGTGTATATATTTCATTTCAGAACGACAATCACTATGCATACTTAAATCATACATATGACAACATCATTATGTCACATGCACACATAACTCATTTGCATATTTACATACAAATATACCATTGCCTGTATTTATTACTGACTGAACCCTCTTCCCACCCTCTGGTATCTACTTTATTCTTCACATTGAGAACAATGAAGTAGACAGAAAAATGCAAGACTGCCACCTTCAACAGATAAGAATGTGTTGATGTGTATACTGAGCTTATTTTACTGGTGAAAATGACATTTAATTTGTGGTTTCACAATTTGTTTTCATGAGTGAAATCTTTCCAATCATTGAATGCAATATTTTATTATACATTTAATATCATTTCATGCAGAGAAGAACTCAAAGCTAAAATTCAGTATTTTACCACACAATTTAATACAACTGGACCTGTAAAACTCATATTGGTATCCTTGCTAAAATGACTTACATTTTTTTAATTAATTAATGCTCCTTTTAATATACACACCATTCTTATGCTTTAGAGATGTGTGTTCTGTGGGGTTTATATTAGTCAATGCTTTCATATTTCCCTCACCTGTTCATTTTCTGTGGGGCAGTACGTTCGCATGAAAAGGACACAAAAAATGTACAGTAGATAGACTCAAACTGCTGGAGTAACTCAGTAGGTCAGACAGTATTTCTGGTGAAAAGGAGTAGGTGACGTTTCAGGTTGGAACCCTTCTTCAGACTTCAGACATCAGGGCCTGAAGAAAGGTTCTGACCCGAAACGTCACCTTTTCTCCAGCGATGCTGCCTGACGCGCTGATTTAGTCCAGCATTTTGTGTCTATCTTCGGTGTAAACCAGCATCTGCAGTTCTTTCCTACCTACTAAAATAAATGAAATGAGCTAATTGAGAATTGTCAAACGATATTATTTTGCAACAAGGAATGTAAAATATTTTCCAGTGATCATTTAAAATGTATGCCAGGTCTATCTGGACCTGTTTGCGTGTCCATAATTACCAACCAGTGTCCCAAGTGGCATTGAATCCTGATATGGATTCCCATTCTGGCTGGCTGGCCCTTCGTACCTCTGAGTCTCTGGATTACACCCTGTGCTATGTGCTGGTGAGTGTAGGAATACGAGGATGAATGAGTCGCTGAAGAGTTGATTTGGGGGACATAGATTCAGAGTTTGGACCATAGTGTTCTCCTTTGGGGCAGAAGTGACCTGTAGGAGAAGACAACTTGTACCTAAACTGGAGGGGGGGCTAATATTCTGGTGGGTTGATATGATGAAGCAACAAAGGAGGGTTTAAACTAGATTGGTAGGGGTAGACACCCTACAAAATAGTGAGACAGATGAGAAGCTGGAAGTTGATATAGATGTCAATGACAGCAAGTTCAGTGGATAAGGCAGGCAGAAGCACAACAGCGGATGCAGAAAAACTGTTATATTAAATTCCAGTTATTTGCAAGAGTCTTGCCAGGCAATGTAGATGAACTCAGGGCAGTGATATTTATGTGGGACTTGGCCATTACAGAATCAAAGCTAGGAGAGGGATAATACTGACAGCTTAATACTCTTGGGTACATGTGCTACAAGCGAGGTAGAGGTGAAGGAATGAGAGGAGGGTCAGTTGCGTTTCTGAATAAGGAGACCATCATCACAAGAGTCTGAGAAGAAATTACTGAGGGATCATCCAGTGAGGCTTCTTGAGCAGCGTTAAGAAACAAGAAGGGGATGATTACCTTGTTGGGATTGTACAATACGTCTCCAAACAGTTAAAGGGAATTAGGGGAACACATATGCAGAGAGATTGTGGAGAGTTGGAAGAATAATAGTGTGATCAGTATAAGGAATTTTAACTTTCCTAATATAGACTGTGACTGTCATTGTGCTAAGGGCTTAGATAGTGTGGAGTTGTTTTTTAAACTGTGTTATAGAGGACCTAACTAGGGAGAGGGCAAAGCTTGATCTACTCTTGGGAAATGTGGCAGGGCAAGTGTCCGTGCAAGAACATTTTAGGACCAGTGCCATAGTTCTATTAGTTATAAACTAGTTATGGAAAAGTACGGAAGTAGCCCACAAGTTAAAGTTTTAAATCGGAGCGAGATGGACTTTAACATGTTAGATAGGGGCTTATAAAAGTTGATTTAAGTAAGTAGTTTTCAGGCAAAGGGATGCTTGGCAAGTGGGAGACTTTTAAAAAGGAGATAGTGAAAGTCCAAGACCTGCATGTTCCTGTGAAGGGCATGGCTGGCAGGAGTAAGGGACCTTGGATGGCAAGGGGTATTGAGGATCTGGAGAAAACAAAAAAAGAGGTATATGTCAAGTACAGCCACCTGGAATCAAGTGGAGTTTTGGAGGAGTTATTGGGGATTCAGGAATATACTTAAGAAATAACTCAGGAGAGCAAAAAAACAGAGCATTGAATAGCTTTGGCAGATTAAATTGTGGAATATCCAAAGAGATTTTATGTTTATTAAGGAAAAAAGAGTAAATAGGAGGGGGGGGTGGTGGGGGAATAGGACCCTGTAATGACCAAAGTGACATCTATGTTTGAAGCCAAGGAGACGGTGAGGTCCTCTATGTATATATCTCCTCTTGTTTTATTAGGGGGAAAGACATGAGGACTAGGGAACTGGGTAAAGACTGCTCTGGAAGATTAGATTGCATGGAATTTAGGGAGAGCTAGCTAAGTGGATACATAATTAGCTTGATGGTAAGAAACAAAACGTGATGGTGGAAGGGTGTTTCTTGGACTGGAGCCTGCAACCAGTGATGCTGGGCCATTGCCGTTTGTTAACCACATCATCTAAGGAAGTTTTCAGTAAGTGTTCAGATAACACAAAAATTGTAGACAGTGAAGAAAGTCATCAAGAATGACAGTGGGATGGGTTGATTGTAATCATGTATTGTCTTACTGCTGACTGGTTAGCATGCAACAAAATAATTTTACTCTACCTCAGTACACGTGATAATAAACTAAACTATACTAAACTAAACGAAACAAAACTAAACCAAAATAAACTAAACTAAACCTGCCTGAACAATGAAGTTAATATTTTCAGCGGGACTGTTCCCAAAACAGTCAAACTATCTCCAGTTTCTCAAACGCTGATTAACCTGTTGTTTATTTTCATATCTCTTTTTCACCAACTTTTGCGAACTTTTGTTTTCTCTTTTCACCGTCACCTTCTACATAACAAACAGTGCGACTTTTATTAGCTGCCCAACCGTATCTCACTAAAAACAATTACTATAAGAAGCAGCTTATGTTTCACAAATCCTTCCACCTTAGCTGAATAAATATACAAGAAACCAAGTAGCAATAAATTCTGCCACATATTTCACATCCCGATAAGTGAGTAAGTATTTTCAGGGTTCAGGATATTCACCAGCTCGAACCGAATGTGAATAGTAAACTGCAAACCTTACTTGCGATGTCACTAGAAATTGACTAGCTCACCTCAGCCAGGTCATGCAGTATTTTTGTTCTGTCGCCATTAATCACCTAGTTACTCAGTTCCTTTGTAGGCGTACTGTAGATACAGAGGGATATTTTCTCAGCAGGGAATTGTGCATGTGCAACACTGACAAGGACAAAGAAGTAAAAAGAAACCAGGAATCAAAGTTCACAAGGTTTCTCACCCTCACCAGAATCATTCCTTACGAGGTGTAATTAATTGGTTTGGAAATCTTGAAATTACTGCAGAGCCTCAACTTGAATCCGATATAAATAGCCTCAAATCTGATTGCAAATTTGTCTAATTCATTATCAAAGCTAAAGGCTTGTCATAAGCAAATAGATAAATATATCTGATCCCAGTTAGATACTACTGTAGGAAGTTCAATACATTGTAGACAGTGACATCATGGTCTGCACCAGGATAGTGAGCAAAATGCCATCTTTCAACTGCAGTGCCCTTAATTAATTTGGGAAAGAAATTTCAAAGCATTGACTTTCACTTCATGAAATTCTACATTGTAAGTGCGATTCTCTTTACAGTAAATTACATATTTTTTCTCGCAGAGGTTTAAGTCAACAGCTGGTATTGATCTCCTGTTCCCAGGTTTATGATCATCAAAAATCAGTGTTGAAAGCAGAGGTTAACATTAATATAAAATGATGTGATGCAACAGCTGATGTTGCAAATATATAAAGGCCAATGAACATTTGAAAAGAGAAAAGACAGTAATGATTTAGTGTAAGTAATTCACAGACAACAGCATCACCTGATTGTTGAGTTTCATATCTGCTTCGTAAATTCAAAGATGGTGAAAAATCTGTTTCGTCAGAACTGGTTTTAACACATCAGGCCTAAAACGAAAATTAAAGATACAGTGGAATAATAATAATAATAATGGATGGGATTTATATAGCGCCTTTCTAATACTCAAGGCGCTTTACATCGCATTATTCATTCACTCCTCAGTCACACTCGGTGGTGGTGAGCTACTTCTGTAGCCACAGCTGCCCTGGGGCAGACTGACGGAAGCGTGGCTGCTAATCTGCGCCTACGGCCCCTCCGACCACCACCAATCACTCACACACATTCACACACATTCACACACATTCACACGCAGGCAAAGGTGGCACAAGGTAAAGTTGCTGCCCACAGCGCCAGAGACCCAGGTTCGATCCAGACTATGGGTGCGGTCTGTACGGAGTTTGTACATTCTCCCTGTGACTGAATGGGTTTTCTTTGGGTGCTCCGTTTCCTCCCACATTCCAAAGAGGTGCAGGTTTGTAGGTTAATTGGCTTCTGTGAATTGCCCAAGTGTGCAGGATGGAACTAGTGTGTGGGTGATTGCTGGTCGGTGCAGAGTCAGTGAGCCGAAGGGCCTGTTTCCCCACTGTATCTCTAAAACTAATACTAAAACTAAAAACTAAGATACACTGCTGAAAATGACTGCAAATTCCGACAACAATGATTCAGTGCACCATGCAAAATATTCTGCTGGAACTGGCAACCGACCATAACCTATGGAAAAATATTGATTTACCTTTTGTGGACCCCACCCCGTAAAGGGCCTGTCCCACTGTACGAGGTAATTCAAGAGTTCTCCCGAGTTTCCCCTGATTTGAACTCAGAGAATTACGGTAATAGCCGCTCGTAGGTGCTCAGGGCTCTCGTGGACATTTTTCAACATGTTGAAAAAACTTCACGAGTTTACCATGTTTCCCGAGTACCTGCCGTTAGCGTTACGAGCTGCTAAGAGACGTCCCGAGCTCCGACATACCCGCTACGTACATTCTACGTACTTACCACGAGTTTGATTTTTTTTAAACTCGGGAGAGCTCTTGGGTAAACTCGTATAGAGGGACAGGCCCTTAAACTTGTTCCTCAGTAATCTCTGATTCCAGATGGTGAGGCTTCCTCGGCTTATTGATACAAAATGGTTGAGCTACAAAAGCCCTCTGTATGAAAGCAACATTAATGTTATCATTGATGAAAGTAACATCTATACCTCAGATTTTACCACCTGTCAAGGACTTTGAATGCTTAAGAAAGACAGATGCCCAGAAGCACTCAAACTATTAACAATAAACTAATCATCAAAATGTTTGTAATCATTATACTTTAAATAGAGAGAAACACAAAGAACCTTTAAAAACCTGAATAAAATTGAAACAAATTAATTCTTTAAAAAAACACAGTGACTTGCGTTGTGCCTCAGGGGGTCAGTGCTGGGTTCATTGCTGTTTGTGGTCCATGTCCATGAGTTAGATGAGAATGTACAAGACACGAGTAGTAAGTTTGCAGATGATGATCAAGTGTGTGGTAACATAAACAGTTTAGAGAGATAGGAGTCAAATGCGGGCACATATGACTCGCTCAAAATGGGGTATCTTGGTTGGCAAGGACAAGTTGAGGCAAAGGATTTGTTTCCATGTTGCATGGCTCTATGACTCCAAGTGAATCTTGTAAATTATTCTTTCAAATTGGATGATGAGACAGACATTTGGCAACTGTGGCAGGGCTTGTATGCCATCGCAAGGCAAAACCAATTGGCAGCTCAAGTGACATTGAGGCATTTCTCCTGGATGAGCTCAATGTGCTATGCATCATGCGCATACTTCAACAGGGAGAATACTGATATGCCTTATCGGGCCCACATAGCCTCCAATGGTAATGTAATCTCAGTCACTGAAGCCAATCTCAGAAGATCATTCATGAGGGTGAACCCTTGGAAAGCACTGGGACCTGATGGTGAATCTGGTCACGTTCTCAGAACCTGTGTGGACCAACTGGCTGAGGTTTTTGCAGATATCTTCAACCTGTCATGAATGACGTCTGATGTTCCCACCTGCTTTAAAAGGACATCAATATTACCGGTGCCTAAGAAAAGTAAGGTGACAGGCCCAGTAGCACTAATGTCCATAGTGATGAAGTGCTTTGGGAGGATGGTTATGGTGCCTATCAAATCCCACCTTTGCAAGAACCTGGACCCATTACAATTTGCCTATTACCACAATAAGTCAGTAGGCAAGGGGGACACGATCTCGCTGGCTCTCCATTCTGCACTGGACCACTTAGCAATAATGCTTCCTTGTCAATAACAACAGCAGAGGGGACCTCAAGGTTGTGTGCTCAGCCATCTGGACTACCCACTCTATACCCATGAATATGTGATGGGAGTGTCCCAGGGAGCCGTGCGGGCCCGATCCACCGCTGAACAACCACGGCGCCGGCGACCGGAGTGACGACTTTCATTGATAGGCAGGAATTTCATTGTCCTATCAGGGACACATGACAATAAACTCTCTTGAATCTTGAATCTTGACCGACGACCGGAACGCAACCTGGTAGGCCAGACTCACCTCACAGGCCTCCCAGGGAACTGCAGAGAAACCGGGCGGCAAGGCCTGTCTGGGCCGAAGGAGCCTCAACGGCAGCGACGATGGGAGCCACGGCGGCAGCTTGAGCCTCAACGGCAACGGGATTCTCGGCGATGGTGGGGCCTCAGCGGCAATGGGGGCCTCACCAGCAACAGAGCCTAGGCGGCAATGGAGCATCAGTGTGGCAGAGGGAACCTCAGTGGCCTTGGAGCGTGAGGGGGGGAGGGGAAGACAATGGAGGACCTGCCGTGGGGGGACCCGGTGTGGGGGGACGGGGGGGCACTCTAGTTTAGCATCCTCTGCCCAGGGGATAAGTCTGTGTTTGTTTGTTTGTTTGTTTGTTTGTTTGTTCATTTGTTCCAGTGAAGGCGCTGTGCACACGGCAGCCAGACAACAGTCGTTCTCCTTTTCTTTTTTATTCACTTTTAATTTCAAGTTTTTGTGTACCTTGTGTGTTGTGTCTGTTGGCAGACCAATTTATTGTATCGTATCGTATCGTACGACTGTGCAGCTCAAAGCACCCTTTAAATTTGCTGATAACACTATCGTTTTTGGACGGATTACGATTAACGTTGAGTCAGAGTATAGGAGAGGGATTGATCATCTCATTGGTGCCAGAACAACAATCTTGCTCTCAACATCCATAAGACCAAGGAGCTGACTGTTGATGTTAGACGAGGAAGGTCGAGAGTCCACAAGCCTTTTTCATCTACGGGCAGGTAGTGGAGAGAGAGTCAACGACTTCAAGTTCCTGGTTGGGCATAGATGCAATAGATCAGACATTGATGCAATCTTAAGGAAAGCTCATCAACACCACTACTTCCTTAGAAGATTGTGGAGATTTGGTATGTCGACAAATACTCTTTTGACCTTCTACAGGTGTACAGTGGAGCGCATATTGATTGGTTGCATCACGACCTGGTTCAGCAACTCGAATGCCCCGGAATGAAAGAGATTGCAAAAAGTGGTGGGCACTGTCTGGTCCATCACCGTACTGACCTCCACATCATCGAAGGGATCTATAGGAGACGCTGCCTCAAAAAGACAGTCAGCACCATCAAGGACTTGCACATACCTGGCCATGCTCTCATTTCACTCCTACCATCAGGAAGAAGGTACAGGAGTCTGAAAAACTGTAACATCCAGGTTCAGGCGCATCATCTTCCCATCAACCATCAGGCTATTAAACATTACAAATACCAATTAAATTTTAACTATGAACAGTCCTGGTTGCACTAGGGACTTTGGCCATTGTTTTTGTTTTGCACTAATATTTTTTTTTCATTTAACTTTTAAAAATAATTATTGTTCTAATGCTATTTATTGAATATTGTGTTTACAGACTTATGCTGCTGCTAGTAAGAATGTCATTCTTCTGTTTCAGTACATATGACGATTTAAACCTAATTTCTTGACTCTGTTCCTAACCTTCCCCTTTGCAGCTGTTCTTCTTCTTTCAAAAGAACAAGCTCACTGTTGCTTTGTCTGGTTTAACGTGTGAATTCGATGGGCAGAGTTCTCAGTAGAAATGCTGTGGAAGTCAGCAAGTTTATGCGCTGGACTTTATGCAAACTATTGTCAGAGCTCTGCTAACAGGTTCATGAATTGTACATTGGCATTGATCTTGGAAACTTGTTGGTACTTTCAAAGGTAAATGCCAATAATTTGCCATGGAACAGTTAGTATTCTCCAGCCTGTTCCAAACCATTGGATTCTCTCTTGCTTCATGTGTTAGTACTTTGTGATTCTAAACGTTGTTACTTCTTGTAGCTGAGCAATAATTAAAATAGTTTAGTTTTAGTTTGGTTTAGTTTAGAGATACAGTGTGGAAACATACCCTTCGGCCCACCAAGTCCGCGCTGATCAGCAATCACGAAGAAACTATGGATTATTTACAGAAGCCAATTAACCTACAAACCTGCACGTCTTAGGAGTGTGGGAGGAAACCGGAGCTCCTGTAGAAAAGTTGTAAGAAGAAACTGCAGATGCTGGTTTAAACCGTAGATAGACACAAAATGCTGGAGTGACTTAGCGGGACAGGCAGCATCCCTGGATAGAAGGAATGGGATGAAGAAGGTCCGAAGAATGGTCTCAACCGGAAACGTCACCCATTCCTTCTATCCAGAGATGCTGCCTGTCCCGCTGAGTTACTCCAGCATTTTGTGTCTAGCACCCGGAGAAAACCGATGCAGTGATAGGGAGAACATACAAACTCCAGACAGCCAGTACTTATAGTCAGGATCGAACCCGGGTCTCTGGCAGCAACTCTACTGCTGCTTCACTGTGGCACCCTAATATATTTTAAAAAGCAGCTAAGATCTTTTTCACCCTGTGTTCCGCATTTCATGTCAGTGCAGAAGGATTAGATGGAAGTCATCTCCCAGTGATATCCAATGAGAAATGACACTGAATGGTATTAATTCCCCCAACTATGTTATATTACAATGGAGGAAAATTTGTTCTTAAATTAACCTGGGATGTTTGGGGCTAGCCTTAATTGCAAAATGGAAGGGATGAACTATTTGTGAAATTCCTGACTCTGACGATCAACACAAAATTATAATTTTTAAAATGACAATATTTAATACCCACAACAATTGCTTACTCGAAAATATCAATGGATTTTATAGTCAAATACCAGTTAAACAATTAAAGCAGTATTAAGATTTGACCATGAAAGGATAGCAGTTCTATATCATAACTGCTTGATGGCACAATAAATGTCTTTGACTCTTTTAAAAATGACTTCCAGCTAAGTTGCATGCATCAGCTTTCAATGAATTGAGAATGGTGGAACTGGTCATTATTAGTGGCTAAGAGTGCTTATTGTAACGTTACGCTGCATTTGGATTGCCAGCTCATTGGCAACAACAGCTTAGTATGCAGGAATGTAAGCTAAACGGCACTTCAGTTGCCTGAGACACTGCCGATGTTCAAAGCAGGTGTCATCAGTCTGCACCTGACTGGAACCCCAGGGAGAAGAAAGCAGCAGTCATGGGCTAAGGAGCTGAAAACACGAATCAGTCAGACCAGAGGAGAGGCTTCAGGTTCCGTGAACTACTATAAACCTTCACGGGCTCGTAGGCAGGGCACTGACTTCCAGAAAAAACAGCTGCTCTTAACTATTCATGCAAACGCCTGCTTGTAACACACAAATCCAATTGCTAAACAAAATATTCTGTACTTTATAATCAGAGTATGGGCAGCAGAAAAAACCCAGCAGCTGATATGCAAAACTACTTCATGGTTTATGCTGCGTTAGATATATATTCAAAAATAAATGATTTGGTGTGTTACAAAAGGTAATAAATAATTTTAGTTGTTCATCTTGTCACTCAGTGTTATTTGCTTTTCTATGAGGACAAAGGATACTGTAAATGCTGGATTCCAGATTTTAAAAAACAGAATATTGGAAGAACTCAGTGGGTCAAGCTGCAGCTCTGTAGGACTTTTTGGTTAGGCCACATTGCCTGGATTCTGGTTGCCCCATTACAGGAAAGATGTGGAGGCTTTGGAGAGGGTGCAGATGAGGTTTACCAGAATGCTGCCTGAATTAGAGGGTTTCAGTACAGAGAGAGGTTGGATAGATTTGGATTGTTTTCTCTGGAATGTCGGAGGTTGACAGGAAATTTGATAGAAGTATATAAAAGTATGAGAGCATAAATGGGGTAGACTGTCAGAACCTTTTTTCCAAGGTGGAAATATCCAACACTAGAGGGCACAGCTATAAGATGGGGGGGGGGGGGGGGAGGTTTAATGGAGATGAGGAGGGCAAGTTTTTTTCCCACTGATAGCGGTGGGTGCCTGGAATGCATTGCGAGGTGGTGATGGAGGCATATACCATAGTGGCATTAAATAGGCTTTTGGACAGGCACATGGAAGTACAGGGAATAGAGGGATACGGATCATGTACAGGCCGATGAGAGCAGTTTAACGGCATCATTTCTGGCACAAATACTGTGGTTCCTGAGCTGAACTGTTACATAGAAGAAAGAACTGCAGATGCTGGTTTACACCGAAGATAGACACAAAAAGCTGGAGTAACTCAGCGGGACAGGCAGCGTCTCTGGAGAGAAGGAATGGGTTTTTAAACCGAAGATAGGCACAGAAAGACATGTCTGAAGAAGCGTCTCGACCCAAAACTTCACCCATTCCTTGTCACCAGAGATGCTGCCTGAGTTACTCCAACCTTTTGTGTCTATCTTCTTGTTCTATTTTCTATGTTCTATGTTTTATCTTTGGAGGGAAATGGTGTAAGTTGACATTTCAAGTCGAGACCCTGCATCAGGACTGAGAGGGAAGAGGAAAGATTGCCAGTGCAGAGCATTGTGAGGGGTGATGGATGGAATCATATGGGGAGGAAATGGTGGCCAGATGGAACCAGGTAGGGAGGGAGGATTTCTCACCTCATCAGATATGCACAAAGGAAGAAGAAAAGTAGGCAGACAGGTGAGTGCATGTGGGATTAAAATTATAGTGCATGGGTTACCTGACATTGTAGAATTCAATGTTCATACCACTTGGTTGGTGGCCTCCCAAGTGTGGTTCTTTCATTTGCTTTTGTCCATCTGATCTCTATAAATATTATTATTCAAATGCTTTGAAGGTTATTCTCACTAATCTATTGTATGTAAAAGCAGCAAAGTCATTGTCTTTGGCAAACATTTAATTTGTCAGGACGTGAACCAGAAGTCAGATTTCTTTTTTTGTGTCATGAAGGCATCAAAGGCAGGTGACGAAAGGATGCATTGTGTGAGATTTGTGTCTTTCGTGGGAGGAGTGTGGAGGCAGTCCAGTGCTGAGAAAGCCATGCAGTGGCCATCACACACGTCTTGGGGAATCTGCCGCGGCAGGGTTCCTATTGTGCATGATGGCCAAGCGCTGTCGTGGTGAGAGGTCAATGTGTCAGGCTTAGGGATTTTGAAACTAAGGGAGAGCGAGTCAGGATGTCAACCCGAAGGGTCTCGAGCCGAAATGTCACCCCTTCCTTCTATCCAGAGATGCTGCCTGTTACTCCAGCATTTTGTGTCTATCTTCGGTTTAAACCAGCATCTGCAGTTCCTTCCGACACAATCACAAGGACCTTATGGGTTGGTTCAGGGTGTCATTGTTTGGAGGTTCGATCAATAGAACGAATGGTACAATTGGCTGCTGTTTTGAAGGTGTTAGGGAACAGAGTCATGATGATGAAGATGTAATGACAACCGTAATCAGATAGCCGGACATGCTATAGTGACCGGTAACTTTAGCTTTGAGGGCATTGATGTGCAGCTGGTTCCCAGCATTGCATTGCACAAACTTTCACCATAGGAACCTCATGTTGCTTCTGAAGGTATGATATTGTATGAATGACTTATGCTGTTAATGGAACATGCATACACAAGTGACATTTGCATCCACAATCCAGTCTGAAGAAGGGTCCCGACCCAAAGTGACACCCATCCATGTTCTCCAGAGATGTTGCCTGACCTAGAGCAATAGGTGATGCTTCAGGTCAAGATCCTTTGACCTGAAACATCACCTATTCCTTTTCTCCAGAGACGCTGCCTGACCCGCTGAGTTACTCCAGCTTTTTGTGGCTATCCTCGGTGTAAATCAGCATCTGCAGTTCCTACCTACACATGTTGCCTGACTTGCTGAGTTACTCCTGCAGTTTGTGTTCTTTTGTGTGAACCAGCATCTGCAGCTCCTTGTTTCGACCTAGGTTGCGTGCCATTAGATGTCACCAAACAGGTTTTTGTGCTTTTTGCATTAGTGCGTCAAATACACGTAGGACACAGAAATCAGATGACGAGCTTCTAGATTGATGCAGTAAGGCATCGACCAGTGTTCAGATGAAATATAACCATATAAGGCATTACGTTACAATATAATTTTAAGGCAGCGTAGCTCCAAGCAAATATATGAGCCTTGCCAAATTATTTTTACGGTAGTATTTTGAAATCCTTGTATTAACTCCACCTTTTCTGCAGGACCTGCAAATTTGCAAATTTACTGTATAAGGAACTTATTCTGATGGTGTACATTCCAGCAATTTGTTATATTTAGCATGATTCAGTCCTAATGCATGGTTTGGATTAATGTTTAGTTATAGCGAGTAGTTGTTTTGCATTAATTTATCTACAACTGTTTAGATAGAGACTAATTGATGGTTGTCCATGTGTAATTAATATGTTTCGCAGAGATATGGGTTTGTGATATCAAGGAGGGACACAGAGTGTTTATAAAATGATGCAATGCTTAACAGAACCTGGAAGTATTCTTTATTTAACTCGCACAGTTGCACAAACCTCGTAATGTGACAAAAATAAAATGTATCACCTCTTGAAAGATGAAAAATAACTGCTTTATCTGAAATTCACATTCCAGCTTTTGAATTTGCCAAAAGATCCACTAATAGATTGCAATTGTCTAACATAAATATTTTACAGTTCTCTATTCACATTTTTTAAAATACATAGTCTTACCCTATAATACAAAACTTTGAAGTCCCTCCTCCAGCAAGGATAGTAACCATTTTATCCCTCACTGTGACTGGGCTGCTTACTCCAGAATGATGTCAAAAAAAGGTCCAATTACAATTTGTAGAATTTTGGGGATAGCGACATGCATTTCTTATTGGTCTTCAGTTGATATTTTCAGGAGATATCCGGGGAGTGAGTCTTGCATGAAAAATAATAATAATGTTAGACAAGCACAGCCAGGACTGATGGGTGAAAGGCTCTGTTAGAAATGGCTGACTGTAAAAATAGCAAGCCTTCTTTTATGCCATGCTCTTCAATGTATCTGCGATGCTGGCCTTTCTCATTATTGAAATGAGATAGGCATCTTTTATAATATATATCTGCTAAGAAGCTATTGTGTTAAAGAAGCCTGGTGCGTTAGCATTAATTATGTTTTTATATTGGTCGACAATGCGTTCTTGTACAGACACCTAATGAAATACTGCTTTATCCAAATATCAAACCTTTTTTTGGCGGTGCTTGGTTAAATGTATTTATTTGTGATGTGCTAGATTTATTAGCTGATACCTGCAATTATTTTCAGTAAGATATAATTCAGTTGTCAGAATCCAGCTCAGCCAGAAGATTAAAATTGTGTGAGGTGCTTCACCACTGAGCAAAAACAATGGGGGTTTCAAGAAGTAATCACGTCCCTGTGAAAAAAATGGGATTAATTAGTGCTGTACATGAACAGGCAGCATGCTCATTAAAACCTTGTGCGGTACCTCTTGATAAACTGCCACTTTAAGTGCTGGCATTAATGTGATGAGACAAAGACTTTATTTCACACTCTTTGCTGATTATATCTTACTTAAAGCCACTTAAATTGACTCTCAAAGGTTCTTTGGAATGCAAAGATTCAAATTATCTCAGGAAATCACCAGGACACTGAAGCTCACCATTTCTGATAAAAAAAAATGCAGCCAATCAACGTTAGATCAAAACACCAGTGACAGCCTTGATTAACTCTCAAAGATCTACATAAGATTTTTATTCTGCAATGAATCATTGCATTATATTGACAATGTATATGTTGTTAGAACCTGTGCACAGTGCCACTGTCTTGCTATAACCTGACAGATTAAACTGCTGATTCCTAATAAAAAGGAATTGGTCAAACATTGAATTTTTGACAAGCTTCAACTAGCTATGAATTGAATGATCAATATCAACTTCTTATTGTTAATAATCATACTCAGAAAATATGCATATCTAGCTACATACTCAGACTGAAATCTTTATTTGTCACATGTTAAATTATGCCCAATTTTACAGATTTAGTATCCTTTAGCCAGTTTTCATTTTCGAGTGTTTTAGGCTAAATAGAAGACATGTGACAATAAAAATATAAAGATAAGAACGATTATATAGTCATTTTTCACTTGAGGAGATCACGTGATTTGCATTGTCTGGCTACCACATTGGACATTTTCAGTATGTTTAGGGAACTCCGACTTTAGACATTTAATAGTTGACTATTAAAACAAAGCTTGGGTGATTTTAGAATTGTTTTTTTAATTTCAATAGATTGAATTCATCCTCAACTGCATGCATATGTGTCATGCTTCTGAACTTTCGTTCCATTGACGTCAATTGGATCGAATGTTGGAAGCAGTTATTGCCAAATTGTGATTTTAATGTCTCTGACCAAAAGAAAATATCTGCCCCATTATTCATATCAAACAAGCTTTTCACTGCATTTGGTACACGTGACAATAATAATAAATCAAAATGAACATTGTTCTTTTATTATATAGAAAACTGAAAGTGGCAAAATGCATAAACATAACATTGCTGAGGTTAGTTATAGTTCTTTCTGTCTCTATTCTCCTCTCTTCTACTCTTGATTTTGAATAGTTTCTGGGTGATGGATATTAAAATTATAACTTTAACTTTTCTATAACAATTGCATGTTTTGGCTTAAATTCTAAAAACCCTGAACAAATTTATGAATTGACACTCTGACTATTAGACAATGGTATACACATTCAGTGGTGTAAAGCAATATTTCAATTGTCAATATGCGTATGAAACCAAAAGTAATGACAGAGACCAAACAAAATTCCCAACATCGGAAGTTAAAGCCAGGAATAAATGTTTGGAATAATTCAGAATTTGAATTCTGCTCTGAAGAAAATCATCAAAAAGCAAATGTGGTAGGAACATGTTAATCATAGCCAATATAACCATTCATCATATTGTGCCAAACTAACATGAACTGGCAGAGGCCAGACCATGCCATGATAACCACAATGCTGTCATTGCCAGGTACTTCATGTTACCTTGCCAAAGGAATTTGGCACCGGTGGCAAACTGGCATAGGATTTTTTTTAATTACAATTAAAATATCACAGTTGTAAAGATACAACATTCTGTGAAAGCAACTGCGGAAAAATGCTTTTACATCGGGATGCATACAATTGCAAAGCAGAAACAACCTTTTTAATTCCAAGATGATAGCTAATTTCTGAACCTTCATTTATTATCAGAGTGGTTCTTAAAAACATCATGAATTAATTTAATGGAGACATGAGAGACTCCAGAATCTTGAGCAAAAATACAAGTGTTGGAGAAACTCAGCGGGTCAGGCAGCATCTGTGGAGGGAAATGGACAGATGACGAGACTGAATTAATACAAACTAAACAAATGTAATAGATGACTGCCAAGAAAATTAACTGAGTTGTGCTGTTTTTTAAGTCGTGGGTGTTTGAAACCTGATTTCCCTCAGAATGGAACATGATTACAATGTGTAGGAAGGAACTGCAGATGCCTGTTTAAACCGCAGACAGACTCAAAAGGCTGGAGTAACTCAGCGGGTCAGGCAGCATCTCTGGAGAAAAGGAATAGGTGACGTTTCGGGTCAGGTCTGAAGAAGAATCTCGACCCGAAACGTCACCTATTCCTTTTCTCCAGAGATGCTGCATGACCTAATGATTACAATGAATTTGGGTTGAATCGTGGCACTCCAGAAATCTGAAAGGCACTAAGAAATAATTATGATTTTGCTGCCAATGCATTTTCTGTGTAAGATGGATACATGACAACATAATTCTTCTTTTGAGTTTTGTTTCAAGCATGCCAGGAGAAATTAGTCAACATAGTTCTGATACCTAACGGTAATTGTTGTGATACTTTCTCATCAAGAGTATGGTTTTAAAGGGAGCTCCCTAGGACTGACCTGGGTCATGACTCTTTAACTTAATCTCTTTCAGACCTCCATCATCTCACCCCCATGACTAACTCATAATCCTCCATCAAATTGCACTTCCCAATTATTTCTTCACTTGCCAGCCTACATCATTGTACCCTCCTCTATTAATCTCTCAATCCATGAGGCCCTGATCTCCTGAAGCCTAATAATGATTTGTGTGGATTTAGATGAAAGAAAAAAGGAATTAGTGCTTGAATAATGCTACGCAGCCTTAAAGATAAACAGGATCCATTCATGGGCATAGCTAATGCATAAAACCCTTGGCGATATGAGGGAAGGAGCAGGTGGAGGGAATGAGGAGTTACCTCCATAACCTCATAAACAAATGCAATAATTCATAATTTTCATTTGTGAGACTTCTTTGTTTAAATGTGCAATATAATTCTTAAGCTGGCATAGTGTGAATAAAGTGCCAAAAAATGTATCGCATGTGGCTCATGTACAGAGTGGCCACTTGCTGATTTAAATAATCTACCTTTACTTTACTTTAGAGCTTTCGGCCCACCGAGTCCATGCCAACCAGCGATCACCTCGTACAATAACACTTTCCTACCACCAGGGACAATTTACAATTTACAATTTTTACCAGGAGCCAATTAACCTACAAACCTGTACGTCTTGTGGGAGGAAACTGGAGCACCCAGAGAATACCCATGCGGTCACAGGGAAAACGTACAAACTCTGTACAGACAGCACCTGTAGTCGGAATCGAACCTGGGTCTCTGGCGCTGCACCACTGTGCTGCCCTAAATCTGCTTTTGTTAAACACACTTTGCATCATCTTTCACAGCATAATTCACATTCTTCATGAAGTTGAAACATTAAATAATTTCTTTCTTACTTCGATGTAATTTGTTCCATTGCATTCGCTAATGTCTGAATTAGCCTAGGTGTGAATTATCTCATCATTAGCTCCATGAATATGTTAACAATTATGTGGCAGTGGGCAGTGTTTCACTTGTTTTCAACAATTACATCTCCTGATTTAATTCTGCTTGGTTATAATGGTTGCTTTGGATATACTTAACTTTAGCCATCGGGTTACATTGTATTGGCTATCCTTTATATAGCCTATGATTGCTGTTTTCTTGTTTACATTCTTGGTCTAGATCCCTGGCATTGCCATTTTTTTAATATGATACAATCTCCTAACAATTTTTCTCAACTTGGTTGGTAATGTCAATCTGATAATAAAACAATACTTGTATTTTCAGCTGCTACATAAACATACTGTATTTACTCCCATATTAGTGTTTATTAAGGTTTTCATCTCCACCAGTTGCTTTAACATTAAAAGAGTTGTTCCTGTGTAAAACTTACCCATACATGTGAAATTTGGTAATACCTGGGTTTGATAAGTCACAAGTTAATGAGAAATGGGTAATGTCTTTCAGCCCTTTTTAATTCATCTATCTAGAGAGATCTTAACAGTTGCCTGAAAATAGCATACAGCTCTGAAATTATTGTGCGGTCTTGGCATTTACTTCAATTAAAATGTTCTGCAGACTTTGCGACCTTAACAAACTCTAAATAAAAACAAATTTTCTTTATTTCTAGTTTGCTTAACGTAGTTTCCAGACTTTCTTCATAAATCAAAAGTCTTACACAAAAGTACAGCTGTGCGTCTTGCTACTGAATGCTTCTTTTGTTCCTTACTGTACAGTTGTGCGCTTGTAACTATGTTTTAAGCGGTGCACAAAAAAGGTCCTTCTAAGTTTTATAAAGCTATATCAACCACACTCTAGATAATTACCTTGCATCGGTTGGTGATCATGGCTACTGAGAGCCCAAGCTATCTCCAGTTTCATCTTTGCCCATTTCAACTCCATTCATGTACCTTATTTTCTCCTTTCTTGTACATGACTTTACACGTGTGTCACATTGTCTTTTCCTGCCCACATACTGTGCCAAAATCTTTCATTAATTCAATATGTACCTCTTCCAATTCCACTACCTATTCAACTTTGGTATCCACTGCAGGTTTGACCATTTATTTTGAGGTTTCTGAGCCTTGTATTTTAGTACAGAACAAGCAGTTAATCCTGAGGCAACCTTACCAACACAATTCGTCAAATTCACACTCATTATTTTTACCCTTCAACCTGTGAGTTTAATTAATGTTTTTTAACAGTGGACTTTATCAAATGGTTTTCATATCACAGGAGAAGGAGTGATATTACTGTGGACACTGTCACAATATAACAAGTGTTATATAAGTATAAGCAGACACAAGCATTTGATGGCACTGGGCCTATATTTGCTGGAGTTTAGAAGAATGAGGGGGGACCTCAATGAAACGTACAGAATAGTGAAAGGCTTGGTTAGAGTGGATGTGGAAAGGATGTTTCCACTAATAGGAGAGTAGGTCTGGTGGTTATAGCCTCAGAATTAAAGTACATTCTTTTAGGAAGGAGATGAAGAGGAATTTCTTTAGTCTGAGGGTGGTGAATCTGTGGAATTCTTTGCCACCGAAAGCAGTGGAGGCAAAGTCAGTGGATATATTTAAGGCAGAGATAGATAGATTCTTGATTAGCATGGGCGTCAGAGGTTATGGAGAGAAGGCAGGTGAATGGGGTTAGGAGGAAAGATTGATCAGCCATGATTGAATATCGTAAACTTGATGGGCCGAATGGCCTAATTCTACTCCTATCACTAATGATCATGATCTTATGACAATATAAGTACATTCAAATGACTTAAAAGCATATCTGGAATGCTCTAATTTTGAATTTTGCTCTTTTCTGTGGCCATTTCGTGGATTGTTTAATTAGGAGGAGACAATGACATGAGAATTTTGGGTGGAAAGGGACTGCAGATGCTGGTATATACCGATGATAGACACAAAGTGTTGGAATAACTCACAAGGATGGGCGACGTTTCGGGTACAGGTCTGAAGAAGGGTCCCGACATGTCCTTTTTCCAGAGATGCTGCCTGACCAGGTGAGTTACTCCAGCACTTTGTGTCTATCATGAGAATTTTGTTGGTTCTCTTTATATCTAGGGTTAGATTTTGACAAGAAGATATTCCAACTTCATGCATGTGCACATTATGGGTCTGGGAAATGAAAGCTGATCCTTTAGCAAGTGCATGATCAGCCATGATCACATTGAATGGCGGTGCAGGCTCGAGGGGCAAATGGCCTACTCCTGCATCTATTGTCTATTGTCTATTGTCTATTGTCTATTGTCTAGTGTCTAATGAATAATATTATTCCAGCTGCTATTTCATCCTATGGTTGCAGAAGGTTCCTAATCTCGATTCTGGCAGAATTTTAAAAAACAGCCGAACTAATAGGATGAATATTCTATTTGTTTAAACAAATTCTGTTACAATGAAGAATCTACTGCCCAAAAGGAACTGAGAGGAAAATACAAAAATAATATTTAAAAGAGAAATGAGGGAAAATTATTTATAGGGCTGTGGATAAGTTTTGCACAGTGTTGCGAATTATTGATACATCTTTCCTTTTTTTTATTTTTTTTTATTTTTTTTATTTTTATTTTTTTATTTTTTTATTTTTTAGAAGTACGGTAGATTACAGTAATGTACAACACGTATATATTAATACATTTTTTGTACCGCTTCACTTTTTTAAACTTTAAGAAAGAAAAAGAAAGAAGTAAGAAAAGTGAAGAAAGTGCGCAAAGGTTGTGAAGTGCAAAAGAGTGTTGGGAAAAGAAAGCCCCTTAGAAAAGAGGTTAGAGAAGGAAGTAAAGTTAGAAAATAGACCCTAGAAAAAAAAAGAGAAAGAAAGAAGGAACAATCGCTCTATTATAACTCTTATACCATACTTCATAGAGAAGGAACTACCAACCAAGTCTGTTTTTATTTTACCTCCCATTACCAGGTCCAGATACCTTTTATTTATTTATTTGTTTTTCTAAATTACTATTGCACCTCATGCTTGTAATAGGTCCAAAAACGTAGACCACGTCTTTTGAAATTGATCTACTTTGCCTACTAGGAGGAATCTCATCTCTTCCAGATGTAATGTTTCCAACATATTTGATGTCCACATTTTTATTGTTGGTGTGGGCGCATTTTTCCAGAATTTAAGTATAAGCTTTTTTCCCATTATTAGCCCATAATTGAGTAAATTCTTCTGATACACGTTTAATTCAGGAATACCTTCCGATATTCCAAAAATAATCCATTCTGGTTTTGGTACCAGTTTTATTTTGATTAATTTTGAAAAAATATCAAATATTTCAAACCAGAATTTTTGGATTTTTGTTGATACATCTTTCCAAGGAGGCCAAATTAGCAACATGGACTTGTTTAAACAAATTCTGTTACAATGAAGAATCTACTGCCCAAAAGGAACTGAGAGGAAAATACAAAAATAATATTTAAAAGAGAAATGAGGGAAAATTATTTATAGGGCTGTGGATAAGTTTTGCACAGTGTTGCGAATTATTGATACATCTTTCCAAGGAGGCCAAATTAGCAACATGGACTTGTTTTAATATCATTTTTAATTTGATTATTCAGTGAAAGACATGGTCTCACATATCCAGTCTTTCCTCCATGCGAGGGGAAGAATTGGAAGAATCTCCAGTGTCTGAAGAAGGGTCTCGACCCAAAACGTAACCTATTACTTTTTTCCATAGATGCTGCTTGACCCGCTGAGTTACTCCAGCTTTTGTGTCTAACTTCCTCCACTATAATCTAATTACAAATTGTGTGACTTACAGGTATTTGTCTCCAGAATGAAGCATTTCAGTACTCATGTGTATACCTTTCTAATCCATGCCATATTTTTGTAATGATATTGTGATTTAACATTGCTGCAGTCTGCAATTATTGTTTCTTTGATCATGATTGATTGACAATTTGAATTTTATTGGAATGAAGAGATTTAAAGGCAGAGGATCTTCTTTTGTGCATCATCGCACTTCGATTTCTATGCTGATCCAGACAATAGAACTCCATTAGCATTTGCATTTTATATATTTCAGGGAAATCTTTCAGCCTAAAGAAGTTTGATAATTCAGACTGAAAGTCTCCTGGTAAAGAAATACAGTTGGAAGGATGTTAAGTTTAATGCATGTGCAAGAAACAGTGCTGCAACTAATGTTGATAATACATTCAAATGGAAGGATTCTTATAATTAACCTCTCTAAGGATGCAATTGAAGGAACAAGCAACATTGTAAGCTGTTGATTCCAAGTGCATCTTTCTGCATGATGGTGATCTTCAGTCTGAGCAGTCAAGTGGGAAATGAACTTTAACACAGGTAACTAGGAGGAGGTGATGCACTCACAGCAGACAATGATGCGCTCACAGTGGCAAAACAGAAACATTCCCAGCACCTACATTTGATTGCTGTAGAAATAAGGAAAACATCCAGTGACAAAGGTAAGCAACTGGTTAGAAACAGCAACATGGGGCAACAAAGCAATTTACAAATGCAAACGAAAGGTTGGAGTTAATTAAATCTGTCAGGTGTGTAAGAAGGAACTGCAGATGCTGGTTTATTCCGTAGATAGACACAAAATGTCGGGGTAACTCAGCGGGACTCAGACTGAAGAAGAGTCTCGACCCAAAACATCACCCGTTCCTTCTATCCAGAGACGCTGCCTGTCCCGCTGAGTTACTCCAGCATTTTACTGTCTACGTTTTTCTGGGTCGTAGTTGGGTCACACTTGGATTACTTTTCACAGTTCTGACCTGCGCACAATAGAAAAGAAGCAGAGGCAATGGAGAATGTGCAAGAAAGATTCACACGGCAGGTATCAGAAATGAGCGAGTCTGTTAATGGAGAGAGAGAAGGTTGCAAGGAGATTTGTAAAGGTGTTTGGAATCATGATTATCTGGACAAGAGCAGAGACAGAGAAGCTGTTCTAATTGAGCATGTGAGAACACGAGTAGCTCCCCTAACGTGAGAATTTTAGAATTCTCATCATCATCATCGTTGAAAACATCAATGGACACGGTGACTTACAATGCTATATATGACAATGATCGCAACTTCTACTGAAGTGTGGATGGTCGTTGGCTCGCTTGGAGCTCATCCGCCCTTTGACAGGTCTTGTTTTTGGGCCTGTTTTTGGTCCTGCAGGGCTCCACAGCTCCCTCCTTACCTGGCAAACCAGGTGGGGGAGACAGTTTAGTCGCCGACTATCTGACCATGGAGCAGGTAGCACGGGATTACATGGTACCCATGGAGGTGGGAACTCCCCCCCCCGCACTGATTTTCATCCTAGCTTTCAAATCCATCCATAGCCTTAGTAGAACACGGAGGTGGAAAAAGTATATTAAAAATATACATATTTTCTGGTGGCTGGGGAAGATGCCCATGGAGGGGATGATTTGGACAGGAATGGATAAGTCAACCAAAGAATTGTGGCGGGAGTGGTCTCTGTGGTAGGGAGATGACATTTTAATTGAGGGTCTCAACCAAAAATGTCGCCTATTCATGTTCTTCAGAGATGCTGCCTGACCCACTGAGTTATACCTGGCAATTTGTGTCCCTATTTTTGTTTTGTCCACTTGCTCTTTAATCATCTGAGATATCTTGCTTCTTTAATTCTGGCCTCTGGCTTATCCCCAGTTTTACCTTTGGTTTCTTCACCTTCAGCTCTAGAGATCCCTCCTTTTGCCTCTCTTTCTTCCTTTCTTCCACTTTAAAGCACTTCCAAACAGATTGTTTTGATCCTATCTTAGAGGGCATAGATTTAAGGTGAAGGGGAAAAGATTTAATAGGAATCTAAGGGGTAACTTTTTCACACAAAGGGTGGTGGGTGTACGGAATGAGCTGCCAGAAGAGGCAGTTGAGGCAGGGACTATCCCAATATTTAAGAAACAGTTAGACAGGTATATGGATAGGACAGGTTTGGAGGGATATGGGCCAAACGCAGGCAGATGGGACTAGTGTAGCTGGGAAAATGTTGGCTGGTGAGGGCAAGTTGGGCTGAAGGGCCTGTTTTCACGCTGTATGACTATGACTCTATCTGTCTGAATAACTCTTTTCATGGTTCAGCATCAATTTGTATGATGAAATTCCTGTACCAGCCGGGATATTTTAGCTGCATTCAGTTGCTATATAAATGGAAACTGCTCTTTGTGTGGCACTGTCACTAAAATTTCATGCCGCCTTCAATCCGTCCCCATCTGTTGTCTTCTGCGAATGCTATTGTACTTTGCAAGAGGACATACTTTAATAATAAAGTCACCCTGGGGGCTTTGGCAAGCCTTGCCCTCTTTCAATTAGTCAAGGGGAAAATCTGTCAACTTGCCTTCTAACTAATGCTCACATTATCTGGAATTATTTTGTGGTCAGAGACACACTGAACTCTTTTGAGAGTTATTGGTAGTTTTCATAATGCAATGGCATTAACTCATGTCATTGAAAATTATTTAAATGATTATTTGACAGTGAACAAACTGCATGATGTTCTGTAGTTATTCAGGAAGCAAGCACACGATAGAATATTGTACAGGACATTCTATAATGGCAATATGCCTTTCTAAATTTAAGGTAGCATGGCATTGGTAGTTAATTGTGTAGGAAGGAACTGCAGATGCTGGCTTACACTAAAGATAGACACAAAATGCTGGAGTAACTCAGCAGGACAGACAACATCTCTGGAGAGAAGGAATGGGTGACATTTTGGGTCGAGACCCTTCTTCAGAATTATTATTGGTAGTTAATTACTGCTTTGTGAATAACCCTGGATTATTTTTGTTCCCTTACCCAGGAGGATTCACTTATTGATGCAGAGAATTCAAATATGATGGAAACTTTCAAAATATCTCAATTATATTTATGTTACTAGTTCTTATGCACTGTCATTTTAAGAGCATGACAGAACATGACCCCATCCTATGCAGACCCCTAACTTATTATTCATTGTAATTTTGAGAGAGGAAGGGATTTAGTTTTGAGGAGCAAACCCTAAAACATAATCAATTATGTACTTGGGCATCTTTAGAACATGCTTTGGATTTTTTAATAGTTGAAGCCTGCATAAAAACTTTTTATTTATAAAATATTTAAGGAAAGTCAATTACGTTAAGTAGACTCTGATGTATTGTGTGCAAAATGCTTGTTAACTGATTTTTGCCCTGTATATTGTTGTGGTTTAATCAGGAAGGATGTGGGCCCATGTAATTTGATGGAAATACCGGAGAACATTCAGGGCTGATAAATATCAATAAGAAATACACTAGAAACTGCAAGTGGAATCTTGAGCAAAACACATCAGTGTGAAGAAGTGTCCCGAATCGAAATGTCATCCATTCATTTCCTCCACATATGCTGCATGATCTGTTGTGTTCCTCCAGCATATATATTTTGCACAAAATATCAATAAGAGGCAGGATAAAAATATTATAAAAAATGGCAGGAGTGCACCTATAATTATGATGCGCTTACATTAAAAGTAGAATCAAAACTTCCTTGAAACTAAATTTAGTTCTTTTGAAAGTAAGGAAGTGACATTCTAAGGATAAAGCGCAAGATTGTCTGCATTTATGTTAAGGATAACAGATGAATTTCTACATTTTATATATTAATTTTGACCTGCATAATACACATCACTTTGATATGAGCACATCACCAGAATGTAATTTGTCAGTGGGAATGGAATGCTTGCAGTCAACCACAACACAGTTGCAATGCTTCTTAAGCTTCTAACGAACCATCAAACTGATATAAATATTGTAAGGATCAATAATAACACAGTGTAGCATGAATTAGTGCAGAGATAGGTTGACATATAATTAAGACACGTTTGCTTCTATGACCAGACTTGGACATGTTGGAGGCAATCAGATTTTCAGCAGGGCACGATGGATCTCTCAATCTGTCTATTAAATATTCAGTGTAGCTTCTGAGACTTGGTGACGTATGCAAGGTCAATAAAGTGTTATAGCCTGAAAATCCATTAACCCTAGCTCTGAACAATTGAGATAATACTGCATGACTTGTCTTCCTCAAATTGATTCCAATATATTTGGAGTGCAATATTACCAAACAATCCTAGTGCAACATTCTCCTGTGGTTATGTGTAGGAATGAGCTGCAGATGCTGGTTTACACCGAAGATGGACACAAAATGCTGGAGTA
This sequence comes from Malacoraja senta, assembly GCA_038087875.1. NCBI lineage: Eukaryota > Metazoa > Chordata > Chondrichthyes > Rajiformes > Rajidae > Malacoraja > Malacoraja senta. The sequence goes on along the minus strand of CM075982.1, from coordinate 60,353,723 downwards.
ACTCAGCAGGACAGGCAGCATCTCTGGAGAGAAGGAATGGGTGATGTTTCGGGTCGAGACCCTTCTTTTAATGTTTCTGTATAAAGGAAGCAGCACCTGTTCCAATACTTCTTGTTTGAACTTTCTGATCCCACAAGGCCTGCCGGTCTTAAAGTGACCTCTTCAAGGCGTTTAACTACTTTTGCAAACAGGTATAATGGCTGGAGGGAGGAAGGAGCAGGCCTCTTAGCTTTCATACTGTGACGTGGAATTTTTCTTCAGGAGATGTACCCCAGAAGGATGAAACACTGTGACTGATACCCTACCCTGCATGCGCTCCAGATACCCTGCCTTCAGTATTAATACACAGACAGTGTCAGAAAAGTACTATGCCATTAGATACATCAGGTGACAGCTCAGCTGCTTCAGCATGCGCTCCAGATACCCTGCCTTCAGTATTAATACACAGACACACAGGCAGACCACAACAAACACAGTCACACTGAATCATCACGACATCAAAGCAGCTCCTGGATCATCAGATTATTATTAGACAATAGGCAATAGACAATAGATGCAGGAGTAGACCATTCGGCCTTTCGAGCCAGCACCGCCATTCAATGTGATCATGGCTGATCATCCCCAATCAGTACTTTGTTCCTGCCTTCTTCCCATATCCCTAGAATCCGCTATCTTTAAGAACCCTATCTAGCTCTCTCTTGAAAGTATCCAGAAAACCGGCCTCCATCGCCCTCTGAGGCAGAGAATTCCACAGACCCACAACTCTCTGCGTGAAAAAGTGTTTCCTCATCTCCGTTCTAAATGCCTTACTCCTTATTCTTAAACTGTGGCCCCTGGTTCTGGACTCCCCCAACATCGGGAACATGTTTCCTGTCTCTAGCGTGTCCAAACCCTTAATAATCTTATATGTTTCAATAAGATTCCCTCTCATCCTTCTAAATTCCTGAGTATACAAGCCCAGCCGCTCCATTCTCTCAGCATATGACAGTCCCGCCATCCCGGGAATTTACCTTGTAAACCTACGTTGCACTCCCTCAATAGCAAGAATGTCCTTCCTCAAATTAGGGGACCAAAACTGCACACAATACTCCAGGTGTGGTCTCACTAGGGTCCTGCACAACTGCAGAAGGACCTCTTTGCTCCTTTACTCAACTCCTCTTGTTATCAAGGCCAACATGCCATTCACTTTCTTCGCTGCCTGCTGTACCTGTATGCTTACTTTCATTGACTGATGATCAAGGACCCCCAGATCCCATTGTACTTCCCCTTTTCCCAACTTGACACCATTTAGATAATAATCTGCCTCCCTGTTTTTGCTACCAAAGTGGATAACCTCACATTTATCCACATTAAACTGCATCTGCCATGCATCTGCCCACTCACCCAACCTGTCCAAGTCACCCTGCATTCTCATAGTATCCTCCTCACAGTTCACACTGCCACCCAGCTTTGTGTCATCTGCAAATTTGCTAATGTTACGTTGAACAATACTTTTTGTTTGAACTTTCTGATCCCACAAGGCCTGCTGCTCATAAAGTGACCTCTTCTTAAGGGGGTTGATGGTGGGGGGAGGGGGGAGGGGTGCGGAGGGTGGGGGGTTCTGCAGGTATAACGGAAACAACAGTATTTTGCTCCCCCACCCTCACTAGCATACTACTAGCTAATGTGTAGGAAGGAACTGCAGTTGCTGGTTTATACCAAAGATAGACACAAGGTGATGGAACAACTCAGCAGGTCTGGCAGCATCTCCTGAGAAAATGAACAGGTGACGTTTTGGGTCAGAACCCTTCTTCAGGCTTCTTCTTCTTCTTCACTTCAAAAGTCACTTGTTCCTTTTCTCCAGAGATGTTTCTTGACCTGCTGAGCTGCTCCAGCACTTTGAGTCTATCTCCTACAATCTAATGTGCAATTTCTTGAGAACACCCTTAAAGAGCTCGGAGCAAGGCCGTTGTTTCATAGGGAGATCAGGGACTGCTTTGTTTGACTGAAACATGGTTCACCTCCGAAACATCCAACTCTGCTGGGCAATCTGAAATATCCGACTCTGCTGGGCAATCTAATTGTTTCTCCATTTATCGTATGGACCATACTGAATACTCAAGGAAGGGGAAATGTGGTCGAGCCTGCTTTATGATCAATGCCTCATGGTGCACTGATGGTTTTAACTTAGTTCAGCTGTCTTAACCTGCAATACCTCATCATAAAATGCTGTCCGCCTTATCGACTAAGGGAATTCACCTCTACTATCTTGTCAGCAGTTTACATACCAACCAAGCCATGCCAAGGAGGCATCGGATGGATTTTTACCAGGTTGTCAACCCTTTTCCCTGATCCCTGTCCATCATCATCAGTGACTTCAATCAAGCAAACATCAGGAACGTCCTCCCCAGATACCATCACCATGTCTCCTGTTCCATGCGGGGTGCTAACACTCTGGACCACTACCACACCACCATTAGGTTTGGCTATCGCTCCATCGCTCACCTTCATTTCGCCCATTCTGATCACCTGTGGTGCTTCTGTGGACTTTCAGATTGATGCACAAGGCATCCAATGAGAAGAGTAACACATGAGTGGTCTGAGGAAGCTGAGATCCCCTTCAGAATTGCCTTGAGACTTGAAGGGGACCATCAACATGAAGCCTATAGAGTTAACAGCAGGCATCTACTGTATATATCTGCAGTACCCATGCATGAGAGGGAGCTGTCTTTTGGGGTGATCAGAAAGGGAATGGGGACTTTGATGGCATTTAATTTCTATCCTAATTCTTTCTGACGAGAAGGCTTTTAAAAGTCACAGACAGGCTTGATGGTATAAATGTCCTTCCATGAAGAAAGTCAATGTGTCAAATGGATCGTTACAGCAATCCAGGGTATCGTAGCTACCATTACCAATCTTAACTTCATATTTCATATTTACTCTGAAACAAATTTCACTACTGCTCTGATAAGCTTTGAAATCACATCTCCAAATTAATGGGCCAGATCTTTGAATCCTAGCCTAGTAACTTAACCATTATGCTACCATACTTCATTAGCTTACGGGCTGATTACATGAATATATGAAGTTTCATAAGAACATTCAGTTTATTATTATGCTTATTTAAATTTATTTGTTTAGACATTGTGCAGTCTGGAACACAATTTCACTAGTCAGCGCAGTCTGCTTCCAGAATGCCAAGAGAAGAATTAATACTTTGCACAATCATTTCCTCTTTGTCATTTTAATGCCTTATTTGTTGTTTAGGGTCAATAAAAGAAGGATGCTCTCAAATTAGTGGAACGCAGCAGCCAATGGTTCTTTTTTATACCACTTCATAAAGGAGGTAGTACTGTGTAGGAAGTATCCTGAGCATCCATGGAAGTGAGAATGCACTATGAATGATCATCACCACATTATCATGTGATCTTTGACTAATCAGAGTAAATGAAAGGTGTGTAGGATTGTGTTAATGTGTGGGGTTCGCTGGTCGGTGTGGACTCGGTGGGTCGAAGGGCCTGGTTCCACCCTGTATCACTAAAACTAAAAAAACTAAACATAAACAAATGATGAAGTCACAAGAAGGCATGGAAGTGGAGACTAGAGCGATCCCATTCCTACTTCTCATTACTATACTATCTCATCCCCCTCACCCCAATTATCATCCTCCATAACTATACTCACCTCGAAGCCCTAGTCAAAGCTGCTTCTCCCAAAATGTGCCTTTCTGTCAAGCCATCTACCTCGAACAGACATGTTGCACCATCTGGGAGCAGTGCAGAAACAACATGTAAAACTTTGCAATTACACGAGGAAAGGCATATGGATATATTAGAATATATTATACTGTTGAGTGTCGATTCATTGATTGAACTTTTAACCTATCCCTTGGCACTTTCTGTGCTTTGCATTTTTTTTAATTGTTTGTTCGGATAAATTGGCTTTTCCATTGTTTGTTAATGAATGAGGAGGGTTGAATTGAGGGTATCAGTGGAGGATGTGCAGAAAGTAGTCACAGTATTAGCTGGATTGCTTTATGTCAGTGAGTGTGGTGCTGGTTTACAAGAAATCGAGAGTTTCCCTTGGATGAGGTTGTTGCATATGTCCCGTTGTAGCGGCTAACTAAATATTTCAGCAGTAACATAATCCATTGCTTTCCATATGGCAATGTTACTGGCTAATGCTGAGAGGCTGTCCAATATCGTGCAGAGTAGCATATACTGTAAACTTGGCTGATGAGTATTAAAGAGTGCTTCTAGATCTGCCCAAACACTTGAAGTGCATTCTGTGTATGGCACTAGCTTGTTCAATGATATAACTGGTTTCTGTACAACTGTCATTGTGACTCACTTTGGCTTCATTGCCTGGATCAGTGCTTGCTGTCATCAGCCAAGTATGAAGTGCATGTACACTACCACCAATTAGCAACCCTATAAGCATGTTTATGGCTCCAAAGAAGTCAGGAAGGTTGAGTTGTTTCAGGGTGAAAGCAGCATTGCAACTCCTTAGGGATAAAGTATCCATCAACATAAAGGTTTTACTGACAGTATTAACCATTGCTTATCGATGGAGTGAAATACACTTTTAACTATGTTCACCTACATCTTAACCCACGTGTGTAGGAAGGAACTGCAGATGCTAGTTTACACCGAAGATAGACACAAAATGTTGAGTGGCTCAGTGGGACAGGCGGCATCTCTGGAGAGAAGAAATGGGTGACGTTTTTGGGTCGAGACCCTTCTTCAGAGTCAGAGGAGAGGGAAACTAGAGAGATGGAAGGGTAAGGTATGAAAATGACAGATCAAAGCAGACGATGATCAAGGAAATGTCGAATGGTTCTTTGTTGGCTGTGGGGAAGGTGACAATGTAGATTGGTTCACCACACACTGGCTCCACATTAACATACCACATGGTATTTTCTCCTACTTTGTATTAATACTTTGAATGCTTTAATTCCTATTTTTAAGGGACAGGAATATTGAACAATGTTGAGCTTTTTTTGGGGGGGCATTGCAACATCTTTAAGTCATGTTCATTTCATTACCATCATGTTAATTTAATTACCAAAATTAATAAAGTGTGGAAAATAAGACGCACAATACTTCAAAGTTTGCAGCAGGTCCGTTATTTCCATTGTGTGCTTTGATTTCCTATGTAATCACTTTCTAAATGGTAAATTCTTGCTGACAGGCAATAAATTGTTGATGATAAATTGAATGTCAGTTTCTATGTACATATGCTTTCTAACCAATAGACATACTCAATAGGAGTGTCATCATAGACCACATGATTCCAGTCATCACAGGCGACATGATGTGAACATGTCCTTCAAAGATCTCTTGAACAGAAGTATCCCAGTTTAATTTAACAATCAGTGGGGAATACAGAGAAACTAGGAGATTGTTCCTGCCTTAGATTCATTCAAGGCTTGTAGTTAGTCAACAGCTGAGAGTCCAGCCATTTGGTTACGTGGGAATATTATTGTTCTATTGCTTCAAACAACATTGCATGATAAACCATCATTATTACATTGATGATAGGATGTATGCAAATGGGAGCGTTGCCATGCTGAGTTTTGGTATGTCTCTGAACACACTGGAAAGCAGAACAAAAGACTGCGACCTTGCACTCAGAGAGTTGATCAAACCAATAAAAGCTCTCACTCAGAGTATTGACAATGTTTAGGTGGCAGTCAGAACAAAGAGATCACCAACATCCAAGTCCATTTGATAACAAATTGTATAATGTGATTGCTATGCAAAAGTCAGGTCAAGAATCTGATTTTCAATGTTTAAATATTCATGCCACGTATGCATTCAAGAAGCATCTCAAGGCAAACAACTTTTAGCACTGGTATCAAGCAATTTGCAGCTCTGTTCTCCTTCTCTGCATTCTTAATCTTTTGCATCAATATCTGCTGACACATATCCTTTGGATGACAGGCTTAGAGCATTCCTTTCAGGATCATTTCCAGAGACAGATTTTATTTAGATTTAATCAAAATGAATCATTTACGTTAAACCGCAGTATCTGAATGATGTATCCCAGGCTAATTTGGATTCGGGGCTGAATGCAATGTGCTTTATGAGAAAAGTCATATTAAAGCTCGCTCTGCTTATTTCCAGACTTCTCCGTGCAACTAGGCAGACAGCAGAAAACAGAACGAAGCACAGCATATCTCAAAATGCTCTCTGCTTACGTGTACTGTGTGGGTTACAGTGATGCATGTGCTCTGCATTTGTGTCATCCTTTTAGATTAGATTCAAACTCCCCATGGGTCATCCCACCTCCCAAAGAAACGGCGGAAGCATCTGAACTAAAGTCAGATAATTTGGCTAAAGTCAATCCAAATTTACTCTTGATGTCTTTGCAAATGGGTCTTTAGATTCATGTGCAACAATTTTCTAAACATATTACAGTCTGTCCCACTGGAACCAGAAATGATGTTCATTGTTACATCCTATTGTAACCACCTGCCCGCTATTTCTTTTTTTTGCTTTTTATTATTAAAGTGCTGTGAACTTTAAGGACTTGCCATAAATCCAAGATTAGTTCTTAATGACCAAGGCAAGTGTAGCTGTAATATGTAGACAGGCTGAAACTATCACCCAGTGGGGAATAGGCTGTGCCAGCATTTAGTAATTGCCTGAGAGTAAGATTTATAATGTCATTATATGCATCTACAAGAAATAACTCATAGGGGCAGAAACACTAAAACAAATATTGCAAACATTCCTCCAATTGCCTCGATAACATCATCAGCAAATTGTTTTCAGAAGTTTTAGAAAGCAAAGCTGCAACTTTAATGTTATTCTGACTTTTCAGTGCAAAAGGAAGCATTGTTGGGCATTTCTTCATAGGCACCCATTTTTTTATTTAATAATTAAAACATTAGACTGTTCAAGGAAACCACATGAAAAGATAAAGGAGTTGATGAATCTCTTTCAGGACTCCAGACAGGAAACCAAAGTACAAAGCTACCGGAAATTTAGTACCTTTGGCACCATGAAAATGCAGAAAAAAATCCCCAGAATTGTTTTAATAAAATCTATTTGTACTCTGTTCCCCCAAGGCACTTAACTTGAGAATGGGCATTCGTTAGTTTTGAAAGGATAATTAAAAAATAATGCAGAGAAGCACACATCTAAATAATTAATATTCATAATTTGGCTTGAAAGCCATGACACAAATCAGATGTCTTGCAACATAATCCTGCAAGAGTAGCCTAGTGTTAGTAAAGACCCCTTGGCAAAGATGAAGTTGCCAAATAAGCCC
>CM075982.1:60282587-60346269 GCA_038087875.1 Malacoraja senta | reverse complement strand
TTATACAGTTAGACGAGTGCAATATCTGAAAGTGGCTGGATTTGAAAGAAGCCTGAAATAAATCCTTTTGGTACTTTTTTATGATAAAGGCTGAAAGATCGCTGTCCAAAAAATGTCCCTCTCAAAGTGACAGACAACTATAAGAATCCATGATGGTTGGCAATACAGAATGGTCTATAATGATTCACCATCATTAGAAATAGGGTCACAATCCAAGAAAAAAATGAAGTACAGTTCAAGTTTACTTCATTGTCACATGTACTAAGGTACAGTGAAAAGCTTTTGTTGCGTTCTATCCAGTCAGCGGAAAGACAATACATGATTACAATTGAGCCATTTACAGTGTATAAATACATGATAAGGGAATAATATTTAGTGCAAGGTAAAGCCAGCAATTATCTGTATAATAGTTTTATGCATAATTGGTGAAGACTGACTCAAAGGTGAAGAAAATTAAATAAAGTTAGCTGTTTTTGTTTTGAAATTTTAGCCCGCAGGTGTATGTAGCTGGTTTGGATTACATTTTGTGTAGAATTGAGGAAATATTGGGTTGAGTGATAAAACCCCTGTTACACTGTGCGAGCTGACCCATGAGGTACCCCGAGTTTAAAACAAATTTAACTCGTGGTAATCACGTACAATTAACGTAGTGGGAACGTCGGAACTCGTGGACGCAACTTAGCGACTCGTGGCGCTAACGGCAGGTACCCGTGAAACTTGTTAACTCTTGAAAAAGTTCAAACATGTTTGAACTTTTCCACGGAGTAAAATGTACTCTTGAGGTTAAAATTTGAAACATTTCAACTCGTTGTAAGAACGCAGTGGCCCGTGCATTTACCTTAGTGATTCGTGAGTCTACCGTGGGAACTCTTTAACTCAGCGGGCAGGCAGCATCTCTGGAGAGAAGGAATGGGTGATGGGATGACGTTTCCAAATTTCTGCTGTGTCTTTGTGTAACTCCAGCACCGTGTGTTCACTTTTTGTCAACCAGCATCTGCCCTTTCTCGTGTATGACATTATTTGTATCCGTGGCAGTTGATTGTCGTTCCCTTCAGTTTCCCAGAGGGTCGTGACGGGATTGGAGTTGGGAGGGAAAGGTGTGGGGGGGGGTTGGGGTGACTTAGTACGGGAGACAAGTGTACTGACGGTGTGGGCAGACACTTTGGTAGTGATTGCCCATGGGGTTCATTGTCGAGGACTTCATAATGCAGGTAGCATTATAAACAGTGGAGCGATTAACCCTGGAAAGAGGAGAGACTTCTCTCTGAGTTGGACCCATTTGCAGGAATTTTCATGAGGTTATTAACGACAGATAAATGGATAGGAAGGGTTTAGAGGGCTATGGGCCACATGCAGGCAAATAGGACTACCCCAAGATGCCAACTTGGACGGCACGGCCTATCTGGGCCGAAGGACCTGTTTCCGTATTGTACAGCACCATGACTAAAGCCTATCCAGTGGGATTGACATGTTTTGTATTTTTCCTTTCTAAAGATGCAGTGTATTTTGGTGACTATTGCACACTGCAGACCAGAAGCGCTTTCAATACCCAGAGAGAAGGAATGGGCGGGTTAGGTGAGCAGGAGAGTGGGATTGTTTGCAGTTGCAGAGGGAGGGGGCAAGGGCGGTACAGTTCCCAGTCTCAGCTCCTGTTCTACCGAGCGTGTGGACGTGGACGGGTGCTTGGTTGGTGGCGGCCCATTGTGTGGCAGAGCCGGCGTGCCCGCTGACTCCCATCCCCCCCCCGGTCTCGGGCCGCGCTGGGAGAGAGCCCCCGAGCATCTGCCCCGGGGCGACAGGCAGTGACCTGCTGGCGTCGCCAACGTGAAGACAGTGCAAAGCCCCCGCGCCCGGTGCAATGGGCGGGGAGCTGGAGAGGGGAGGGAAGGGGTCGCACACATGGCCGGGAAGCAGAGGGTGGGGGTGGGGGTGGGGGTGGCGACAGACAGGGCCAACAATGAGATGGAGAAAGACAGAAACACTGACGTGTAAAGGAGACCTACAATAGTTCATGATCTCTCTCGCGTTATGGCGGGTGATTGTCGCCTGCCCGCTGTTTCTGATGCTAAAGCCTTGGAATCATTGCCCTTCGTGCTGGCGTGGAGGGGGAGGGGGGTATTGTGCTGTTTGATCACCCCCTGCTATCCCAGGGACAGGGAGACACAGTGGCTTTTGTGACTGGTGGGCAATCACTACCAACGTGTCTGCCCACACTGTCAGTACACCTCTCTACACTTGTCTCCCGCACTAAGATCATCCCGCAGAGAATGATCCCAGCCTAACCCAAGAGCTTGTCACCCCAGACAGATTAATGATGCCCACGCATCCCCCCCCCCCCCCCCCCCCAACCTCCCTCCACCTCAACTCACGCCTGGGCACCAAAGCAGCTCAGGAGGCGAACCCTGAGCTCCGTCTCCCAACAATCTGATGTGCAACTGATATGAAAGAACAGCGGCTGCGGCCGGCCGCACCCGGCATGGACTTGTCACACCCTCACACACGAAAGTATGTGAGAATAAACAAAAACAAGGAATAAAACCAAAGTCCGGCTTGAAAGGCATCTAAAAATATATTCCGCTTAGAACGAGCAGGCGCGGAGACATCCGTTCACATTCAAAGATTTCATCTCCCGTCTCCCCGCAGTGTGTAGACCTGGCAGAAAATTCAATTGAAATATAGCAAACCTCCGCTTGCTGGTCTTCTAACTATGTGATGTGTATTTCAAACAAATCATCAGTATAACTGCTCTGGCACTGGACGGTGCGCATTTTCCCTTTGTAGGTCACATCAATAGATGCGGCCGCGCTGAATTCTATCTTTAACTCAAAGCCGCAGGATGGAGATGTCTTCTTTAACATTGTTGCTTATTAAAACAGACCTTCATTCATGGTTGGTCAAGAGTAACTCGAGAGAGGAACTTGGTAACTCAGGAGATGAACTTGGAACATCGCAGAAATGACAGTTAACGGCAAACTCAAGGTCAATGTCAAGGTAGTTTTTATTTGTCACATTCACATACACCCAGGTGTAGTGAAGTGAAATGCTTTTTGCCCATTATGCAGCACACGAAAAAAGAGAAGAATACAGACATCACACCAAGATAGTCTTAACACTAAACATCCCCCCACAATGGCTCCCACCATGAGGGAAGGCACAAAGTCCAGTCCCCCAACCCAACCCCAAACTTGAGTCATACCCGTGGGAACTCGGTTAAACTCTGGATCATAAACTTGAAGTCTCGTACGCAACCACGAGTCTTTCACTCGGGGTACCTCGTGGGTCAGCTCGCACAGTGTAACAGGGCTTTAACTGCTTTGAAAGTCTTTACTGAAGTCAATATATTAAACCTGAAGCTCATATTAAAATAATTTGATACTTCAATCAGGACTTGATGATAGGGTACAGTCATAAAGAACCATTTCATTACTTATGAACTTCAGCATCTTTAATTGATGGGATCATTGTTCATTAAATATGATGCAGTCATCAGGATAATGCAAACACATTACATTTCTTATGATGAGTTGCATTACTTGCCACACCATAGATGAAGGATCAAAATCACCCTTGTATATTGATCAACACACAACTAGTGGCAATCTTCTTTGGATTAGATGAGTGGATTATTAATGGAACACTGCTGGTTTGACTTGTATCTTGAAGACTGATGAAGCGAGTGCCCTTGTATTACTGATGCCCATACTTTGTAAGTACATAAGTTATTGGAGCAGAATTAGGCCATTTGGCCCATTGTCTACTTCGCCATTCAATCATGGCTGATCTATCTTTCCCTCTCAACCCCATTTTCTTGTCTCCTCCCCATAACACCTGACATCCTTACTAATCAAGAATCTGTTAATCTCTGCCTAGAAAATAGCCATTGACGGCTTCCACAGCATTCTGTGGCAAGGAATTCCACAGATTCACCACACTCTGACTAAAGACATTTCCCCTCATCTCCTTTTTAAAGGTATGTCCTTTTATTCTGAGGCTATGGCCCCTGGTCTTAGATTCTCCCACTTGTGGAAACATCCTCTCCACATTCACTCTTTCCAGGCCTTTCACTATTTGGTAAGTTTCAATGAGGTCCTCCCTCATCCTTCTAAACTCCAGCGAGTACAGGCCCAGTGCCGTCAAACGCTCCTCATATGTTAACCCATTCTCGTAAACCTCCTATGGACCCTCTGCGGCATGAGCACATCCGTCCTCATATATATGGGCCCAAAACTGCTCACAATACTCCAAATGTGGTCTGACCAGTGTCTTATAAAGCCTCAGCTAAGAAGTGCTATTTCAGTATTTGAAATTCAAGTAATACATATCAAGTAGTACATGTCTGAAGAAGAGTCTTGACCCGGAACGTCACACATTCCTTCTCTCCAGAGATGCTACCTGTCCCTCTGAGTTACTCCAGCGTTTTGTGTGGTACATATCAAGTCTCTTTAAACATTGGATTTACCAACATCAACCATCATAGTCAGGACTTGGGCAAGCAAAATTGCTAGCATGTGGATGGAGAATGTATTTATTACCAAGATGCACTTCTTACAAGAAAGTGGATTCTGAAGCTATGGATGGCTTTAATCAGATCTTTGGCTTTAATCATCGCAAGTTAAGGCTGATGAATCCAGACTGGAACACCCCATTATATTGCTACTAAACTGCAGATATCCTCTTATAAGATGTTATTGGGTATATGCTTGATTATATTTGGACTATAAATATTTAGGTAACTCCACATTGGTGCTACTCGAGTATTTATGTTCCTTATGGTAGGAAAACCCTTGTTGTGCTAGGATGCACCTTACAAGGTTCTGAAATTAGTAAATAGAGAATAAAGAAATAAAGATCTAAGCTGGAAGAATTAAGCTGAGGAAGTAATTTTATTAAAGGCAATGGAAAGCTTTAAAATTTTCAACCCAAAGATAATTAGCATTGCTTTTGAAAATTAATTCAGTGAATGAAATGCAATTTACCAACAATGAAAGCTTGTTTATGCAATCTCATAAAAAGACTGACATGAAGTATGAATTTTAAAATGAGTTATAACTAATCATGTGCTGATATTCATCACATTGCCATAAAATGCTGAGGGTGTGGTTCTTTGTGTTCTGCTTTTCCTAATTCAAATATCACAAGGCAATTATTTTTAAGCTTCAGTGTGGCTGCTTCCCTTCATTATTTCACCAATGCCATTGTGCATTCAAATTTGAACATCTTAGTTTAGTTCAGAGATACAGCGCTTAAAAAGGCCCTTCAGCCCACCGAGTCCGTGCCGACCAACGATCTCCATACACTAACACTATCCTACACATGAGGGACAATTTGCAATTTTTACCGAAGGCAATCAACCATCAAACCTGTAGTTCTTTGGGATGTTGGAAACGTCTTTGGAAACCGGAGCACCCAGAGAAAACCCATGTGGTCACAGATAGCACCCATGGTTCGGATCGAACCCGGGTCCTTGGCGCTGTAAGACAGCAGCTCTAACGCAGCACCACCGTGCCACCCCACCTCCTTTTTTCTTTCTCTGATATTACCCCTTCCCCTCCAAATGAGTATTTGCCTCTGTTTTAAACCCTACAATTTTCATCCCATCTTGAATGGCTCGCTGGTGATTCTTAGCAGCTTATTCAACCACATTTATTTGTGGTCAAGCCAAGTCTAACCGAGTTCAGAGTGATCCAGACAGCTGCATTTTTTGCAAGAATTATTGGCCAACATCAAAAATTAGAATGAACCAAATTTGTTCTTTCTTAATGCAGAATCTTTTTCCTCCTCAAAAATATACTTTAATTCATAAATTTAGCAAATATATAACATGGTACGGTATGGTGGCAGGTGGCACAACGGTAGAGTTGCTGCTTTACAACACCAGAGACCCGGGTTCAATCCTGGCTATGGGTGCCATCAGTACGGAGTTTGTAAGTTCTCGCCATGACCTGTGTGGGTTTTCACTGGAAGTTACGGTATCCACCCACATTCCAAATATGAACAGATTTGTAGGCTAATTGGCTTGTTAAAATTCTAAATTATCCCTAGTGTGTGTATGGTAGCATTAGTGTGCGGGTATCGCTGGTCAGTGTGGACTTGGTGAACCGATGGCCCCGTTTTCGCAATGTATCTCTAAACTAAACGAATAACGTGTAATATTCATATCTCATCATTCACAGAACAATAGTCCACAGACAGCACTGGCAGTCAGGATCAAACCCGGGTTTCTGGCAACTCTACCGCTGCGCCACTGTGCCATCTTAGAACTTTTTATAAAAGAATATTAACTGTATGTCAGATACCCCTGAATAAAATATTGGAGATGAAATAAGTCCAAGAAAGAGCTGCCCATCAGGGAATGAGTGGGTCCAGACTGCAGGGAGTCAATACATATCAGCAACAAAAGCATAAGCAAGTAATTGGAACTTGGGAAACGGATGACAACCTACAATCGGTTTGAAAGGAGGTTTTTGTTGAGTAAAGTATTACAGTGATTTATGATAGCCAGTGGATCCATTTATGGGTTAGACAATTATTCTGTGGGCTTGCGAATTGCATAGATGTTATATTGCTATGAATGATGGGTTAAAGATTGGTTGTGGTGCATCGAAATTTAAGATCCAGTCTATAGCACAGCAGAGACACATTTTCAAAAACACTGCACCAGTTCCTTTTGTTATTGTATCTAATAGCATCTTATACAAGTGGACACAAAGTGATGGAGCACCTCAGGAGGTCAAGCAGCATTTCTGGAGAACATGGATAGGTGACGTTTCGGGTTAAGACCTATCTTCAATTCACCTTCACAAGTGAAAGGCTTTGGGGGTATGTATGGGATGGGACTGGCACCTTGTGAGAGGACTAGATCAAAGAATGATGAGTGGGGCATGTACCAAATTTTCAAGTTCAAGTTCAAGTGAGTTTATTGTCATGTGTCCCTGATACGACAATGAAATTCTTGCTTTGCTTCAGCAAACAGAACGTAGTAGGCATTTACTACAAAACGACAACATTTTCTGGATATACAGAGGCAGAACCTGATAACTCATACTGGATATGTTGATTAAGATCTATTTTCATTAATTCTGGTTTGGGTCCAGAACGATTTCTAGGTGATTAATCTTTGAGACTCCTTCCTGCAGAAGTGCCACTTTACCATGGAGTCCACTTGAAACCTGAGTCCAAAGGTACTGCACAGTTTTAGTGTCGGTATAAAGTGAAACTGCTTTCACCTGCCCTACTACTGTCATAGTGATAATGCAGCCTTAGGCAGCAAACTATAAAACTAGCTCTAAACCTTTTAGTTTAATGGAAGGTAATGAACAACTCATCTTGGATTATAATTAAGCCTCTCATATTTTAGTAATATATGAAGCAACATAAAAGCCTGATCAGGCACAACTCAGTATATCAAGACTATTATGATCTTTATTTTATTATTTTTCACATCCACACAATGATTATTGAAATATATAACAGTTTCCAATATGATTTCAAAAAGGACATTAACTTAATTATTTCAGCAGCATCAGTAACTGTTGCAATGCATTTTATGAAGGCATGTCTTTGTATTTACATTAGTCGAACCACATCTTTGCTGATGATGTCAATTCATAATTCTTTTTAACTTATTTGTGCCTTGTCCCCAGAAGGAAGTAGGAGGGTCCATGAGGAAATGTGTTTATTTTAAAATGATAAACATATTTTTGTAAACAATAAAAAAAGGATTTTATTTTTTATTTTTTTAAAAGCACCATTATCATCCTTGCTGTCCGACTATATAAAATGATGGCACTAAATTCATAATGTCAATGGGTTGCATGATCATTTCAATTGATCACCTTGAATTAAATTAAATGGCTTATGGTTGGTACAAGACTGACAGAAAAAAGAAAAAAATTAGGACCTGCACTCTAGGAGAACATAGTGTTTAGTCTACACTCAAACAGAAAAGATGTCAAATGGTTTATAATCCAACTTCATCCAACTTACGCGATATATAACCAGTCGTGATCAAAAAGCTGGCTTTGCTTTCTTGTGAAACACACCAGGGGCTTAAAAACATGCAGTCAAATGTTCTTTTCTTTCCATTAATGTCACATTTGTTTCGCTCTGAGGAACACTCACCGAAGTCTTACTTTAAATGAACATGGCCCTGAATGAATGTGATTCCACTTGTGTGTTCAAAGCTACTTTCAAGCATCAGGATAAATACTTAACCCAATGGATCTAAATATTTATTCTTGTCTTTGTACGTTTCTATAAAATCACATCACTATCATGTCTCCAACTGTAACTTTTCCCAACCTAAAAAAAACGCCGGGACTCTTAACTTCTCGGAAATCTTCCTGTGTCATAAATTTGCCAGACCGTTAGAATTAAAGTCTGTACCAGCTGCTAAGTGTTCCTTGATTTATCTAAAAAAAAAATTTAGAAACCCAGATGGAGTCCAATATGATGTGGCTCGGACCTTCAATTCGGTTTCTCCAAAATAAAGAAACATTTTTTGAAATGACAGACAATATATAATTTTCTTATAATGTGTCATGCTGTCCTGAATTCACTGGAAAATTCCAAAGCTGTGTCTTGAAACAATAATGGCAAAGCTGGATGCTAGTTCTTCAAGTTTTAACCAAAAGCAACGCATGCAATGGAATTCAGTCGTGCTGAGACTTCCTTGTTTTAAATAATTTCTTGTGGTAGATGCGTATATATTTCATGTTAGTATCACTTAAGAATTGCTCTTTTTCTTTGTTTGAGAGGAGGTTTAAAGAGATGGATATCTTCCTTTAAGCTGTTAGAAATGTACAGAAAGACATTTCAATGATTATTAGTATCTTTAACTGTACTTCAATACCATGACTAACTGGTTGGTAAATGGCAGACCTGGCCAAATCAGTGGGCTCTACAATTCACTGTTCTTTATGCTCCTAGAAACATAGAAACATAGAAACATAGAAAACATAGAAACATAGAAAAATAGGTGCAGGAGTAGGCCATTCGGCCCTTCGAGCCTGCACCGCCATTCAATATGATCATGGCTGATCATCTAAAATCAGGACCCCGTTCCTGCTTTTTCCCCATATCCCTTTTCCTTTAGCCCTAAGAACTAAATCTAACTCTCTTGAAAACATTCAATGACTCCTGGAGTAACTTGTGGAAATCTGAAGAAATTGACAAATGTTTGGCTGGAAACCAGCCAGAGGTACCTTCAAAATGGAATTTGAACGGTTGCAACAAAGCTGTTGTTATTTAGTTAAGGAAGCTCCTTTACCATGGAGTTTAGCAGGGACATGGTGTAAATCTGTTAAAACCATGCATAGTGCTCACAAGATGTGAGAATGCGGATGCCACTTAGGGAAATTGACCAGGAATGAAGATCTCATATTGATATAAAATGCTGGAGTAACTCAGCAGGACAGGCAGCATCTCTGGAAAGAAGGTGTGGGTGATGTTTCGGGTCGAGACCCTTCTTCGTCACCTATTCCTTCTATCCAGGGAAGCTGCCCGTCCTGCTGAGTTACTCCAGCATTTTGTGTCTATCCTTGGTTTAAACCAGCATCTGCAGTCCCTTCATACACATGAAGATCTCATACACTGGAAATGAAGATGGATGGGGAAGATGAGTTTTTGTAATATAGTTTAAAGGAAGCCCTGACACGCATGATCAATAGCAGATAGTAAACAATTCTTTTTGTCTTGAGGAGGAATCTGCCGATCTTAAGCAAGTATTTTTTTACCTCAAGTGCAGGAGCTCCCCAGATAAGTCCTCAATACACCAAGAGCCTCCTATTGCTTCTGATCAATTTGACAGGGTCAGCACCGGAGGATGGATGTAGGCAGTCAGGATGGGAGGCATTCCCATTGGATTTTTATAGGTTTCACAAGAGTTGTAGTGGAAAGGCATTTATCCAACATATGTAACGATAATGTTTTTGTTGTATTTGTCTCACAATCCTTCAAGCTTAAATATATGGAAGAGGAACGGGAAATGTACTAGAATTCTCTCCTTAGCTTCAAATCAGATATTTTATATTGATGTTGATTCTACGACGTGATTTTTTTCTGGAATAATTTTGAACAGTCATCTCATCATACAACATCAAAAATAGAATTGCTTGATCATCTGTGTCAAGTGGGATAAGCTGTCAAACTGCGAACTTGGGTCCACAGATCAGTACATTAGATTTATTTTATTTTCCTTTTGAGTTGGAGTGTACAAATAATGAAATTTAAGGGATCTCCCTCATGCTGTTTTGATAACATTCCCAAAGCATATGTGTCCATGATCGGATCACAATGTTTGGGCCCCAAGATTTCTACATCTGCATGCTGCTTTGGGGCCACATATAAACGTTAAGTCAAATTGCCCCTAAAGTAGCAGTACAATACTCTCTAAGGGTGTGAGGGGATAGGAAATAGGGAAATAGGGAAATAGGGAAAAGTGGATTCATGGAAACAGCATAGACTTAGTTTCCTTCTGAATAAAATATGAAAATAACGTAATCAAATCAACATGCTTAAGATCAATATTGATAGATGTTAGCTCGTGAGGGATGCTTTTCAGATAAAAATGATTGTCTCACTGCTGTGAGGAAAGTTACGGTGAGATAATTCAACTGATGTGAAAGCTGCCTTGAAATAATTTTGTACGACCACCAGTGTAAGGTTGGTTCCTAGCTTGTGATTCTTCTGCTTTGTTTCCACTTCCAACAGAGATAATGGCAGCTTCTGAAAGAGTGCTTTTAATGAACGATGAAGAATATGAACAAGGTGGAATGGTGAGGTGAAACAATTTCCCAAGCCTGCAATTTCTCCTGGAGTTATCTTTAATATGCTTTATTGAGAGCAACAGTAGATGATAGAGCATTAGCCAGAATTGGGTGGTTGAACAGGACAAAACGGACACCATGGTGATTCAATCTAATTGTTGTCAACTAAATCAAGCACGGTGCTGCTTGTCATTTATAAACATAATACCTGTTCATCTTTTTTTCTCCATTGCGTATGTTGGAATAGTCAACTGGTGGAATTGCTTATGATGAACCTCACGTGGAACTCCATTACTGAATGAGTGTGAACTTCATTGATTTGGGATCTTAGGCTCTGAAGTGTTGTCCACTCCATTTATTGCCATTCTGATCAATATATTATGATGTGCATTGGCCTCAACTGCAATAGCCTTAGTAGTGAATGCCCACCTTAATACAAATCATAGGGCGAAGCATGAAAGCAAGCAGCCATGGTTAACATCGACAGTGGGAACTTCACCAAGGGAAGTGTGGAGACCAGAGTGCTTTAAGTGAAGTATTCATGAAGGATCTACTTTATATACTCTACATAGAATTCAGTAAGGAGCAAGCAGCATATTTGGCAATGGGGGATTTTGGCTACCCTAACAAGCAGACAGAAATAGAATGCAATCCTTTTCAAGGACTGCCTTGTGTTCATTAATACAAAGGATCTTGAAGAATGTTATAATGGTTGATTATTCATTGGTATGTCACTTTAAGCGCACATGTTCATAACTGTGAATATTTGCAACATCTTAATAAAGAATATCACACAGAAACTAATAACGTCAGTTTAGTTTAGTTTAGAGATATGGCACGGAAACAGTCACTTTGGGCCACCTAGTCTGCACTGACCAGCGATCCCCACACACTAACATTATCCTATACACACTAGAGACAATTTACAATTTTACTTAGCCAATTAACCTACAAATCTGTATGTCTTTGGAGCGTGGGAGGAAACCAGAGATCCCTGAGAAAACACATACAGGTCACGGGGAGAGCTTACAAACTCCGTACAGACAAGTTCCCATAGTCAGGATCAAACCAAGGTCTCTGGTGCCCCACGCCGTTAGTTTTAGACCGATGTTAACCTAAACCTAAAAAAACACAAAAAGCTAGCAACAGTCAGTTCTGTAAAGCTTGCATTTGAAGTTCTTGCTCTTCATTCAATTTTCACAAACATCTTAAGGATCACCTATAATGTTATGTTATTTAAAGAAAACAGGATCGCATGGGTTTTCTCCGGACGCTCTGGTTTCCTTCAACATCCCAAAGACGTGCAGGTTTGTAGGTAAATTGCCTCTGATGTATAGGGAGTGGATGAAAAAGTGGTTAAATGTTTAAGAAAGAACTGCAGATGCTGGAAAAATCGAAGATAGATAAAAATGTTGGAGAAACTCAGCAGGTGAGGCAACATCTATGGAGCGAAGGAATAGGTGACGTTTCGGGTCGAGACCCTTCTTCAGACAAAGTGGGATAACATAGAACTGGTGTAAATACTGTAGGTGATCGATGCTCAGCGCAGTCTTGGCGGGTTAAAGGGCCTGTTTCCATGCTGAATCTCTAAAAACTAAAAAAAACTACCCACACCCCTGTCCAACTTTTACACTCTGCTTGCCATTTCCTTTTGCTGACTTGAGTGGACGTATATGAAGGATTATTTCAACATTACTCTTATTGCAGAGTTTTAGATGTAGCCCAGTTCATTGCACAGATCACATTCCTCTCCATTGATTCTATTTACACTTCCGGCTTCCATAGAAAAATCAACCAACATTATCAAAGAGTTGTACCACCCCGCTCATTCCTTTTTCTCCCTGCTCATATCGGGCAGAAGATAAAGAAGCTTGAAAGCAGGTACCACCAGATGGAGGAACAGCTTCTTCCCCTCTGTTATCGGGTTCAGAATAGTCCTTTAGTGAGCTAGGGTACTGTCCGATTCATCTCTACCGCATCATGGATGTTGGACTTTATCTATGGAACTGATGTGCTACAATATTGAGAACTATATTTTGCACTTTATAACTTTCTCTTTACTCTTCCTATTGTACTTGAGTTTGAATTGTTTGTATTTATCTATAGTGCTATCTGATCTGATTGGATAGCATGCAAAACATAGCTTTTCACTATAGCTCTATACACATTTACAATAATATACCCTGACCTAAACCTCAATAAAAAAGAACAGAAAATGCTGGCAATATTCAAGTCAATAAGCAGTTTTTAAAAACTGATACAAAGTGTAATTTTTGTACTGACCACATTTTATTCTTGTGTTATAGACACATATTAGGACACATATTAGGACAGGTGATTAGCAAATCCTTAACAAAGAATGATAGTTCAGACTTTGTTCTTTCTGTTACTTCATGCAAGATTTTCCTCATTGCGAGATTACATTTTCTATTTTACTACTTTTGCAACTTTTTATCCATTTGTGAAAAGAATTGGGTGAGAACAGCAGCCAGGTCTTGGTAAAAACCAATCCAGCAAAACGGTAATGGAAATGTTCAGTGGGAGGGCGAAAATGAAAACTGAATTATTAACTTGCATGTAGATCTATGACTTTGTTCTGTGGAGGAAGGACAAGATTTTAATAACTGCGTAGATCTTGTTTAAATTAAATGTTTTAATGGAATATTAATAACTTCAAACATGTAACCAAGGACGACAGGAAAGAATGATCAATAAATATTTATGTGAAATCCTGTTGGAGCACGGCGATTACCTTCTGATATATAGCTGGTTCCCAATGCAATAAGATGACTGTTTGTTGTCACAGTTCCAGTGTTTTGTGATATAGCGTCAGAATCATCAGGTCACCATAGAGGCTTTATGTAATGTAAGGCCTCAATTCTTGAGCTGATTGTGCAAGTGAAGAGTAGTGCTGGGAAATCATTTACCTAGAACTCATGATTTTCAATCCATTAACTGTAATTGAGGAGAAGTGGCAGGCTAACTGCTTGCAAATTCTTTAGTGAGTTATTTAAAGGTGGACTTCCCCCTGCACCCCCCCCCCCCGCCTTTATTTAAAGTCTAAGGTACGGTCTGATTCAGCTCTACCCCAATGTGGACATTGGACTTTGACTATGAAACTGGTGCACAGGAATGCTGAGAACTATATACTGCTCTTTGCTCCATCTATTGTACTTCAGTTTGACGATTAATATATGAGTTTGATTTGATATATCTGATCTGTTTAGAAAGCTTTTCACTTTACCTCGGTACACGTGATAATAATGAAACAAAACCTAAACTCTAATGGCAATTTCTTTCATTTCCAATGTCCAACTTTCTGTTGCCATTACTACACAGGTAGGTGGGAGTGATCTTACGCAGATTAAAAAGAACCGATCTTCCATTCGTTATTTCCAGTTTGATTGGTTCTTTATTGAAGTAGTTGTACAAACAAAGATATGAACGTAACAGGTTCTTCTTATTCTCATACAATCTGTAACTTTCTGTTCTCCCATCTGGTGAGAACTGTGTACTCTCCACTTCCTATGCCTGGTCTGAGTCACTCCCTGTCCCCTGAGCCCATATGTTATGCCCCTCTATCATCAAATGACCACCCCCGTGTGTCCAAAATAATACTGCTAGAAATATCTAGACAAAATAATATAATATGCCAACAGTAACTAGCCCAAACATAAATGGTTCCTACACTAATCAGTCTGCTTGTAATTCAAAAGCAGTTTGGGAAATTAGCTGGCTTGTACATCTGTCTCATTAAAATGAATAGGAAAATCAAAAGGCATTTTCCTGTAATGATGTAGAAAGAGTCTTTGTGGCCTTATGGTGGTAGTTGTGGCCACTTGAGTACGTTACCCAAATGCAATAGGGCATGTTAAAATACTTAGACCAAATCAATTATTTGGACTATTTTCACAGAAAATATAGGGGAGCATTTAAAATAGATTCCTTTTTTAGGGTCCGATTGATTTATATAATTTTGACATTTGTAAACATTATTTCTCAGAAAACTTGTTTTAGGAAAATAGAGATGTGGTAATAATAACATTTTTTGAAAAGTAAATTGTCGAGAATATTGCTGGAACGCTTTTTGTCACTTGACTATGCCAGGTGTGAAGAGACTGCAGTCACATAAAAGGCCACAAGTTCTCAAGTAGAACCAGCCATTCATTGGGGTCAAATGGGTCTCCTAACATATTTCAGTAGATTTGGGCCATTGACATAACGGGTGGAATAATGATCAGCTAGCATAAGGCATAGTAATTCTTTGGGGTGGTGAGGCTCACAATGATGGCAATTTGGATGAAGACCAAAATGGTACCAAGACAGATAATTATTCCAAGGCCAGGAGAGGAGTAACCCATTGAAATATTTAACACTTACCCTTTTTGGATCTTGGACCAAGGTACTGCTGATAAAGCTGGCTGGGAAATGCAACATTGATTTTGTTCTAAAGCAGTGCCAGAAATAGGTGCATTCTTTGGCCAACGGTCGGAAGGAATATTCAAAAATAGTCATTGAAATGTTAGTACTAATGGGGCAATAAATTAGCTGACTGTGTTGTATGTCCAATATTGAAAGAAAGCTAATGCTAATTTTTTTGTTTAGTTTAGAGATACAGCGCGGAAATAGGCCCTTTCGCCCACCAGGTCCACGCCGACCAGCTATCCCCACACATTAACACTATCCTACACCCACTAGGGACAATTTTTACATTTACCAAGTCAATTAACCTACATACCTGTACACCTTTGGAGTGTGGGAGGAAACCGAAGCTCTCAGAGAAAACCCACAGAGGTTACGGGGAGAACATACAAACTCCATACAGACAGCACCCATAGTCGGGATCGAACCCGGGTCTCCGGCGCTACATTTGCTGTAAGGCAGCATCTCTACCGCTGCGCCACCGTGCCAGTATTGAAAGTGGAATGATTCCCACTTCTGAGACTTTAACCTGTTTTGTTTTGAAATGGAGAAGAAAGAATTGTTTTTTCATATAGCACTTAACACAACTTTCATAACTGTCCTAAGCTACTTCTCAGTGAATGAAGCATTTTTAACGTGCCACTAATGGTTATACCATGAGAACGTGCCAGGCACTTGGTCCTAGAACACGGGATAACTTGGCGGGGCCCCATCCAGAATGAAGGTGGTACCCAGCTGGGGGGGGCGGGGGAGCGCCTGCTGCTGGGTGCGACGGCAAGCAGAAGATAGGACTGCTCGGTGAACTTTTGTAACTTTGTCGACGCCAGAAATGTGGCTACTCCTATGTACTGTCTAGGTGAGGTCTGTTGTATGATTTTACCGGGTTGTATGCAAAACATAGCACTTCACTATACCTAGGTACATGTGACAATAAAGTATAATTGAATTGAATTGTACCTGTGTGTGCAGTATGGTACTACAAGCACCTACAATTCAGTGTCAGGTCCGTTGAGATTGCACATGGAATATTGTGTGCAGGTTTGGATTCCTGATGTAAGGAAGTCTATTCTTGTGACAAAGGTTCACTGGATTAATTCCTGGGATGGAAGTTCTTAAGAGGAGAGATGAAATAGACTGAACTTGTGTTCTATGTTTCATAGGGTGTTCAATGCTCTTCAGGTGATTAGTGTAACTTGGCATCATGTTTGGCATAGATATTGTGGGATGAAGGGTTGGTTCCTGTGCTGCAATGTTCTATATTCTATGTTTATATTCCACGGAATCCATGAGAATGAGAGATGATCTCATGGAGGCATCCAATATTCATTCTGAGCTAGTAAGTGTACACACAGCAGGATTGTTGATTCTCAAAATAATGGTTCAGCCACTGAGGAATGAGATGAGGAAAAACATCTATATCCAGAGGCTGGTAACTCTTGGGAATTCTCGACTTAGAAGGCAAGAGAGCTTGTCACTTAGTAAATTCAAGATAACTAGTTAGATATTAAAGGAATAAAGGATTTGGCACAAACTCATTGAATGGTTGTAAAGTGGTCTAACCGTGGTTATATTTCTGATCCTCTTATCAATATGATTTGTCCCAGTGATCTGCTTTATTGATATTGATCAATAGCTAAATATTTGCTTGGATGCTGCATCAATTCCACTGCATAGTCTTTGACCTAAAATACGAACACTTTCTTTTTCCACAGATTCTGCCTGACAGTTTGAGTGTATTCAGCTTTTTTTTTCTTTTTATTTCAGATTCTTTGCATCTGCAGTTTTTTGATCTTCAAATCCTAGCAGTAATTCCTTAGCTTTCTTTCAGAATTAGTCATAGTCATAGAGACTTACAGCATGGAAACAGGCCCATCGACCCAACTTGCCGACACCAGCCAATATGTCCCATCTACACTAGTCCCACCTACATGCATTTGGCCCATATCCCTCTAAACCTGTCCTATCCTTGTACCTGTCTAAATGTTTCTTGAACATTGCAATAGTACCTGCCTCAACTACCTCATCCGGCAGCTTATTCCATACACCTACCACCCTTTGCGTGAAAAGGTTGCTCCTCAGGTTCCTATTAAATCTTTCCCCCCTCACTTTAAACCTATGTCCTCTGATTCTCGATTCTTCTACTGGGCAGCAATACTCTGTGCGTCTACCCAATCTATTCCTCTCATGATTTTCTACACAAATTTATTTTTGTACAAAAAAAAATATGTGAGCTTTTATGTTTACGTGAGAGAGTTAAAGAGAACATCAGTGTGTCTCAGTTCTAATAGTTTTTACTCTCCCTCGAGTACCATACTAGAATGTCACCTGTGTCATGGAGAGATATAGCACAGAAACAGGCCCTTCAGCCCACCTAGTCTGTTCTGATAATCATCTACCCACTAAACCGAGGATTTTATGATGCAATCTCTGGCTAAAATACTTGGCTCCACAACCTTCTAACTTTGAAGCACCTGAGCTCTCAAGTGAGGCACAGTTGACATTTTTGTGGGAAGTGTTTTTGTGGGAAGCGTTTGAGTTGAAACAAATATTCCAAACCGTGTCTGTCATCCTCACATCTTATTAGGGAAATACTGTTTAGGAGAATACCAAACAGCTACATTCAGTGGAGCTCATTTCTCAAACCCGGTGCTTTCAGTTTTTCTTAGTTATAAATCAGAGTAAATGCATAAGATAGGACACTTTCTCTCATAATTAGGGGGAGTGATTTATTACAGCAAGTGTTTTGATATTGTTTAGATCCTCTCAGAAGCCACTATGCTCACTGCGTTTTGGACTTTTATACAAATTTATGTCTAGCTTGGCAAAACTAATGGAAGTGGAGATTGTGGTCTTAAAATTCCTCTGACCCACTTCATCAGTGGAGTGATTGATTGAAAAGTACAGCATGGAACCAGGCCCTTCGGCCCACCGAGTCCATGCCGGCCATCGATCATGCGTTCATACTAGTTGTACACAACCCCACTTTCACATGCACTCTCTACACACTCTGGGCAATTTACAGAGGATAAATAATCTACAAATTCAGACATTTCTGAGACGTGGGAGGAAACCGGAGCACCCAGAGGAAATTCACATGATCACGGGGATAATGTGCAAACTTCACAAAGACAGCCACTGCGGTCAGGATCGAACCTGGGTTTCTGGCGCTGTGAGGCAGCAGTTCTACCAGCTGCACCATTGTGCCGCAGAATGTGTATTGCTGATCTCAGGTTCTGTCGTCAACATTGAATGGACACATTCTTCGAGATTCCTTCCTGTGACCTCTAACTTCAACCGCCCATTTCTCATGCCATTGGACCTGTGAAACTTCACTGCAAGCAAACATTCTTCCTTCACAATTTATTAGATCCTTGAAGGAAAATGGGGAAAAATTTCTGAGGGATGGAAATCTATCTTTTACTGTATACACTAAATGTTCAATTAATAATGTCAGCATTGTCAGCATTGTCAGCATTGTCTGCATTGATATTATGGGCCGAATGGCCTGCCTCCATGCTCAATGACTCTATGACCCAATAGCTTTGACCTGGAATACACTGTCTGATGCAGTGGTGGGGGCAGTGTTGCTGACAACATTAAGCAGTATCTCGAAGGGCACGGATCACCAAGGCATGTAGAAGGCTCCACTCACTTTTTTAGTTTAAATGTGAGTGCTGTGGAAACTCACATGCACCACTTTGTAGCGTGTGTGGGACAGTCCTTGATTTAGTCTTCCTCAGGTCTTCGCTCAGCACATTTTCCAGTACATCAATTGCATTGGTGATGCTTCCTGTATTCAGAATGAACATGATTATGTCATTATGTCTTTTGCTGCCAATCGCCATTCTGCTCTCATTTTCACATGCTCCATCTCTAAATCTTCCCATCTCTTTCCAGAATCCTCGGTCTTTACCAGAAGGGCTTGGTTAGTGTCCAATATCAATTACAAGCTACAGACTCCAAACTGCTATATTGACTAGTCTTGTCTAGTCTTGTCTAGTTTAGAGATACAGCATGGAAACAGGCCTTTTGGCCCGCTGAGTCCTCGCCGACCAACAATCACCCATACACTCATTCTATCCTACATACTACGAGCATTTTGCTCAAGCCAATTAACCTACAAACCTGCAGGAACCTTCTGTTAATCCTGGCTAAATTGGAGAGGCTAGGACTTCAAAATGGGGTAAAAGCTTCAAGGCTTCTGGGAGATTTGGTCAACTGGGAATTGCTCTCTGCAGAGCTGGGACAAGCTGCAGAGAGGTGCAAGTGTGTCTAGAGCTTAGATACAATTTGCAAGCAAAGGATAAGAACATCTGCAGACCCTGTCAAATAGGTGCAAAATGCATAGAATGAATTGGATGGCTGCAAACCAGACATACACCTTGCAAATAATTGTAAATAATGTTGCAGAGATCGACTTTGCTGAGTGTTGATTGGATGAGGTATTGAGCCTTCTCTGGGTTTCTGGAAGATCAGGGTAAATGTTTCTAAGTTGGCTTCCTTGCGAAGTCCGGTTGAATATAATGTATTGAGCTGTTGTATTATTGGGTTAGGGAAATGTCTGTTATGTATGGGGTTAATCGATAGCTGTAATTGGGTTATTAAGAGACCACCCCCATGTGGTTCGCCCCCTCGAGGTCCCGGGACATATAAAAGTCCGCTGCCACGTGGTCCAGCATTGATCTTCTGGGAGAGCGCTTGGGACTGCGTGAACTTCTGGAGAGTCTCTGTCTGAGCGAGGCCTAGAGGGCATGAACAGGAAGATACAAGGATCGAACGTGTGGTGGGATAGGTACAGTAGTTGAACTGTAATGCACTTTTCTTAAAATACAATTTAGTTGTTTCAAGTGCTTGATTCAGTGTTTTTACTGAAACTAGACTTGGGGGAAGCTTAGAAACGAGCAATTTACACTTCCATGTGGGAAGAAACCGGAGCACCCAAGACAAAACGCATGCAGTCGCAGAGACAAACTCCATACAGACAGCAACCATAGTCAGGATTGAACCTCGGTCTTTGGCGCTGTAAGGCAGCAACTTTACCGCTGCGCCACTGTGCCACCCTGATCGTACTTCCATTCATTTTTCTTTCTGGAAGGACCATTCCATTTTTGGTTATATCTGCTCACTTTGGTACACACAGAATCACCGGAGTGTCTTTCTTTATCCTATTGTGTGGTTTTCTCTCTACCTGAGATGACATTGGTTTTCTGTACTCCTCCTCACGCTCCTCTTTGTCATAGCAGTTCCCCTCGTTCTCTTCTCCCACCCTAAAAATCTTTGAATTCAAAAGATTATCTTTCACAATTTCTGTCACCTCCAACAAAATTCTACTACCAGACATAACTTCCTTTCGCCTTCCAGTTTTTTTCAAGGGGGCTGTTCCTCTTTTTCAAATTACAAAACAAGAGCACTTTGAATTTGGGGATAAACCACATAAACTTTTGGCGCGCCAGCTAAAAAAACGAGAAAAGGAACATACTATCCCAAAGATTAAATCAGATAAAGGGGAATTATTAACAACACCGAAGGATATTAATAAAAGATTTGCGCAATTTTATGAGAATTTGTATACATCTAAAACGACAATTGATTCCAATAATATCACAACGTTTTTGGATAATTGTAATCTTCCAAAGTTAGAGCTGAAGGAACAAGAGGAATTGGGCGCACAAATTTCAATTAAGGAATTAGAAGATACAATAAACTCACTAAAGAATGGATAAACACCAGGTCCTGATGGATTTACTAATGAATTTTATAAAAGCTTTTATGATAAAATAATACCAAGATTACAAAAAATGTACCAATATGCTTTTAAAAAACAAATACTACCTGATACTTTAGCGGAATCAACGATTACACTAATACTTAAGAAAGATAAAGATTTAGAAGAACCGGGTTCATATGGAGCTATAGCATTGTTAAACACAGATCAAAAAATATTAGCGAAAACATTAACTAGAGGATTAAGTAAATACATTAGTAAATTAATAAACCCAGATCAGACGGGGTTTATCCCTAAGAGATACTCATCTAACAATATGAGACGTTTACTCAACATAATGCACTCACACAAATCTGAAGATCAAGAATTATCAATTATTTCGCTGGATGCTGAAAAAGCATTTGACCAAGTAGAATGGAATTATATGGATAAAGTATTACAAAAATTCCAACTGGGAGAGAATTTTATTCTATGGATCAAATTATTATATAATAAACCTACAGCTAGAATATTAACTAATAACATATTATCCTCGAAATTCCAACTATCAAGGGGAAATAGACAAGGATGCTCATTATCACCACAGTTGTTTGCTCTCATTATTGAACCACTAGCAGAAAAAATTAGAATACACCCTGATATCCATGGTTATAATACTAAAGATTCATATAATAAAATATCTTTATACGCGGATGATATACTACTGTACATTACAAAACCTCAAATCACTATACCAAATATATTAAATTTAATTGAAGACTTTGGATCTTTTTCTGGATATAGAATAAATTGGAATAAAAGTGAAATTATGTCAATAAAACCAAAAGATTCAACACATCTTTTAAAATTCCCTTTTAAAATAGCTACAGAAAAATTTAAATACTTGGGAATCAAAATTACTAGAACATATCAAGGTATGTTTAAGGCAAATTTTGATCCCCTACTTAATAAATTAAACACACTAATTAAATTCTGGAAAACGCTCCCGATGTCTTTAATAGGCCGAATAAATGCAATAAAAATGATCTTTCTACCACAAATTTTATACCTATTTCAATCGATTCCTATATACTTACCAAAGAAGTTTTTTAAAAAGCTGGACTCAGATATCACTAATTGTATATGGGACTATAAATCACATAGAATACAAAAAACTCACTTGAATAAACCTAAAGTATTAAGGGGTTTAGCACTACCTAATTTCATGTATTATTATTGGTCAGTAAATATTAAAAATATGATTCAACTGATGGATAACTCCGCCCAGCAAGTGGACTGGATTGTAATGGAGAAAGAGGATTGCTCCTCTGGAAACATTGGAGCGATCCTCCTCTCACCAATGAAACTGAATAATATAAATTATAATAAGAACCCAATTATTCATAGCACAATCCGAATTTGGAAACAAATAAAACAAAATTTAAAATTAAGAAATTTATCACTTTTATCACCCATAGTTAATAACCCTTCGTTTAATCCCTCTATTATAGATAAAGCTTTTACACATTGGGATAGACTAGGAATTAAAATATTCGGTGACTTGTATGAAACTGGAAAATTACTTTCATTTCAACAATTACAAATAAAATATAAACTCGGAAATAATCAATATTTTAAATATTTTCAAATATGCGACCATTTGAAAAAATATACAAAAGATCATTATAATAACCCAGCAGATGTATTGGATGAGGCAATGCAGATAAAAGCTGAATCAGCAAACTTAATATCATATTTGTATAATATTATCTTAAATGTAGAAATACCATCTACGGAGGGTATCAGAAGAGACTGGGAACAAGAGTTAGCAATTAAAATTTCAAAGGAAAGTTGGAATGAACACTTATTAAACGTGCATAAATGTTCGATTAATGTAAGACACACTTTAATACAATTTAAAATTTTACATAGATTATATTATTCCAAAACTAAAATCCATAAAATTTCCCCAAATGTATCATCCATTTGTGATAAATGTCAATCCCAAGAAGCTACTATAGCGCACTCATTTGTTTTCTGTACAAAAATTCAAAAATTTTGGAATGAAATTTTCGAAATCTTTACAAAATTATTTAAAATAAAACTGATACCCAAAGCAGAATGGATTATCTTCGGAATAACGGAAGATGGTCCAGAACTAAATGTGTTTCAAAAGAAACTAATAGACTACGGGTTAATAACTGGAAAAAAGCTAATCCTAAAATTTTGGAAGAAGGCTCCAATACCAACTATAAACATGCGGATTTCAAATATGTTCGAAATATTACACCTAGAAGAGATAAGACTCCTCCTGGCAGGTAAACCAGATCACTTCCACCTGACGTGGTCTGCATTTATAGAATTATTACAAATATAGGGTGCAAAGGTACCTTAAAAATAATTGAGGTCAGGTAATGGGGGATGATAGTTGGAGAGTTGGTATGTCCCATTTGCGTAATGCTCATAAAAACTATTTGTTTCTCTCTTTTTCCTCTTTCTCTTTCTCCTTCTTTTCTAGGGTCTATTTCTTAACTCTTTTTCTTTTGTTTTTAATTTTGTTCTTATAGGGTCTTCGTTCTTTCTTGTTGTCACATTTTCTACACTCTCACTTTTTCCTTCACTTTCTTCTCTGTTTCAATCTCATCCTTTCCTTTTACTAGTGTAAAAAACAAACGGAGTACATTAATTGTAAGAAGATATAAGTGACGAGTACTAATGTATGTGGTTGTAATGTAATGTACTTCTAATAAATAAAAAATAAAAAAATAAAATTTAAAAAAAAAAGAGACCACCCCCATGTGGTTCGCCCCCTCGAGGTCCCGGGACATATAAAAGTCCGCTGCCACGTGGTCCAGCATCGATCTTCTGGGAGAGCGCTTGGGACTGCTTGAACTTCTGGAGAGTCTCTGTCTGAGTGAGGCCTAGAGGGCATGAACAGGAAGATACAAGGATCGAACGTGCGGTGGGATAGGTACAGTAGTTGAACTGTAATGCGCTTTTCTTAAAATAAAATTTAGTTGTTTCAAGTGCTTGATTCAGTGTTTTTACTGAAACTAGACTGGGGGGGAGCTTAGAAACGAGCAATTTACACTTCCATGTTCTCTTCTCCCACCCTAAAAATCTTTGAATTCAAAAGATTATCCTTCACAATTTCTGTCACCTCCAACAAAATTCTACTACCAGACATAACTTCCTATCGCCTTCCAGTTTTTTTCAAGGGGGCTGTTCCTCTTGCAACACTTCCTTATTCACCACCACTCCATCTCATAGCATTTTCCCAGGCATTTCCAGGAGGCCTAACACCTGTACTTTTTAATTTATTTCTGCCCATCACACAGGAATCAGTATGGTCCTTCCAGTGATTGACCTACAGATCATCTATCTAGATTTCACAATGTAGCCGCTACATTGGAGAAGCCAAATGTACTTTGGGTGATCGTCATGTGGAGCATCTGTGCTCAGTTCAAATGGGTAAATCTGAGCTTCAAATTGCCTGTTACTTTAATTCTGCATCTAACTCCAACCGTGGCCGATCTATCTATCTAGTAAATGGGGCTGGCATGGATTATTAATATATAGAAAGGAACTGCAGATGCTGGTTTACATGGAAGATAGACACAAAATGCTGGAGTAACTTAGTAACACAGGCAGCATCTCTGGAGAGAAGGAATGGGTGACTTTTTGGGTCGGGTCTCCGAAGAAGAATCTCAACCCGAAACGTCACCCATTCCTTCTTTCCAGAAATGCTGCCAGTCCCGCTGAGTTATTCCAGCATTTTGTGTCTATCTTATGGATTGGTAATAAATGGACAGCAATGACATAGTGAGCCATAGGACATGTTGCGACACTGTATTACTCCTTGACTCCAAGGCAACTTTTCTCCTGTACTGAAATCCTCTTGCAGTGACAGGCAACAAACCATTTACCTTCCTAATTGCTTGCTGTACTTAAACATTAACTTTCAATGTTTCTTGTATGAGGACACACAGATCCCTCTGAACACCAAAATGCTTCAAGTTCTCACCTTTTAAAAATATATACATTGCATTAAAATGGATGACCTCCTATATTTCCACATTAAATGCTATCTGCCATGATGTTGATTACCGCTTAGCCTGTCACTGGAGCTCTCCCGCATTCTCCTCACAACCCGGTTTGGTATCATCATCCTGCTTTGATTCGACATCAAAGCCCCAGCCAATATTTAACCCTCAATCAATATCACAAAAAACAGATTATCTGTTTGTTATTTCATCGCTGTCTGTGGGAGCTTTGGCTTGAACAAGCAAATTGACTGTGGCTGTTACACTACTGACTACACTGCAAAAAATATTCCATCAGTCATAAAGTGCTTTTGACATTCCGAGGTCACATAAAGCATTATATAAACACAAGGTTTTTCCTTCTTCTTATACCTTTGCTTTCTTGCTTACATAGAAGATTATGTCATGTGCAGTTGGACTGTCACATTGTGTGGTATTTAGGTTAGTTAATTACATAAATGGCTCCTTAATGTGTGCACAAGCAACATCATTGGAAGTTACTCTTGATTAACTGTCCATTTGTGCATTGCAAGTCAAAAAATGTCACATAGAGGAATGTTATGCATTATTAGCAATGCATTAGAATGAATGGGGAAACAGTTCTTTCTCATTTAATGTATCCACACCAGTGGCTGCTGCTTTAAATTATCAGCCACTGCTTCAACATGTTGCAGCTCCTCACACAATTCATGTTAAAGCATAGAAACAGAGATCTCCATTCAAGTCACTTTGTTGAGCCCTCTTCCTATTTAGTCTCTGTGTTAAAATAATATATTGCCTCTTTGCCGACAATGGTTTTTGTGTTAGCTTTCCCATTCTGACCATCTTCAGGATAACAAAACAGTCACTACTTATCATATTATAACTGTTCACAATCCTAATTTACTCTTGGGTCATAGAATCTTAGATAGAGTCATAGAGTGATACAGTGTGGAAACAGGGTCTTCGGCCCAACTTGCCCACACCAGCCTACATGTCACAGCTACACTAGTCCCACCTGCCAACATTTGGTCCATATCCCTCCAAACCTGTCCTATTCATGTGTCTGTCTAACTGCTTCTTAAATGTTGGGATAGTCCCTGCCTCAACTACCTCTTCTGGCAGCTTGTTCCATACACCCACCACCCATTGTGTGAAAAAGTTACCCCTCAGATTCCTATTATATATTATGGCCTTCACCTTAAACCTGTGTCCTTTGGACCTCGATTCACCTACTCTTGGCAAGAGACTCGACCCAATCTATTCCTCTCATGATCTTATAGAATGGGTCATTCCCAATCTTTCTACACTCTAATGTAATTAGAATCCTATCTTAGAGATAGTGTAGAGAAATAGTGTGGAAACAGACCCTTCAGCCCACCGAGTTCTCGCCGACCATCGATCACCTGTGCAATTGCTCAAGAGTCAAGAGTATTTTATTGTCATATGTTCCAGGCAGAACAATGAAATTTGAACTTCCACTGAACAACAGAATATGTTGTCCCACTTTCGCATCCTACACCTCAGGGGCAATTTACAGAAGCCAATTAACCTAAAATCCTGCACATATTTGGATTATGGGAGGAAGCCGGAGCACCCAGAGAAAAGCTACATGGTCACAGGAAGAACGTACAAACTCCGTACAAAAGCACCCATTGTCAGGATCAAACCTGAGTCTTTGGCGATGTAAGGCAGCAGCTCTACCCCTGCGCCACAGTGCTGCCCTTCAAGCATCTTCTCAAGAATCTCTTCATTACTCTAACTATGTCATAATTGCTGGTGAATTTATTTTGCACTGTGACATTACATTTTCCACTGAGTCAGAATATTGGTGATTTAGGTCCAAATTAGGAGCTTAAGCACCAATAAGTCACCGAGTGAATAATTAAGGTATTAAACTGAGACCATATCCGCCTTCTCAAGTAGACATGAAATATGACTCATTTGTGTGAAGAACGGGAAATGGTCCTAAAGTCCTGACCTATATTTATCCCTCAACAAATTATAAAACAGATTTATTAGTTCACAAGTTATAGGGGTAGAATTAGGCCATTTGGCCCATCAAGTCTACTCCGCCATTCAATCATGGCTGATCTCTGCCACCTAATCCTATTTTCCTGTCTTCTCCCCATAACCCTTGACACCCGTTCTAATTAAGAACTTGCCTTAAAAATATCCACTGACTTGGCCTCCACAGCCCTCTGTGGCAATGAGTTCCACAGATTAACCACCCTCTGACCGTCATGAGTACATTGGTCTCAGCTCGTAGTCCAGAGAGAATGAAGTGAATCGTTTTGTTAGTTGTCACAATTAAGGTAACTGCAACCAAATGGTAAGAACATTGAATTGTACAATTCAAGTAATACCCCCTACCTGCCCATCACATTATCTTGCCCCTCACCATGGTGCATACCCACCGTCTCCTACCACCCCAGTCACCCAGCTCCTTCCCATTCATACGTATGTTCATCTCCCAACCATGACTCCCATATTTCCTTTTATCCCCTCCCCACTGTCCCCCCATCCATCCGTATCCCTCCCTCCAGCTTAACACTTTAACACTTCACTCCTCCTCTTCTTTCCTTAAAGGATCTAAGTCTGCAAATCCCCCCTTGTAATAGCACTGTGGGGATATCATCACCAGAAGGACTGCATTTGTTCAAAAATAGGTCCTAGATCCAACATTTCAAGTCTAGATTTCACATATAGATTAAAAATTCAGTTATAGACACAAAATGCTGGAGTAACTCAATGGGACAGGCATCATCTCTGGATAGAAAGAATGGGTGACGTTTCGGGTCAAGATCCTTATTCAGACTGAAGAAGGGTCTAAACCCGAAATGTCACCTACTCCTTCTATCCAGAGATGTGACCTGTCCCGCTGAGTTACTCCAGCATTTTGTGTCTATCTTCTGTTTAAACCAATATCTGCAGTTCCTTCCTAAAAAAATCAGTTGTTTAACTTTACTTCAATTAAATCAACAGAATCTTTTTTACATTTCTGAATTTTCTCTCAAAGTCTGACCATTGAACGCATTCCAATGTGGCCTGTCATTTGAAAATAATTCAATGTCGCTCCTTGCGATTTAAATGTCATGGCCTGAACAATTTGCGCTACGTGTAATACATTATGTGTATCCTTTTATAAGTCAATCAATATAACATTCTAAAAATACAATTTTTAATAGTTTCTAAAAAAAGGAGCTAATTTTAATGATTGTTGTCTGGTTAAAAACTCCAGATGATAAGAAGATAAAGGCAGAGTTGAAATGGGAGTCAGATTGAAAATCATGGGTTTTAGCCCAACTACAGAAGTTAAAATCACCAAACCCCTTTGACGACGGATGCTAACATACAGAGGCTTGAAGTTCTATGGTACAAAACTGCCTCTTGGTTGTAAGCTCTGCTATTGAGCCACCTTTGGCTTCCAAGTAGTTATATTTCATTGAAAGGAAATTTACTGAGAAAATGTATAATCTGACCAGTGAAAGGAATCTCCACTGTCCCTCGGCAATTTTACATAATCTTTTTTGAAATAACTTATTTTTGGGGGGCAATTATCATGAACTAGGATTTACTACATTTTACTAAGAAACAGTAAGATACGACCTTAGGAATATGCAATAAATATTTACTTCTGAAGCATCGGAAAACAGTTTTGACCTTGATATTGATCATAAATTAAATTGATTTCAAATACACATGCAGGTTGGTAATTGGAAAACATTATTTGTTAATATGTTTGGATCACTAAATGCGAGCACACTGAATGTCTATTTTGCTATGTAATCTTATTCCATGCACATTATGGGCTAAATATAGATCATAAGATCATAAGATCATGTGATAGGAATAGAATTAGGCCAGGATTAAGTCTACTCCACCATTCAATCATGGCTGATCGATCTCTCCCTCCGAAAGGGGCTGTCCCACTATGGCGACCTAATCTGCGAGTTTAGATGAGTTTGCCCTCGACTCAAACTCACAGCATGGTCTACACGTGGTCCTAGGAGGTCCTATGAGGTGACTGGAACTCTCCTTCATGCTCGAGGGAAGTTCCCGCATACTCAGGATCTCAGTTGGGTCGAGGAAAATTTGTCAGTATGTTGAAAAATTTTCCGCGAGTAAAAATTGGTCGGCATGGTTCTTTTGAACTCGTGGTGCAGTGGAATGGGGTTGCTATGTAGTTATAGGCAGTCGAGGGCAGCCATAGACAATCTCCTTCGCTGACCGGGCATTTTAATTGGCTCATTGGAGTTTTCAGGACCAAGGAAAACCGTCCGGTAATGTAAAATGCCCGCTAAACTTTATTATAAGTTGTCTGGCTTCTTAAAAGTGTCTCCACTCCTTCTCCCCTCCCACTTCTCCCCTCCTTCTCTCCCCATCTCTCTCCTTCTCTCCTCTTCTCTCCCTCCTCCTCCCCGCTCTCCAAAGGACTTACCGTACACTGTGCAGCCGTTTTTTACCTTCCTGTTCATCTTGGGTGTGAATTTCAGACAGCGCTCCCCCGCTTTCCCTGGCCTCCGCCTTTGCGATGTGTTTGTGTGTGCGGTCGGTCGATCCAGCTCGCAGTTTCATCGCTGACGGTCGATCCAGCTCGAGGTTTTTCAGGCGAGTGCCCTCGAGCTTGAAGGTCGAAGACAGTCGCTGAAAGGTTGCGTCAGTGGTATAGGCCCTGAACCCCATTCTCCTGCCTTCTCCCCATAACCTCTGACAACCGTACTAATCAAGAAACTATCTATCTCTGCCTTAAATATATACACTGAAATTGCCCTCAACAGCCTTCTGTGGCAAAGAACCACAGATTCACCACCCTCTGACTAAAGAAATGTCTCCTCATCTCCTTCCTAAATCAATGTCCTTTAATTCTGAGGCTGTGACCTCTAGTCCTGGACTCTCTCACTAGTGGAAACATCCTCTATCCAATCCATATACTTTCTTTAGCATGTTGGTTACAATCACATACAGGTAAGGGTTGAACACCAGACATTTTTTCTTACTGTAATCACTTATTGCAATGAATTGGCTTTTCAAATGTAAGTGAATAGATTAGCAATTGAAAATAACAGCTACAAAATTAAAACATTGTCACTGAAGTACCTGTAATATTCTTTTAGCTTAAATTGATAGAAATCATCAGATATAGTTCACAAACAAATTCTCCAATTTCGGGTAACCCGCTTTTTGTGCCTGTATTAAAAATGGTCAGTTTTACTGTAAGCCCATGATAATGGCTTAGTTTTCTTCTTTCCGTAAGTACAGCCTGGGGATTTTCTATCAGCAGTGCAAAATAAACTAATTGTTCAGAAGCTAAATACTGCAGATGCTAGAAATCCAAAATCATAGCTGAAAAGGTTGAGAGTACCGTGCAAGCCAGGCAGCACTCATGGCAAGAGATTTTTTTTAAATCTTGTTGATGCTCTTTAATAGAATCTGGCCATTGTAATCATGCAGCTTAATTATCATGCAAAACAAATTGCCCAATTGCTAAGAGTACAGCGAACAGTGGGATTGAAGACCGATTTCACTTCTTTTATTCAAAACTGGTATCAAACCAAATATAGTGAAATTAGATCATGTGAAAAGAAAGTAAAAACTCAATCCAAATTGATAATAATTGAAATGTTTATTTCTAACTCTTAAGTCTGGGAGAATTCTATGTATTTTGCATAGTAATCAAGAGAAAATAACCCGAATTAATGGGAAATCGTAAGCACTGTTCTGTATCAGGTAATATACTGTATCTCTGCTGAAAAAAATGGAAGAAAACCGTCTCCATCACATGTTAATTTACTTTGGGACAGTGGTACTTGTTCTCAGCCTATGTGTCTCACAGAAGGTGTATGGAAGGAAAACTCTCAGGATTCTGGCTTTCAGTAAGATTATACCCACTAACAGATTTGGTTAACCAAAGGATACCAATTCAGATTTAAAATTAATAACTGATTTCACATTATTTGCTCTTTTTGAATGAGAGCTCCAATTTACAGTAGAAGCGTGGCTAATTTTACTCATGATATGCCCTGCCCTAACTCTTATGTTATGACATGACCCCTTATAATTATGCTCCCTGTTCAACAGGAGTAGTTTATCTATGCTAACAGTTCTTTTTAATAGCTGGAAAACCTTGATTAAATCAACTTTAATGAAGTTTTGGATTACATTCCTAGTTTGTATAATCTCTTTTTGTCAATTAACCATTTCAATTCCAGATATTATTCTGGCAAATGTACTCTGGACTCATCTGAAGGCAATGTGTCTTGACTAAGATACTAAGGCTACAACAAACATTAGTATTCCAGGTATGATGCAAAAAGGACTGGGAATAATCAAAGCATAACATTTTGCATTGTATCTCAATTTAAAGACTGGTTTTGCATCAGGTTTTTTCTACTGGGGCACAAGTATTTTTGGTAATTTATACATGCCTGTAAATGTCTTTGGATCTCCAGTTTTTCAAGCTCTTCAAATTTATCTCTTCCAGGACTGGAGTAAGTGATTGCACTTTTTCTGCATTACATCTCGGCCCATTCAATAAACGATAAATATCTCATTGTAACAACAAGTAACAACACGCCATATTATGATGAACCTGATAAGCCATTTTCTATCTCACAATTTGTATTTCTAAAAAGTCTGGTAAATGGTTGCGGCCCCAACACAAGTCTCTTTGGGACACCACTGGTCACACCCTGCCAATGTGAGTGACAACCCATTAGCAACGCTCTCTGTCTCCTGCTGTTCACGAATTTCCTAACCAAGTCAATGAAATGTCTTCAAGCACACATAAAATTCCCTTATCAAAGAGATCATCTTAGCAAAGAAACCTTATCAAATATCTTCCAGAAGTTCCACTTATTCTTAGGTTGTACAGATGTTCCATGGCCACTACTGCAATCATTTTGTTTTATAAAATATCAATTAGGTTCGTCAGATACAACTAACTCTTAATAATTCCATGGAGGCTATCTCTGTTCAGTTGAAACCTTAATGTTGTTCAGTCCCTTTACCCTTAATTATAAATTGTAGTAATTTCCTGCCATGGCTGTTAAACTAATTGGGCTATAATCTTTGTTATTCCTATCTTGCCCCTTTTATTTGGCAGAGTTGTATACAATTCTCAATGCAGAAGATCATCTTCTGAGTTTATATATCATTCTGATTCTTTCAGAAACCAACATTTTCATCCACTCTGCTATTTTGGTCAAATGTTGGATCTGCATAATGTACACCATTTGGTCGGTGTCAATAGATAGAAACATAGAAACATAGAAAATAGGTGCTGGAGGAGGCCATTCAGCCCTTCGAGCCAGCACCGCCATTCATTGTGATCATGGCTGATCATCCCCAATCAATAACCCGTGCCTGCCTTCTCCCCATATCCCTTGATTCCACTAGCCCAGAGCTCTATCTAACTCTCTCTTAAATCCATCCAGTGACTTGGCCTCCACTGCCCTCTGTGGCAGGGAATTCCACAAATTCACAACTCTCTGAGTGAAAAAGGTTTTTCTCACCTCAGTCTTAAATGGCTTCCCCTTTATTCTTAGGCTGTGGCCCCTGGTTCTGGACTTGCCCAACATTGGGAACATTTTTCCTGCATCTAGCTTGTCCAGTTCTTTTATAATTTTATATGTTTCTATAAGATCCCCCCTCATACTTGTAAACTCCAGTGAATACAAGCCTAGTCTTTTCAATCTTTCCTCATATGACAGTCCCGCCATCCCAGGGGTCAATATCGAGAACCTACGCTGCACTGCCTCAATCACAAGGATGTCCTTACTCAAATTAGGAGACTAAAACTGTACACAACACTCCACATGTGGTCTCACCAGAGTCCTATACAACTGCAGAAGAACCTCTTTACTCCTATACTGAAATCCTCTTGTTATGAAGGCCAACATTCCAATAGCTTTCCTCACTGCCTGCTGTACCTGCACGCCAACTTTCAGTGACTGGTGTACAAGGACGCCCAGGTCTCGCTGCATCTCCTCCTTACCTAACCTAACCCCATTGAGATAATAATCTGCCCCCTTGTTTTTGCCGCCAAAGTGGATAACCTCACATTTATCCATATTATACTGCATCTGCCACGCATCTGCCCACTCACTCAACCTGTCCAGGTCACCCTGCAACCTCCTAACATCCTCTTCACAGTTCACACTGCCACCCAGCTTTGTGTCATCTGCAAACTTGCTAGTGTTGCTCCTAATTTCTTCTTCCAAATCATTAATATATATGATAAACAGTTGCGGCCCCAACAACGAGCCTTGCGGTACTCCACTCGCCACTGCCTGCCATTCTGAAAAGGACCCGTTCACTCCTAATCTTTGCTTCCTGGTTTAGATTTGGGTTTGTAACATGGACCAAGGTACAATGAAAAGCATTATTTTGCATGTTATCCAATCATATTAGATCATGCTATACTTAAATGCAATCAAGTCAAATTGATAGTATTTAGTGCAATCAACAAAGTCGAATAGATAGAGCAATAGGGAAGATACAGAGTGCAGAATATAGTTCTCAGCATTGTAACATATCAGTTCCACAGACAAAGTCCAATGTCCAATGTCCACAATGGGACATTGTGAAGATTTGTTGTTTGTCACTGATTTCACTGTTATTCTCCCAGCCTAGTTTTGCCTTCTACCCCAATTTGTCCAAATCAGTGTTTTATATAAATTCCTTACTTTCATATTATCTATACCTATCTATATTTGTGTGTGTGTGTGTGTGTGTGTGTGTGTGTGTGTGTGTGTGTGTGTGTGTGTGTGTGTGCGTGTGTGTGTGTGTGTGTGTGTGCGTGTGTGTGTGCGTGCGTGCGTGCGTGCGTGCGTGCGTGCGTGCGTGCGTGCGTGCGTGTGTGTGTGTGTGTGGCCTTGCCTTTGATTCATTGCTACGCCAACACCACATGCAGAAAAGCCGAGATTTTTTCCATTTCGGTAGAGATTTCACTTTTCATTCCAAGTATCCACTCCTGATTAAATTTCGTCATGTTTATGTACACATTTTTAATAAAATCCTACTCCCCCCACCCCCAAAATTTCAAAATGTTTAAAAAAAACAGCTCTCACCCATAGAATGTTGGTGAACGTTCCATCGTGTGATATCACAATGCCCAATGCTCACAGATGTCCAATCGGAATGGAGCCATTTACATATGCCTTTGCAGCAGCCCCAGCCCCAGCCCCTCCCCCCACAGCCTGTGTCAAAGCGCGTCATCACGTGTGTGGGAATAGAGAAAGAGGATTGTGGGTGATAGGGAATGGGGAACAGATGGACTGTTCCTACCCCTCCCCCTTCCACTCTCCCTACCCACTATTTCCCCTCTCTCCCCCCACCCCTCTCCGCCTCCCTCCACACTCTTTCCCCTCCCTCCCCTACCCCATCTCCCTCCTCCCCTCCCTCCCCCATCCCCCCCTCCCCCACACCTCTTTCCCCCTCCCCATCCCTCTCTCCCCCTCCCCATCCCTCTCTCCTCCCCCTCTCCATCTCCCTCTCCTCACCCTCTCCCTCTCCTCCCCCTCCTCCCCCAACCCCCATCCCTCTCTCCCCCACCTCCTTCCCTCTCGCCCCTTCCCTCCCCCACCCCTTCCCTCTCTCTCCCACCCCCTCCACACCCCCTTCCCTCCCCTACCCCCTTCCCTCTCTCCCCACCCCTTCCCCCACACTCTCAATCAAGCAAGATGTTCCTATCTTGCAGGTAATTCTACTGGTGACATTATCTTCAGATCCCCAACTTCATGGTCTTGCCCTAGATGGCCACCTTCGAAGGTAGAATGTGTGGTTGGTTGCTTGAGTCCATTCTCTGAGGTGCACCTGCAGTATTACAGAAATATAAATTAACAACAGTTTGAAGAACTGTTGGTTTTAAACTGAATAAGGGGGAGGGGTGTCAAATGGGATAGTCGAGGATGGAGTTAAAGGGAAAGAGAGTAAAGGGATGGTTAATGACCCCAGAATTAACGGGAAAGGAGCTCACAAAGGGATAGGAGAGTATGGCCAAGTGTAATAGGGATGATGTGAGATGCGTAAGGAATTAAAAGTATTGTATATGAATGCGTGAAGTATAAGAAGTAAAGTAGATGAGCTTGAGGCTCAGTTAGAGGATGGTAGATATGACATTGTGGGGATTACTGAGACGTGGCTGCAGGAGGATCGGGCCTGGGAACTTAATATTCAGGGTTATACATCCTATAGAAAGGACAGGCAGGTGGGCAGAGGAGGGGGGGGGGGGTAGCTATGCTTGTGAGGGATGGAATTCAGTCGCTTGCGAGGGAAGACATAGGGACTGACGAGGTAGAGTCACTGTGGATTGAGTTGAGGAATTGTAAAGGCAAGAAGACACTAATTGGTGTTATTTACAGACCCCCAAATAGTAGCCCGGAAGTAGGGTGTGTTGCAGCAGGAGTTAAAACTGGCTTGTAACAAAGGTAATGCCATTGTGGTGATGGGGGATTTCAATATGCAGGTAGACTGGGAAAATCAGGTTGGTTCAGGACCCCAAGAAAGAGAGTTTGTAGAATGTCTCTGAGATGGATTCTTAGAGCAGCTTGTAATGGAGCCGACCAGAGAAAAGGAAATTCTGGATTTAGTGTTGTCCAATGAACCAGATATGATAAGAGAACTCGAGGTAAAGGAACCGCTTGGAGGTAGTGATCATAATATAATTAGTTTTAATCTGCAATTTGAGAAGGAGAACGTTAAATCGGAAGTGGCAGTGATGCATTTGAACAAAGGGGACTATGAAGGCATGAGAGAGGAGCTGGCCAAAGTAGACTGGAAAGGGATCCTAGCAGGAATGACGGTGGAACAGCAATGGCAGGAATTTCTGGGCATAATCCGAGAGACGCAGGATCATGTCATTCCAAAAAGGAAGAAAGATTCTAAGGGGAGTAGGAGGCAACCGTGGCTGACAAGAGAAGTTAGGGATAGAATAAAACTAAAAGAAAAAATGTATAACACAGCAAAGAGTGGCCGGAAGCCAGAGGATTGGAAAATTTTCATAGGACAACAGAAGGAAACAAAACAGGCAATACGGGCTGAAAAGATGAAGTACGAGGGGAAGCTGGCCAGGAATATAAAGAAGGACAGTAAAAGCTTCTTTAGATATGTTAAGGGAAAAAGAGTAGCAAAGTTAAATGTGGGTCCCTCGAAGGCAGACATGGGTGAAATTATTATGGGCAACAAGGAAATGGCAGAAGAGTTGAATAGGCACTTTGGATCTGACTTCACTAAGGAAGACACAAACAATCTCCCAGATGTACTGGAGGACAGAGGATCTAAGGGGGTAGAGGAACTGAAAGAAATTTTCATTAGGCGAGAAATAGTATTGGGTAGGCTAATGGGACTGAAGGATAATAAATCCCCTGGGCCTGATGGTCTGCATCCCAGGGTCCTCAGGTGGCTATAGAAATAGTGGACGCATTGGTGATCATTTTCCAATGCTCAATAGATTCAGGGTCAGTTCCTGTGGATTGGAGGATAGCTAATGTTATCACACTTTTCAAGAAAGGAGCGAGAGAGAAAATGGGGAATTATAGACCAGTTAGCCTGACTTTGGTGGTGGGAAAGATGCTGGAGTCAATTATTAAAGATGTAATAATGGGGCATTTGGATAGTAGCAAAAGGATTAGTCCAAGTCAACATGGATTTATGAAAGGGAAATCATGCTTGACTAATCTTCTGAAATTTTTTGAGGATGTGACAAGTAACATGGAAGAAGGGGTGCCAGTGGATGTAGTGTATCTAGACTTTCAGAAAGCCTTTGATATGGTCCCGCACGGGAGACTGGTGACTAAAA
The DNA here is from genome assembly GCA_038087875.1 of Malacoraja senta. Taxonomy (NCBI): domain Eukaryota; kingdom Metazoa; phylum Chordata; class Chondrichthyes; order Rajiformes; family Rajidae; genus Malacoraja; species Malacoraja senta. The sequence goes on along the minus strand of CM075982.1, from coordinate 60,309,555 downwards.
TTAGAGCACATGGTATTGGGGGTAGGGTATTGACATGGATAGAAAATTGGTTGGCAGACCGGAAGCAAAGAGTAGGAGTGAACGGGTCCTTTTCAGAATGGCAGGCAGTGGCGAGTGGAGTGCCGCAAGGCTCGGTGTTGGGGCCGCAACTGTTTACCATATATATTAATGATTTGGAAGAGGGAATTAGGAGCAACACTAGCAAGTTTACGGATGACACAAAGCTGGGTGGCAGTGTGAACTGTGAAGAGGATGTTAGGAGGTTGCAGGGTGACCTGGACAGGTTGATTGAGTGGGCAGATGCGTGGCAGATGTAGTATAATATGGATAAATGTGAGGTTCTCCACTTTGGCGGCAAAAACAAGGGGGCAGATTATTATCTCAATGGGGTTAGGTTAGGTAAGGAGGAGATGCAGCGAGACCTGGGTGTCCTTGTACACCGGTCACTGAAAGTTGGCGTGCAGGTACAGCAGGCAGTGAGGAAAGCTAATGGAATGTTGGGCTTCATAACAAGAGAATTTCAGTATAGGAGTAAAGAGGTTCTTCTGCAGTTGTATCGGGCTCTGGTGAGACCACATCTGCAGTATTGTGTACAGTTTTGGTTTCCTAATTTGAGGAAGGACATCCTTGTGATTGAGGCAGTGCAGCGTAGGTTCACGAGATTGATCCCTGGGATGGCGGGACTGTCATATGAGGCAAGATTGAAAAGACTAGGCTTGTATTCACTGGAGTATGGAAGGATGAGGGGGAATCTTATAGAAACATATAAAATTATAAAAGGACTGGACAAGCTAGATGCAGGAATAATGTTCTCAATGTTGGGCGAGTCCAGAACCAGGGGCCACAGTCTTAGAATTAAGGGGAGGTCATTTAAGACTGAGGTGAGAAAAAACTTTTTCACCCAGAGAGTTGTGAATTTATGTAATTCCCTGCCACAGAGGGCAGTGGAGGCCAAAGCACTGGATGGATTTAAGAGAGAGTTAGAAAGAGCTCTAGGGGCTAGTGGAGTCAAGGGATATGGGGAGAAGGCAGGCACGAGTTATTGATAGGGGACGATCAGCCATGATCACAATGAATGGCGGTGCTGGCTCGAAGGGCCGAATGGCCTCCTCCTGCACCTATTTTCTATGTTTCTAAGAAGAATCCTTAATAACAATATATTACAGAGAATAACAAATAGCTGGCAGTGAATACACGGCAGTAATTCAATCTGTGGGTGTTGCATACATTCATAAACTGCTCAAGCTTTGCACTTTTAGTTTATGGTGATATCAGAACCACTCGGTTGAATTACAGCTTTGCAATCCGCTGCCGACCATCTATATGTAGCACGAACAAATCCATTAAATTTGACAAATACTTGTTTAATACAGAACGTGCCCCTGGTTTTAATATGGCATGTCCAATAAAAAGGAGGCAAGTAAGTTGCTACAATATTGGACAGTGTGCCTGTCATGTGCCATTCACATTGGAAACAATGTCAACAAATGTCTGTGCTGTTCAGGTGATCATAACAAGAGATGCAGATGAGGACACTTAGTAGTAGATGATGGTGAATCCTTACTTGACGTCGTCGCAGAATCAACTGTTATTTTAAAGTCACAGAACAGATAGATGCACATCAAATGGTTGCAAGTTCTGTGGTTCCAGGCATAAATCTATCAAAAACAAATACAGCAGTAGAAGTCAAACTGCCAAAGTACGCCAGGCAATGGACAGAATCTGCAGTGACTATGTATAACTTTGAAGGGTGCTTGCCCACATTGGCTTCAAATGTTTAGTTTTAGTTTGGTTAATTTTTGGGAATACAGCGTGGAAACAGGTCCTTCGGCCCACCGCGTTGGCACCGACCAGCGATTCCCGTACACTAGCGCTATCCTACACACTCCTGCCATTTTGCAATCTTTACTGCAGCTAATTAACCTACGAACCTGCGCATCTTTGGAATGTGGGAGGAAACCGGAGAACCCGAGGGAAAACGTACAAATTCCGTACAGACAGCACCTGCAATCAGGATCCAACTCAGGTCTCCGGTGCTGTAAGGCAGCAACTCTATCGCTGCACCACTGTGTCACCATGTATTTCTGAATTTTTAATCATTATGTAAATAATTCATATGGTCAGAGATTGTTGTGACATCACCATGTATGAGATACAAGGTATAAGATCTGAGATATAGGTATAAAATATCTTGGAAAAGTTTCTTGCTATTCATGTTCGAATAAATGTCCCTGTTTTTTACTCTTGTGTTCTGCACCTCCAACGGTAGCCAAGGTCAGCCCGAGGACACCACCCAGGACTGACCTGCTCCAGGAGATCTTCCTAGGCGTCCTCTAAGTCATTCTAGAGTGTGCAAAGCTGTGGTGTGCTAGTACTGCCGATTGCTCCAGTACTAACTGGCTGCAGCAGTTAACATGACAGGATCAGCCTGCTCTTGGCTGATCAGTGCTGAACCTACCCCGAGACTCCCCCACACGATGACCATGGCCTTTGAAAATCAAACAGTGATTTATCTGAAAGCCTCCTGCTGTCACTAAATTAGGTCAGCTCTCGTAGCACACGGTGCTCTTCAATTCCTTGTGGACAAACTTAACTTTTGGAAGGTCTCCACTTCCTGAAATTATAAGATCATACTTCAAACGAATCTCAGAATAAAAGGCAGTGTCATTATAAAGATAAACAGAAACCCTTAAGAGTAATCTCGGAAGGATTGATTATGCAAGACTCCCTCAGTGTGCAGAACCTTCCTCATTGTGAGTGCTAATCCGAGCAAGGTATGGCAATCTGATTTATTATAACTTGAAAATATGTTAGCATGCTGGAGTCCCTCCAAAGAGTCTCATTATTAAATGTAAATATCCACATAACCATATATCGCTTCATAAATTTGAATAGCTTGTCTTCCTCAATATCAAATATCAAATAGGATAGAAGTAATTCTGGCTTTAGAGGGTCGATGAGTCTTTTGTACATAGTCAAAGAGTCAGAAAGATGTACAGAAATGGGCCCTTCAACCCATCATGTCAAACCAAGTTATTTTGTTGTGTACAATTACTTTAACGATATCTCTCTTTGGATTTATATTATATTGATAACTCTTTAGGGCAGAATGGGTATCTTTCAGATGGCTAGTTTCTGAATATTCCCAGTACATTAAGTGCAAAGTCAAAATGTGCAGTAATGAACAATCAGCATGTTTTCAAAAGCGATAACTTCCCAGAAGGACAGTTATTGAACATTTTGAGGATGGAATAGAGAGGGCAGATAATGGTTGGGCAATGTTAATGGCTATATTTTCAAATACGCTTTGACTATCTACCCTATAATAGCCAAATGCATTAGCTCAAGGAATGGAGAGTCAGACCACGTGGAGTAATGGATTTCTGGCTAGTTTCTGGGAAGAGGGCAGAGAGTGGGAGTAAAAGTTTTCGTGAGAAAATATGGGGGTAATGTTTCAAAGTTCAGTATTGGGACAACGACCAGTTGGAATTTATATTAAATATTTAGAAACTGGAATCGAAGCAACAGTTTCTAATTTTTGGATGACACTAAGCTGGGGAAGAAGTTATTATCAAGAAATACAACCAATTAATTTAATAAACTTTCAGACTAGACAAAGTATTGGCAAACAAATTGTAGTATATCTACAGGTGTGTGTCTGAGTGGGATGGAGGTAGAAATGGATCTTAGAGTAAAAATATAATAGCTCCAAAATAGGTTTCTTAAGCCACGAATAAATGCAAACCAAATTTCTTGTGAGGGTTTATTTCTATCAACTGTATGAACTTTGTATTTTCTAATTTTAAGTAACTACCATAGCCCGTTAACCCCTACCTCCCCCCCCCTCCCCCCGTGCATTACCTGGCCCACACCTAATCTTCCATCCCTTCCACCCACGTTCCTTCCTCTAGCTTCACAATTGCAATCATTTTGTCTCACACCTTCTGTCTTTGTCCATTCGTCTGCCTATGAAAAAAATCTCGTGGTACCGGCATCTACCATATTTTTCAATCTTTGCCCTGCCCTTCTTTTCTTCCAGTTTTCTTCCCCACAATCAGTCTAAAGAAAGGTCCTGAATCGAAATGCCACCCATCTATGTTCTCCAGAGATGCTGCCTGACCTACTGACTTACTCCAGCACTTTGAATCTTTTTTTTACTGGAAATGTGTGGATATGTACGTTATGAAAGGACGTTTTTTGTTTTATGATCGAGTAATATTATGGAGAATTTTTAAACTGTTTGCTGGGTAAATGTTTCCACTTCTGGTGAAGTGTATGAGTGTAGGTTTCTCAATACAAGACAATGATGAAGATATTCAATGTGGAATTCAAATAAAAAAGTCTGTCCTTAGAGTGAGAATAAGGAGGTTGTTACAGCTGGCAAGGGTTGAAGGATATTGTATAAATGTATTGAAGGGGAACATGGATGAGCAGATAAGTGAGAAGGAAACAGAATGTTGCACTCAGAGAGTTGGATAGAACAAATGGAAGATGATTCAAATGGACCATAAATGTCAGTATGAACTGGTTGAGGTGTATATACTCTCTAATGGTTGAATGCAACACAAGGTGTCTCAGTAGTGTAACTTGTTTAATCCTGACCTCGGACATTATCTGTAAGAAGTTTACACATTCCCCCTGCAATCACAAAATCCTCTTCCAGGTACTCTAATTTCCTCCCAAAGATGTGTGGGTTGGTGAGATCATGGGAAGAATAAAAAAAATTCGGATTAAAATATGATTAGTGTAATTTGGTGGTTGTTGGTCATCAGGAAGCTGGTGGACAAAAGGGCGTATTTCCGTGCAGGATATCTCTGCCATTCCGTGACACGAAAAATATGACATTTGATCCAATTGAGTTTTACATTTTTTATGACACTACTACCACCTGCTTCAAATAATTCAATCATCATGTATTCTGTTTGTTTCACAGTCACTATTCATCTATATTCCTCTTCAATGTATTATTTGCTTTAATTGTCCTGTGATAACATTATTTCATGTTTGAGCATGGACGTTTCTCTTTAACACCTATTAATTAATATTCATATTGTATTTCCATTGGACACCGAAGGAGGCCATTTAGCCTATCTATGCTGGCTCTCAAAGCAATTAAATCCATCCTATTCCCCACATGATTCCCTGTAGCTATTGACTCCCCAAAATTCACTAACTAATCACCATGACTTTGGGATGCAGGATTGGAATTCTCCTCCAACCTTATTTTTAGGGAAAAGAATCTCTTCAACCTTCCTGAGGAGTATATTAAAATAAGACTGGCACAATCCTCATGAATCTCTTCCATGTACCTTTTAATGCTATTGCTGGTTTATCTAATTCAGAAACATGAACTCTACACAATTCATGTGCAGTCTAGATACGATACAATACATGTTCAACATTTCTTTGCTTATCATTTTAAAATTAAATCCTGGTCAATGAATATATTTTTTAAAAAGCCTTATAAGTGTGCAGAGCTGGATAATGCCGATTTATACATCTGTATCCATGGATCATTTGCTGCACTAATCCATTTACTCTTTCATGCCGAAGGAAATGGATCTGGCATGTTTGTTGTGCAGAATGGATGCTGCCTACAGCACCAATGCCAAATACAAGTGATCAAAACAACTGGACAGCAGCAACATTTTTGCTTTAAGAAAACTTTAATGCTGATCACTCTTTTAAAGAGATGTTGAAATCAATCTTCATATACATTGCTCCATAGCTGCCAGGGAGAAGTCAAGTGGAGGACTGTGTGGGAAAGGTGGGGGAAATAGAGCACACAATGAGGGGAAGAAGGAGGATATTATGGGGGTGGGGGGGAGGGGGGTGGAATGGGGGGGAGGTGGGAGGAGGGGTGGGGGGGGTGGGATGGATGTTTGAAACAAAGTAGTGAAGGATTTAAGAATCTGTGGTCATTCAGCTATAGAACAGCTGGATGGGGTCACAGGCAAGTGCTTCTATCAGACAGGGGGAGTGTGATGGGACCAGCGATGAGATGGAGGTTGTGGTCAAGCAGAGATGGTCTGGGGACTGTGGACTGTGCTGGGTATCAGTGGCCTAATAGCACTGGGGATCAATGGGGATGCTGGGAACCGGCAGGAGATGAGCTTGTTTCAATGGCTCAATAGTTCTTTATTATCACGCGTACAGATGCACAGTGAAATTCTTTTGGCATAGAGTATGGTAAAGTATTGCCATACCTATGCACAACCTTCGATTTGTACAAAGAGCATAGAAATAGTCCATTGAGACTGCATGCCAGAGTCACCAGTTTTTGGCACCAATTTTAAAGTCCAGTCGTTCAATCTCCAGGAGCGGCACCTGTTCCAGTCGAACCCCAGACCGCTGCAGGGCCTCCAGCAGTAGCTTCCATCTGCATCAGCCAGTGAACCGTCGTCCCTCTCCTCGCCTCTGAAAAACAGGCTAAAGATGTTTGTTTTTTTTGTTGTTGTTTTTTTTAAATTTTATTTTATTAGAAGTACAGGAATATAGCACCAAGGTGCCTAATATATATTGACATGTTACATTTTATGTACAGCTTCTTATTTTTTTTAAATAATGAAAAAGAAAAAAAGAATAGATAATAAAAGCTAGAAAAACGTGTGATATATGGTGTGAAAAGGAAAAAAGGGTGAAAGAAGAAGAAAAAAAGATAGAAAGAGAAAGAGTAGAAAGTAAGAGATTAAGGAGATCGTTATCTATATTTTTGACCATCCCTCACCCAGTCCTGAAACAGTTAACTTCTACGATTTTGTTGCATCATATGCTTCCAAAAAGTCGACAAATGGAGTCAGATGGATTAGGAGGAATCGCATTTCCTCAAGATGTGCGGTGTCCAACATGTTTGAAATCCACATTTTAAGCGTTGGTATGGGTATATTTTTCCAAAATTTAAGTATACATTTTTTTGCCGTTATTAACCCAAAATTAAAAAATAAATTTTGAGATGAGTTCAATTTGTTCCCATCTTCCATTACTCCAAATATAATCATTTTAGTATTAGGTTCCATTTTTATCTTGAATAATTTTGTAAATATTTCAAAAATATCACTCCAGAATTTATAAAGTTTTATGCAGGAAACAAAAGAGTGTGTTATAGTTGCATTTTGGGATAGACATTTATCACAAATGGGGGGGCTAAAGATGTTGTTAATGGGAGATTTACTCTTAGAGGATGGACGCATGGATTCAATTTCAAATGACTCTTAGTTTCCTTATGCTTCATGCCTACGTATATCACCATATATTTATGTGCATTGAAATTAATCTACCCATTACCCTCATTGTTGATTAATATTATATCTTTGTCACAACTTGTTTTCTCTTGTGTATTGTCATTGTTAATGACCCTAAGAGAGAGAGATATGATTATGAAAATAAATACCCCAAGAGATTTTCCGGAATGATGCTCCTGTTGGGCAAAATACCAAGAAGTGTTAGCAAAAAGGAAAATTACCAGAAAATATTTGGCATAATCAAATTCTTACAGCTATTTTTCTTCCCATCATTTAATAGAGTTAACTTAGATGATCCATGGAGCTGTTTACATCATGCCAGTTGGGTGTCTGTCCAAATATTTGTTCCATTTCTACTACTGTTAAAAATTGGTGAAAGTTCCAAATATATATTGCTGATATCTACTGCAAATGCTAGTCCTTTAAGATCCACTGCTGTGTTTGAATACTTCTCCCTGCACAATAAGGGTTTAGGAAGGCATACAGTAAATGTGGAGCAATGGGATTTGGGAGACCTTGTGAAACACTGATATCTGTCTACCTCTCTGCCTGCCTAAATTGGGCACCATTAGAGCAGTTCAGGCAACTGTTATATCAGGAACCCACAGCTGGCACTCAAATGTCACAAACCATTGGTAATTAACGTCCCCATGATGTTCATATCCATCTGAATGGATTAAACTCTGCAGAAAAGCTTAAGAACTAAATTAATTTCTCATAGATGGAAAATGTTTTTTTTCACCACATGGATTTTATTTGGTTTAATGAAATTGTTCACCTCAGGAATTCAGTTTAATTGTATTTTTCAACAGAAATTAGGTGATTTCATTCTTGGACCAGTTCCATCACAGAATAGATTTTTGTGTGTAGATTCCCTGCTGTTATTATTGCCATTGTGTTTTATGTATAAAACAACATGAATACCAGGATAAAATGTTTTCTCAGAACAATGGCAATAGTATCTGGGAAATCATTTAAATATATATATATATTTATACATATAGAATGTAAGAACAAAATGAAGTTGCAATGGCCATTGTTCTATCTCAGACTTGGAGAGACTATCTTTACCATAAACCTTCCCCAGCAGTTGATTAATCTGTCAGATAAATCTCAAGGCAGACTTTTATTCAGCTACAGTACTTTTGTTGATAATTTGCTTGAGTTTTGACTTCTGTAGACATGGTTGCTGGTATATCAATTTGCTTCCAACACATTGATTGATTTGAGTTGATTTTCTTCTCAATTTTATACACTTTAACTGAATACCAAATACTGTATGTATTAAGTGGAGAGTTTCGCTATCAGTTCATTTGAAAACTCGATTCAGTGTCGGGTAAACAATTTTTAGTTGTCTTAAGTGATTATTGTGAGGCATACAAACAACTCAGCCCTGTGCAATCAGCTGCCCATTGGAAGTCAGAATATGGAGTATGTGATATAAATGATGGATTTCTCATGTTTTTGCCAAGAAAGTGAAAAGAAAGAACATTGATTGATTACAATATTTGCTGAATTAAAGCCTGGTGAAATTACCTGTGTCATTTCTCCACCTACTGAGATATCTCGTGATAGACAGAAAATGCTGGAGTAACTCAGCGCGACAGGCAGCATCTCTGCAGAGAAGGAGTGGGTGAGACCTGCAGTCTGAAGAAGATTCTCGACCCGAAACATCACCAATTCCTTCTCTCCGGAGGTGCTGCCTGTCCCGCTGAGTTACTCCAGCTGTTTGTGTTTATCTTTGGTTTAAACCAGCATCTACAGTTCCTTCTTACACGAGATATCTCGTGATATGTTCTGAGCTCTCACTACCTTCCAGATAAAAATCACCTGCCCAAAACAAGAATAAAGTTAGATTCATACAATCATGGAAATGTATGAGGAGGTAAATACCAAGCACCCCTGCAGTAGATCTTTAAGCCTAATGGAAAGCCTAAGAACTACCACACAGCACTGAACCAGTACTACTAATTCAATTGAATAACAGCAAAATGCATGCAAAGAGTGGGAAGGCAGCATTACAACAATATTGAACCACTTTGATCAAATTTATTTTGCCCTTTATCTTACATGGGCACACACATTTTATAGGACCTCACATGGTCCACCAACACCGCTGCGTTGGTCAAGAAGGCACAGCAACGATTGTTCTTCCTGTGAAAAAGACTGGTCTGCCCCAACAGCTGCTGACAACCTTCTACCGCTGCACCACAGAGAGCATCCTAACATATGGCATCTCTGTGTGGTATCTCAGCTGCACGGAGGCGGAGAGGAGAGCTCTTCAGCGGGCCGTCCACAGAGCACAGAAGATAATTGGGACACAGCTACCAGCCTTGGAGGGCATCTACAATACACGGTGCCTCAGGAAGGCCATCAACATTCATAAAGACTCCTCACACCCTTGCAATAGTCTGTTCGAACTTCTACCATCCGGCAGATGTTACAAGGCCTTCTACGCCCGCACCTCCAGACTTAGGAACAGCTTCATCCCCAGAGCTATAGCTGCTTTGAACCGGTCCTGCTGAGTGCCCCCCCATGAACTCTCTTCCTCGGATGGTCACGTCGCACATCGACCCGGTACAGACCTATTTGCACGTTTTACTGCTTTAACTGTTTTTTTAATCTTGTTTCTCTGGGTGTCTACATTTTTAGCTAATTAAGTTATCACATTGGATGGAAGTTGCATTCCAAATCTTTTTGTACATCTGTGCAATGACAATAAAGATATATTATTATTATTATTATTATTATTATTATTATGATTATTATTATTATTATTAAAGCAGAAAATGTAGAATTATTCTGAGGTCCTATTCCTATTCCAAGGTCAGTTCAATATAGTGGACTCTTCATCTACTATTTGGTGGATTGGCAGTCCTTATTGCCAGCAATGGACCAGGTCCTCCTGCACAGTAAGTTTGTTTCTTCTCTCCCTAGTGCCATTTCCATTCCTTAGTTGCCAACCCTTCTCATGCTAGCTACTATGTCTCCCTGTCGTGCTTCTTCCTTCTAGTGAGGGTTTCTGAGAATTGGATTCTATGTATCTCCTCCTACTTGGAAGGGGTGGTGTTCTTTCTGATTTATAGTGCTGTTTCCTGGGCCATGTGAGAACGCCTTTAATTTTAATAGATGGTATTACTGTTAACTGGCAGGTTAGGTCTAACAAAATGGGATGGATGGCCAAAATGTCCCTGCCCCCTGACCTCCCTGCCAGTGTCCTCGTCCTCTACCTTTGGGGTCCCAAGAGTCTCGGTACCCTCTCGGAATCCATCGGTTTCTGTAACCCCATGGCCTCCTTCTCTGCCCCCTTCCTTCTTGATAATATTCTCTCCTAGGACACGACTGACTCCAGTGTCCCAATCCCCCACAGCTGTAACACTGATCGGGCTGGATTGCTCTATAACCTCTCTAGCCAAACCAAGGAAAGGTTGGTTCCCTGAATGGGAGGTCTATCCAGGCCTTGAGGCCTTCTTCCTCCTTATCCTCTTCTGTCCTTATTTTTTTACTTGAGCCTTTAATTTCCGGGCTGCCGTCGAACCAGGCTGCCGTAAGGTCTGACCGTCTGTGGTCTGGGGGACATTTATACCTAATGCGGGCATCTCCCTACAAACACACTGTCTACGGGGAGTCCGTTCTAAATCCCCTTCATCGGTGAATTGCCCGGACATAATGATATTATCCATGTCCGGATCAATCCCTCCATATTCTGCTCCTATCTCACCCTCTGAAAGGCTATTCATTCTATCCCGGTACTTCATGAAGGAGTCTTTCATCCTCCCGCTACTGGAGTTCCTAATTAATTTCAGCACCCATGTTGATGGAGTCTTCCTTCCAGCTCCTTGATTTCCCCTACTGTCCTCCACTTGTGGGGCAATCATAGGAGATAGAGGACCTCTCCCCGATTTCTCTGCTTCAGATTTAAATTTAGGGGGAGGAGCCAAAGATAACGCTGACTCCTCCCGTGTGCCCTGCTCACAAGCTGCACATGGTTTCTCCGAATTGGGAACATGAGAGTTCTGTGAGGAATACTGTGGCTCTCGCTCCACTCCGAAGAATTCTGCACACCCTGACATATGATAAATATCTATCCTTTCAAGATATACAGGCACTGTTTCACTCTTACCGAATTTAACAAATTTAGGTTTCATCGGCACCTCCCCTTTAAGAGCTGCCTCAGTAGTCTCCCTTTCAAAATATGGTACTCTCCCCTGCTCCTGCTCCTGCTCCTGCTCTTGCTGTTGGCTTACTGTTTCTCCCTGTCCCTGCTCTGGAATGTCCCGAGAAGGATCAGTTCTATCGTGTTCCCCTCCTATTCCCAATTTACTAGCCGCCGATCTTAGGGTGGACCGTAAAACAATCTCTATATTTATTTTCCTTTCAGTGAAGAACATTCTCCACATCCCAATTAACTCATTTCCTTCTTCACTATTCCCATATTTTTTAACAATCATTTCTATATAGTTTATTCCTATTACAAGATTTTAGTCCACCCAACGGCCAAAGTTCATCTTTCAAAATTGCATTTAATTCCCTAGATAATCCTCTTAGTCTATCTGCTGCATGTGGAAGCTTCTCGCAAATTATCCTTATCGGGCTTTCAAATCTGTTTGATCGGTCCTTCTCAGTCATTCCCCATTCTCGGAACAACGGTCAAAACACAAATTACAAAATAAAAGTTCCAGACACTAACACCTCTTTCAATCAGTCCTCCACTCAGACTCGAAGGTCAATGGAATCTCTCCCACACAATGGTCAACGGTCTCTCCGATTCACACTTACTCTAACAATCGCTCCCTATCAAGTGTAACCCAGTCACTCCTATTCAATCACGCCTATTCAATTATTCAAACCAATCGCTCGTATTCAGTCTCTCTCCCAACTCTCTTATCAGTTAAATCACAATCACTGCATTCAATTCTAAACTTTCAAACAAAGGATCTCAATCCAAGTCTAACTCTCGATCGCAGTCTCTCATGCTGCAAACTCTCTCACTCAATCCACTTTAAGTTTGCACAGATAGATAAATCCGAACCAAGCTAACAGAACTATAATTACGAATGAAAATATTCCCCCGATTATCAATAACCCAAGACACACCCTCATGGCGCAATCAAACAGCGGGATGATTCCTCGCCCGACGCAGCGATCGAAGGAGTACAACCCCTGATCGAACCACCCCGATTCAGATTCTTACAACACAACGCTCTAAAATAATTACAAATATTTAACTCAAACACACTCTTACTTCAAGTTTCTAAATCCGTAAACACTTGCACAAACAGCAACACAAATGACAGTCCGCGGACTTAACACAATCTAAATCTTAACTTTTAATTCTTAATATACTCTAATTTTACTTACATACACGGAATATTTACAAAATCCGGATCCGATGACAATACGAAAAGCTAGATTTTACAATTTACAAAATGATTTAAAGCACTAGCGCACAGTTCACGAACACTCGATCTCGATACCGTGTCATGCTGTTATCACGCAGTGAACCTCTCCCTCTGATACCGAAGATTTTCCCCTTCCTAGTTTACTCTTTGCTGAGGGGTACTACTCCTTAAATGACTACTTTTCCTCCCGATTGTTACTATCCCTCTGCTAAGACTGGACTTCTATAGGGGTCCCCTATCCCTCCTCTCTAAGTTCGACAGAATTAGGGGTACCCTTCGCTATTCAGATTACTTTTCATCAAGTAAATCAGGTTCCCCTCTCTCAGGTACTCTTCGCTATCAGGTACTAATCAACAATCGACCAGAGGGTTGCTATTCACTGTTGATCAGCGGCTATTCGGAATCGATCACGGTCATGCACCAACTCCGAAGTTCTATATACAGGAATTCGAATTCCACCTTACTGGCAGAACTTCAATATGAAATTCAGTATTTGAAATTTGGCTTTGCAAATATAGACTCGAACTCCTAATTTTAGTGCGTATCTCTTCTACTACGTGGGCACTCGAATCAAATTAAAATTGCCCAGTTGAATCCTTGAATGGACTGGAGTATTCAGGCCAATCTATACTCTGTCCGTCCAAGCCCAGTACCTTTACAAGGTTCTTCGTCCGTCACTTCAGGGAGAGACTCAGATACCTTCAAGCAGACACTCCTCTCTGCTTTGCAGCGAGGATTCAGCGCCTAGCCACTTCACGATGTGCGTTATCAATGCCGATTTTCAGAGCGCACCTTTTCAATTCGCACTCCCGGCAAAGATCCGATCGATACGTAGGTCAGACCTGTATTTTAATACCCCACCAATTGGATACCAAGTCTAACCCTGAGCCACTCCTCACCCGATGAAGCGCGTTTGGCTCTTGTTACGAAGTGCCAAAAATCAATGTGAAAACTGCACCGTGGGCCCGATTTCTGCACTCGCGATCGAAACAGCTCAACACCCTTGATCTCAAACTTGTGTTTGGGGGTCTTTTGAGATCCCAGACGAGCCCCCAGTGTAAATTGCTCATATCTAAGCTTCTCCCCAGTCTATTTTCAGTAAAAACACTGAATCAAGCACTTGAACAACTAAACTTTATTTTAACAAAAGCACAATTACTGTTCAACTACTGTACCTATCCCACTGCGGGTTCGATCCTCGTATCTGCCTGATCAAGCTCGCTCAAACAGAGACACTCCAGAAAGTCATGCAGTCCCAAGCACTCTCCCAGAAGATCGACGCTGGACCTCGTGGTAGCAGACTTTTATATATTACTCGGGACCTTGAGGGGCCAAACCACATGGGGGTGGTCTCTTAATAATCCAATTACAGATATCGATTAAACCCATACATAACAGGCATTTCCCTAACCCAATAATACAGCAGCTCAATACATTGTGTTCAAACCAGACTTCTCAAGGAAGCCAACTTAGAAACATTTACCCTGATCTGCAAGAAATCCAGACAAGGCTCAATACCTCATCCAATCAACAGTCGGCAAAGTAAAACTTTGCAACATTATTTATAATTATTTACAAGGTGTATGTCTGGTTTGCAGCCATCCAATCCATTCTATTCATTTTGCACCTAATTGACAGGGTCTGCAGATGTTCTTATTCTTTTCTAGTATCTAGTATCAAATTGTATCTAGGCTCTGAACACACTGGCACCACTCCGCTGCTTTTCCCAGCTCTGCAGTGCAATTCCAAATTGACCAAATCTACCAGCAGACCTGAAGCTTTTACCCCATTTTAAAGTCCTTGCCTCTCCAATTTGGCCAGGATTAACACCAGGTGGTGGTGAATGCTCCGGTGATGTTCAAGAAACTTGGACATATCAGCAACAACTATTTAACCTAATCATTCCACATATTATCTCTGGCTTTCACAGCTAATTTGATTTCCTATGCCTAATTTCAATGAACAAGATCTAATTTAATGGCCAAAGGAACAAACACAATGGTATGCACTGTTTGAAGTGATGGCAGAGGCAGGTACTATTTCCGGATTTAAAAAGCATCTGGACAAGCAACTGAATCACCAAGACATAGCAGGTTGTGGACTAGTGCTGATCAAAGCATAAATGGGTACTTGATCATCAGCCTAGATGGTGGGCTGAAGAGGCTGCTTGTGTTCTGTGTATGACTTTATGGCCACAGGAACAGAATTAGTGTGCATAATCCCATGAGGATGTTCTGCCATTCAATGTAGCTGGTGTTTTCCAAGAAATTGCAGAGAGTTATAGATGTAGCCCAGTCCATCATGCTGACCAGACTTCATACCTTCTCACTATCTGCACTACACGTTGCCTCGATAAAGCAGCCGACATAATCAAAGACTTGTCCTACCCTAGTCATTCCTACTTCACCTTGCTCCCATCCAGCGGAAGGTACAGAAGCTGGAAAGCATGCACCACCAGACTCGGGAACAGCTTCTTCCTTGCCAGAATCAGGCTTCTGAATATTCCTTCCATAAATTAGGGTGCAGTTTGATTCACCTCTACCCCATTGAGGACATTGAACTTTGTCTCAGAAAATGATGCGCTACAATGCGCTAAAATGCTGAGAACTATATTCTGCACTCTGTATTTTCCACTTTGCTCTATCTATTGTACTTGAGCTTCAACTGATTATATCCAGGTATGGTATAACTGATCCGTGTGAATAGCACGCAAAACAAAGCTTTTCACTGTACCTTAGTAAATGTGATAACAATAAACCTAAACCCTTGTTACCTAATACCTTTGGTTATCAAAATATGTTCATTTCAGATCAAAAATTACAATTGACCCAGCATTGACTGTCATATGTGGAAAAGAGTTCCACATTTCTACCATTGTTCATGAGTAGATATATTTCACTCTTGAGAGACCTGTGCTAATATGGTGCTCCTTGGTCCTAGATTTTACCACCACCAGAAATAGCTTCATTTTATTTACCCTGTTACTCCCCATGGTGTCAAGAGCACTGCCCTTAAGACCTGTGTCTTCTGGGGAGACATTCCAGGTATGTGCACACTGTTTTTGTAAAGTAGAATTTGGAATCCAGGTAAATCCAACTGGGTGGCACCACAATGGCTGCCTCGCCAGCAGTCTGTCTCATCCTTTTCTTTCTTTGTTCTTTTTTAGTGTGTGTTAAATGCATGTTTTATTGTTCTTTAGCTTTTTCTTCTTCTTGGTTTATTGGTCCTCCAAAATATTCCAAATGGAATTTAAACTGGAGGTGGTGGAGGGAGGACTTAAGTCAGAAAGGATTTTTGGAAAGAAAGAACTTGGTTCGGACAAAGAGAGAGATCTACAATAATTATAGGCAGCATGGAGTAAATGAGGTGCTTGAGGAGTATAAAGAATGTAAAAAGAATATTAAGAAAGAAATTAGAAAAGCTAAAAGAAGATATGAGGTTGCTTTGGCAAGTAAGGTGAAAGTAAATCCAAAGGGTTTCTATAGCTATATTAATAGCAAAAGGATAACAAGGAATAAAATTGGTCCATTAGAGAGTCAGAGTGGACAGCTATCTGCAGAGCCAAAAGAGATGGGGGAGATATTGAACAATTTCTTTTCTTCGGTATTCACCAAGGAGAAGGATATGGAATTATGTGAGGTAAGGGAAACAAGCAGAGTAGCAATGGAAACTATGAGATTCAAAGAAGAGGAGGTGCGGACACTTTTGAAAAATATGAAAACGGATAAGTCTCCAGGTCCTGACAGGATATTCCCGAGGACATTGAGGGAAGTTAGTGTAGAAATAGCAGAGGCTATGACAGAAATATTTCAAATGTCATTAGAAACGGGAATAGTGCCGGAGGATTGGCGTACTGCGCATGTTGTTCCGTTGTTTAAAAAGGGTTCTAAGAGTAAACCTAGCAATTATAGACCTGTTAGTTTGACGTCAGTGGTGGGCAAATTAATGGAAAGGATACTTAAAGATAATATATATATAAGCATCTGGATAAGCAGGGTCTGATTAGGAACAGTCAACATGGATTTGTGCCTGGAAGGTCATGTTTGACTAATCTTCTAGAATTTTTCGAAGAGGTTACTAGGGAAATTGATGAGGGTAAAGCAGTGGATGTTGTCTATATGGACTTCAGTAAGGCCTTTGACAAGGTTCCTCATGGAAGGTTGGTTAAGAAGATTAAATTGTTGGGTATTAATGGTGGAGTAGCAAGATGGATTCAACAGTGGCTGAATGGGAGATGCCAGAGAGTAATGGTGGATGGCTGTTTGTCAGGTTGGAGGCCGGTGACTAGTGGGTTGCCTCAGGAGTCTGTGTTGGGTCCACTGTTGTTTGTCATGTACATCAATGATCTGGATGATGGTGTGGAAAATTGGATTAGTAAGTATGCAGATGATACTAAGATAGGTGATGTTGTGGATAATGAAGTAGATTTTCAAAGTCTACAGAGAGATTTAGGCCATTTGGAAGAGTGGGCTGAAAGATGGCAGATGGAGTTTAATGCTGATAAATGTGAGGTACTATATCTCGGCAGGACAAATCAAAATAGGACGTACATGGTAAATGGTAGAGAATTGAGGAATGCAGTTGAACAGAGGGATCTAGGAATAACTAACTGTGCATAGTTCCCTGAAGGTGGAATCTCATGTAGATAGGGTGGTAAAGAAAGCTTTTGGTGTGCTGTCCTTTATAAATCAGAGCATTGAATATAGAAGTTGGGATGTAATGTTAAAATTGTACAAGGCATTGGTGAGGCCAATTCTGGAGTATGGAGTACAATTTTGGTCGCCTAATTATAGGAAGGATGTCAACAAAATAGAGAGAGTACAGAGGAGATTTACTAGAATGTTGCCTGGGTATCAGCAACTAAGTTACAGAGAAAGGTTGAACAAGTTAGGTCTTTATTCTTTGGAGCGCAGAAGGTTAAGAGGGGACTTGATAGAGGTCTTTAAAATTATCAGCGGGTTAGACAGAGTTGACGTGGATAAGCTTTTTCCAGTGAGAGTAGGGAAGATTCAAACAAGGGGACATGAGAATTAAGGGACAGAAGTTTAGGGGTAACATTAGGGGGAACCTCTTTACTCAGAGAGTGGTAGCTGTGTGGAATGAGCTTCCAGTGGAAGTGGTGGAGGCTGGTTCGATTTTATCCTTTAAAAATAGATTGGATGGGTATATGGATGGGAGAGGAATGGAGGGTTATGGTCTGAGTGCAGGTAGATGGGACTAGGGGGGAAGTATTTATTTAAAAAAAAAATTTAAAAAAAATGTTCAGCACGGACTTGAAGGGCCGAGATGGCCTGTTTCCGTGCTGTTATGGTTATATGGTTATATGGTTATATGGTATTATGTGGGAGGTGGGGGTGGGGGTGGGGTTGGGGGAGGGGGGGTTGGGGGAGGGGGGGTTGGGGGAGGGGGGGGCGATTGGGGGAGGGGGGGGCGATTGGGGAGGGGGGGGGTTGGGGGAGGGGGAGGGTCAGGGGAAACTTTTAAAAATCTCTTACCTCGAAGGATATGCAATATTTTTCCGTATCGTATCTCCGTCAGTACTGCGGCCTAACATCGAGGAGCTGGCGGCCTCTTGCTGGGGATCGACTTTGGGAGCTTATGGTACACGTGACAATAAAATACCTTTGAACCTTTGAATCTTTGAAATCCATGCGGATTACCTCCAGAGTTATTATATCCTTTGCAGAGCCCATTGATGATCATAGTACTGTTGGTGTGATCTCATCAAGGCTTCATTTTCCTATTGCATTCGTTCCATTCTCACAACAAAGTATTAAAACCAGCATTGTGTTACCCTTTTTAAAAAAGATTTTCATTGTCCATGTCAGTTTAACAATCTACAATATACATGGAATCAATATCTCTTCAAATCGTCACAACTTCTAGCATTTTTTATTTAGAGAATATTTTGTTTTATCATTTTTGATACAACTTGTCTGATCTCATATTTACTTAAATTCATATTAATTTGGCAGACCTTTGGCCATTCACATAACCTTTGTAATTTCATTCTTCCAACCACACGGGTTTACAAATTTATTTCAGCTTTTGCAAGAGACTTGAATTTATTGCGTCCTGTCCTTTAATATTCAGCTGTTATTACAGACAGTATTTGTAGCCATTGCTATGTTCTTTGAGGGAAGAAACATTCCATTAATTTGGCAATCTGGCCATTTTGTCTAAATTATTTCTCCTGCCGGTTCTGCCTTTGAATTTGACCTTCTACTTTATTTACAAAACTCTTAAAGAACGATCCGACGTCCATATATTAAAAACATCCATAAACTTCAACCCATCCTCCAATTTGGTTACTGCACCAAGGCGGGAAAAAAAGAGGGATGAGAAAGTGGAAGAAAGAATGGTAAAGATTATGAGTGGCAGCAGCGTCAATGATAACTCTCTATTTTTGTAACGCGGTCTCAAAACATTACACTAGAGCAGACAAAATGTGTAGGAAGGAACTGCAGATGCTAGTTTATGCTGAAGATGGACACAAAAAGCTGCAGTAACTCAGTGGGTCAGGCAGCATCTCTGGAGAAAAGGAATAGATTAAATGGGTGGTTGATGGTCTGCATGGACTTGGTGGGCCTGTTTTCATGTTCAATGGCCCTATAACACAATGACACTGGTTCCAGCACGCACTCTGTAAAGTTTACAAGCATTTACAGAGTACTGAAGGATTGCAAATTAAGTTCCCTATTTGGATGAAAGGATGTGTCTCATGGCAAAACAGAGGAATGATCGCAGCTTCACCTCTGTGAAGAAATGTGACATCTTTCAGGGAAAAGCAGCCTAATTAGATAAAGCCCCATCATCCCCCCTGAACATTGAATGTCGTTTTCCACCACAGCTGAGAATTGCTAACACTTGGCACACATACGACAAAGCCAAGTATTTATTTAACCCTACAGTGCTTTAACTTATAATGCACCTTCAGATGCCAGACACAAGCTCAAAGATAACGGGCAAATTTGTTGACCCCTTAACCTATGCCATTGCCCCTGACCGAAGACCACATTGAAATGAGTGGAATAGCTTTCAACTGCTCAGCATTAAACCACAGAAAAAAAATCTCAAATCTACAACTAATGAGATTGTGTATCTCAGTGGATTTAGGACTGGGTCAAAAATCAGTAACCACATAATAAAGACATAAGTCCCCCGCTCTTCTAACAAGGATGTTGACACCTTTCTATTGGATTGCCCCATTGTTGATCCATTGCAAAGGAGCACAATTATCAATGGAGCATATGTTTAAGCAAACCTTCAAATTGAGCCAGAAATAGTCTGTAAAATATCTAAGCCCTTGTGCAAGGAGGCACTCTGCTGCAATGGCAAGTAAAACACTTTACCCACCATGTAATATTGAAAAGGTCTCTTGTCAAAACGTCATGAAATTCGCACCACTTCCTCATGTTTTCAGCTTGCCAGCAAGTATGCTCCAAATGCTCATACTTTACAGTAATCCCTTTCTTGAAGGTTATGAATCATCTAAAAATATTTTTAAAAAACATTTTTTTCTCACAATACCAGAGCACTGCTCTATTAATAGTAAAGCAATTTCCAGGTGATCTCCATTCAACCATTCAGTACAACAATGAGATTATATCCTGAACTCACGCTGTTGATATTTTCAATCAAGAGTTAAAGATTTCTGACAGCAAGCTCATGCAGATTGGCATTAGTGAAGCCTTTATTTT
The DNA here is from genome assembly GCA_038087875.1 of Malacoraja senta. NCBI lineage: Eukaryota > Metazoa > Chordata > Chondrichthyes > Rajiformes > Rajidae > Malacoraja > Malacoraja senta. The sequence continues at coordinate 60,289,212 of CM075982.1, read as the reverse complement.
CTCAGTGGAACATAATTTTGGTGCTGAAGTTTCACAAGCTTTGGAAACATACGCAGTCTGCCAAGATGTCTGGACTTCATCAGTCATATAATGCTTGACAGCTGAACATCTGTGAAATGGTAATTGTTTTGATCAAGCTTTCGGATGGGGGAAAGAAAATGAAGTAATGAACAGCCTGAAAGATAGAAGTACTGAGATCTAAGTCATACAAATGTTGTACATTGTTCTGTGCTCATTCAATCTATAGAGTGTCTCAGGGGCCCTATGACCTGACTGTAGCTTACCCTCAGGGTTTTAAAATAATTTTCATCATGAAAGGAAGTTTTATGAGGAAGTATAGCAATCTTGATGGCGTGCAAGATTAGCCTACACTAATGCAAGGTCAAAAATAATAGAATCGATAGGCAAACTCAATATTGTGAACATTGAAAGAAAATTACAGCCAGCAAACATGTTGACAACAGAGTGAAATAGGTCTCTATGACATTCTTATTGATATTCTTTCATCAATTTGTAAAAATATGACTTTTTCTCCTCCTTAACTACTACATTAAACTTTTTTATTTTGACATCTCATCTTAGTGGCCAAGCAGGTTTTACATTCTACATGTTCAGATATTGCTTTTTCTATGTATAAATCCTCATTGAAGTAGTGAAACAATTACTCGGTCCGTTTTTAGCATTCCTCTAAAGTTGTAACACATATAGGATTTCAATGTGATGAATGCTAGCTCCTTTGCTGTGCTTTATTTTTTTCTACAGTGTCTGCAGATCTGCACCGCAAAGGTATCATGAGGCTCTTTTGAGTTTCTGTGACAATTTTTCTTGGCCTTTTATTTATATTTAAATATTGACTTGGCTGCAAACACATTGCATTAACTGCAAAGTTGTTTGTAAATGCATGAATTAAAAATACATTCAGGCATTGGTCGTTTGAATGCAAATGTTGCTGATTGTTCACAGATGGATTGAACTAAGATATAGGTCCAGGTTTAAAATGGTCCATGACACCATTGAATGCATAAGGCCCAAGGCTATATTTTGGCAAAGAAAAAAATATTCCTAACTTCATAATTGGCCTTTATTCCCACCCCATCTGAATAAATAACCCAATTGTTTCTCTTCTGCTTTTTTCTTTTGCGGCATCTTTTCTGCCTATTGATCTGCAAGGTTAAAAGCAGTAGTTTTGCAGCTGTAAAATGTGTTGGTGCCCTGCTGTAACACCTCCTGGTTTGCCATTTTCTCCTCTGTTTTTCCCTCTTCACTCTCACACAAAGATACTGGCATGGGATAATTTGCATTAGACCACTTGGCCAAAAAAACTCAACGTTACCTCAAGATAAGAATTAATGCAGCAACATTTGTTCCAGAATTACATGCAGATTTATACTTTGTGATCACATTATTTTGATTGATAAACAAATAGGTTTAAATTTCTGCCTGTATGGACATACATACAATGCACACAAGAGCCTATTATTTAATGGAAAATAAATCATCTACTTGTGTGACTGTTTTACAGGTGATGGGAAAAGACAATAAATGATCTTAGAAATTTTCCATTGCTCAATCATGTGAGCAAGCAGCCAATGCCAAAACAACATTTTACACCTTGAAAAGCATAGTTTTTTAGAGTTAATCATTTCACAGCATACTCCCCATAGCGCTTGATTCCTCTAATGTCCAGAAAGCTATAGATCTCAATTTTGAACAAACTCAAGTGACAGAGCCTCCAGGGTGAACATTTCCAAAGATTCACTACCCTTGGAGAGAAATGTCTCTTTATCTGTCTTAAATGGCTTACCTTGACTCTTGACCCTTAGCTCTGTGTTCCCTGGTTCTTGACCTCTTCCAGTCGAACATCCTCCCTGCAAGATTTTTTTATGTTTCATACAATAATCTCTCATTCTTACAAACTATAGAGCATGCATCCTCAGTCGACTCAATCTCTTCTCCTTTAGTCAAACCAGCAACTCTCACACCTCTCCAGTAAATTCTTGTTGCACTCCCTTTATGGCATTTTTAAGGTGGAGAGAGTGCAGAGAATATGTACAAGGATGTTGCCAGGACTTGAGCTATAGGGAGAGGTTGGGCAGGCTAAGGCGTTAATCCTTAGAAAGTAAGAGTCAGAGGGGTGATCTTATAGAGGTGTACTAGACTAAGCGGGACCCGTTGGGTCCCAGTCACACGGGAGGCCTGGACCCCCAACGCAACCCATTCCCCAACACAATATTCCACCACTCACCTGTTCCCCCAATGCAACCCATTTCCCCAAAGCAATATTCCACCACTCACCCATAGCCCCTAACTGCGCAGGCACGGCACATTTCGCCTCATCCCCCAGCACTACCTCCCCCTTCCACTTCATGTGTGGGATGGGTGGTAGGGAGGCGGGTGTGTGGTGGGAGGGGAGAAGGGGAGCGGGGGGTGTGTGGGCAGGGGGGTGGAGGTGGAGGGGGGAGAGCATGGTGAGGGGGAGGGGGGTGTGGGTGTGTGACTCATCCCGTCCCCAGCTGCAGGACGTTCCCCCCCATGGCCCCTGCCTGGAGTCGCCCCATCCCCAGTTGCAGGATGCTCCCTCTACATGAAACTCTCCCTGTGGGGCGTGGGGTAGAAGGGGGGGGGAGGAGGCGTGTGTGGGGTGGTGTGTGGGAAGGGGGGGTGGGTGGGAGAGGGGGGTGTGGGGGAGGGGGTGTTGGGAAGGAGGGGGGTGTTGGGAAGGAGGGGGGGTGGAGGAGGGTGTGTGTGGGGGAGAGTTGTCTGGGGGTGGTGGGGGAGGGGGTTGTGGGGAGGTGGAGGTGAGGGTGTGGGGGAGGGGTGTGTGTGTGGGAGGGGGGTGTGGGGGAGGGTGGTGGGGAGGGGGGTGTGGGCGAGGGGTGGGGATGGGAGAGGGAGGGGTGTGTGGGCGGGGGGAGAGAAGGAGGGTTGTGTGGGCGGACGGAGGGTGGTGGCTCTGGGGGGGGGGGTTGTGGTCTCCACAGACGCAGCTCACACTCTGCTCACCCCACACCTTCAGCTTTTGGCCTCAATCAACGGCTCCCGGTCTGGCTCCAGCTTCACTCAATGGCTCCGGCTTCACTCAATGGCTCCCTTTTCCATTCAGCGGCCTCTTTGTACTGGTCGCCGCAGAAGCAGCCCGCACGCTGCTCACTCCACCTGCTGCTCTCTCTGCGCGCTGTCACTTCGCTGCCAGTGATTGACAGCGGGTGCCAGAAGGGGCGTTTATTATGATTTTTAAATCTTAACTAGAGCAAGTGCAGACCCGTTGGGTCTGTTCCCCCAATGTGTGGTTGCGGGGGAGGGGGAGGCTGGGGGGGGGGGGGCGGCATGCGGCGTCACACACAATAACTACCCCCTCTGCACACATGCTAACTAACCCCCTTGATATATTAATATTATTAATTTGCTCCTTTTACCCCATAACCGCCCTATCCACTGACGCATAGCCCCCAACTCGCAGGTGCGTCTAGAGAGGGAGGGGGGGGGGTAGAGAGTGAGGGCAGAGAGAGAATGGGGAGAGACAGAGAGAAAGGGGCAGAGACAGAAGGGCAAGAGACAGAGGGAGAGGGGGTGGAGGGGAGGAGGAGAGGGGGAGAGGGAGGGTAGGTGAGGGGGGGAGGGAGAGAGGGAGAGACAGAGAGAGCAAAATGCAACCATGCGTCACACGTTCAGAATGTTCTGGAAATGAAGCGTCTGCGTCTCATGTACGAAAGCTATCGGCAGCTCTATGGAATTCAGGGGAGGACCACCCCCCCCCCCCACACACACACACACACAGCAAAAACTGTCTTTGAAATTAGTGATGTTAAGTGAGAAATAATTCAATTCAATTCAATTCAATGAAAAACAATTGAATAAACAACCTGGCAGGCTGGGGGGTTGGGCTGTGCGGGGCCAAGAGGCAGTTGTGCCAGGTGCAAAGGCATTGTGAGGTCAGCGGGCAGGGCCGGGCGGGGCCACCAGGCAGGCTGTGGGGGCAGGGCCGGACGGGGCCAGGAAGCAGTTGGGCCAGGAAGCAGTTGGGCCAGGTGCAAAGGCATTGTGAGGTCAGCAGCTGGGCAACCTTAATATTAGAGGGACCATGTGAAGGTTCCAATCACCCACCCCTGTCCCATTGTGATGTCATATATGTAAATGAGATCCATTGTGATTGGACATCTGTGAGGTGGCACTGTGACTCATGCAGCAGTTTGATTTTAATTTTTTTTGATGTTTTGTGAACAATTTTATTCAAAATCTGGGGAAATAATCGACTGAATTTAGAGGATTTGAGAAATCATAAGATAAATCCATACCGAAATTGTAAAAATCTCCACGTTTTTGGGTGGTTTTCGAGGAGATCCGTTTCAAAGGCAAAATGACATATACCCACACACACACACACAGAGTTTTAATAGATATATGATAACTTTTGTACTATTCCACCGATCGGAACAAAACTTGTTGCACTTGCAGCACAGGAGAATGCTGAGTAAGGTGGCAAAAGCTTATAGCGCTATCAGGTACCGTTTTTGCGCAAATGTAAAAACAATGCAAACCGGAAGAGGACAAGATGAGAGTTTTATAAGTATAAGACTAAGTGGGACCCGTTGGGTCCCATTCTCACACGGGAGGCCAGGTTCCCCCAACGCAATATTCCACCATTGCACCAATTCCAATATTCCACCACTCACGCATAGCCTCCAACTGCGCAGGCGCGGCTTATGGGTTCCTGTTGTGACGCCCCTGATCCCCCTGATCCCCTCACCCCCCCACTCTTCCCCTTGCCCTCCCCCCCCACAAACTCACTCCATCCCCCCTCAAACCGCCCCCTCATCCACTCTTAGCGGCTCTCTGGCGGCGCAGCCATTCCCTCCCATTGGGTTCCCATTGTGATGTAGAACACGCAGATATTACTGCGCAGGTGCAGCTGACAGGCATGGCAAGTGGAAAAGGGATTTATTAAAGCTTAAAATGTGAATAACTCTTAAAATATAACGACAATTTAAACGTTAAAGAGGAGATTTATTCAGTCCATTCTTTCTTCTTGCGTCTCTTGTTGCGTTCTGCAGCCGGGGCAGGGGATTGGCTTTATGCAGCGGCTATCGGTGGCCAGTGGGGGGAGCGTCCTGCTGCCTGGGGAGGGGCATGGCATCAGGCGGGGCTGTCGGGGGCCGTTAGGGAAGAGGGGAGCGTCCTGCAGCCCAGGCAGGGAGATGGCTTCAGGCGGTGGCCAGTGGGGAGGGGGGCTTTCTGGGCTAGTATGGGTGTTGCGGAATGAAGGGACTAGTTTCCAGAGGGCTAGTATGGACATTGTGGGCCGAATGGATTCTTATGGACTCACAGTTCACTCACTCACAGCTTGTGGACTCACAGTTCACTCACTCACAGCTTGTGGACTCACAATTCACTCAGCCAAGGCTTGTGAACTCACAGTTCACTCAGCCATGGCTTGTGGACTCACAGTTCACTCAGCCATGGCTTGTGGACTTACAGTTCACTCAGCCACAGCTTGTGGACTCACAGTTCACTCAGCCACAGCTTGTGGACTCACGGTGGCCGAGCAGGTGAGTTGTCCGGAGACCGGACAGAGGACCGCTCAGGGGGGAGGAGGGGGCGGGGGGGAGGTGGAGGGGGAGGGGGGGAGGAGGAGGGTGAGGTGTCCCGTGACAGTCACCACCCCCTCCGTCCAGTTCATGGGAGAGTCATGGGAGTGAGTGAAGGTGAGGCAGAGAGAGAGAACGACGGTGAGGGCGGTCAGCGTGTGAGAGGGAGGTTAGCAGACTATGCGTCTGCCCCGGGCATGTGCAAGTCCCGGGACAGTCTGTACTCACAAGGAACTGCAGATGCTGATTTACAAAAAAAGGGCACAGAGTGCTGGAGTAACGAATGAAATTTCGTTCGAACCTTGTCTGTTTTGATAACGATAAAAAGCATTATTTTCTATTCTATTCTATTCTAACTCAGCGGGTCACTCACGGCTTGTGGACCTCTGGACTCAAGTGCGACATTTGGAGTCAGCGCGACTTCCGGACTCAAGCGCGACTTTTGGAGTCAGTGCGACTTCCGGACTCAAGCGCGACTTCTGGACTCAGCACGGCTTGTGGACTCACATTTCACTCACTCATGGCTTGTAGGCTCACATTCTCCTCGCCCCTGGAAGGAGCGTTATCTTCATGGTCACTGACAGGCGAGAAGACCAATCTGCTGATCTCACAATTCTTTAAACCTTCATAATTTTTCTAATATTCCACCGATGGGTACAAAACATGTTGTGTTTGGAGCAGAGGAGAACGGTGAGTAAGGTGGCGAAAAAAATCCTAGCGATATAGGGTACCATTTTTGCGCGAATTTAAAAACACCGCAGACCTGGAAATGGTCAAGATGAGAGTTTTAGTAATAGTGCAGATAGAAGATAAAATCATAAAGGGGAAATATAGCATCATCTTTTTCCCCGTGTATGGAATCAAGAAATAAAGGCAATAGGTTTAAGGTGAAAGTGGAAACATTTAATGGGAACCTGAGGAGTAACATTTTCACCCACAGGGTGGTTGGTATATGGAACAAGCTGCCAGAGGAAGTGGTTGATGAAGTAAAATAACAACATGTAAAAGTAATTTGGACAGGTACATAGATTGGAATGGTT
>CM075982.1:60036237-60282387 GCA_038087875.1 Malacoraja senta | reverse complement strand
ATAGAAAGGACAGGCAGGTGGGCAGAGGAAGGGGGGGTAGCTCCTGCTTGTGAGAGATGGAAGTCAGTCCTTGCGAGAGAAAGACATAGGGACTGACGAGGTAGAGTCACTGTGGATTGAGTTGAGGAATTGTAAAGGCAAGAAGACACTAATTGGTGTTATTTACAGACCCCCAAATAGTAGCCCGGAAGTAGGGTGTGTTGCAGCAGGAGTTAAAACTGGCTTGTAACAAAGGTAATGCCACTGTGGTGATGGGGGATTTCAATATGCAGGTAGACTGGGAAAATCAGGTTGGTTCAGGACCCCAAGAAAGAGAGTTTGTAGAATGCCTCTGAGATGGATATCTTAGAGCAGCTTGTAATGGAGCCGACCAGAGAAAAGGAAATTCTGGATTTAGTGTTGTCCAATGAACCAGATATGATAAGAGAACTCGAGGGTAAAGGAATCGCTTGGAGGTAGTGATCATAATATAATTATGTTTTAATCTGCAATTTGAGAAGGAGAACGTTAAATCGGAGTAGCAGAGATGCAGTTGAACAAAGGGGACTATGAAGGCATGAGAGAGGAGCTGGCCAAAGTAGACTGGAAAGGGATCCTAGCAGGAATGACGGTGGAACAGCAATGGCAGGAATTTCTGGGCATAATCCGAGAGACGCAGAATCATGTCATTCCAAAAAGGAAGAAAGATTCTAAGGGGAGTAGGAGGCAACCGTGGCTGACAAGAAAAGTTAGGGATAGAATAAGACTAAAAGAAAAAATGTATAACACAGCAAAGAGTGGCCGGAAGCCAGAGGATTGGGAAACTTTCATAGGACAACAGAAGGAAACAAAACAGGCAATACGGGCTGAAAAGATGAAGTACGAGTGGAAGAAGGCCAGGAATAAAAAAGAAGGACAGTAAAAGCTTCTTTAGATATGTTAAGGGAAAAAGAGTAGCAAAATCAAATGTGGGTCCATCGAAGGCAGACATGGGTGAAATTATTATGGGCAACAAGGAAATGGCAGAAGAGCTGAATAGGCACTTCGGATCTGACTTCACTAAGGAAGACACAAACAATCTCCCAGATGTATTGGAGGACAGAGGATCTAAGGGGGTAGAGGAACTGAAAGAAATTTTCATTAGGCGAGAAATAGTATTGGGTAGGCTAATGGGACTGAAGGATAATAAATCCCCTGGGCCTGATGGTTTGCATCCCAGGGTCCTCAGGTGGCTCTAGAAATAGTGGACGCATTGGTGATCATTTCCAATGCTCAATAGATTCAGGGTCATTTCCTGTGGATTGGAGGATAGCTAATGTTATCCCACTTTTCAAGAAAGGAGCGAGAGAGAAAACGGGGAATTATAGACCAGTTAGCCTGACTTTGGTGGTGGGAAAGATGCTGGTCAATTATTAAAGATGTAATAATGGGGCATTTGGATAGTAGCAAAAGGATTAGTCAAGTCAACATGGATTTTATGAAAGGGAAATCATGCTTGACTAATCTTCTGAACATTTTTGAGGATGTGACAAGGAACATGGATGAAGGGGTGCCAGTGGATGGTAGTGTATCTAGACTTTCAGAAAGCCTTTGATATGGTCCCGCACGGGAGACTGGTGACTAAAATTAGAGCACATGGTATTGGGGGTAGGGTGTTGACATGGATAGAAAATTGGTTGGCAGACCGGAAGCAAAGAGTAGGAGTGAACGGGTCCTTTTCAGAATGGCAGGCAGTGGCGAGTGGAGTGCCGCAAGGCTCGGTGTTGGGGCCGCACTGTTTACCATATACAGTGGCTTGCAAAAGTATTCATACCCCTTGAACTTTTCCACATTTTGTCACGTTACAACCACAAACGTAAATGTATTTTATTGGGATTTTATGGCGATAGACCAACACAAAGTGGCGCATAATTGTGAAGTGGAAGGAAAATGATACATGGTTTTCAAATGTTTTTACAAATAAAAAACTGAAAAGTGTCGCATGCAAAAGTAATTCAGCCCCCTTTACTCTGATACCCCTAAATAAAATCCAGTGCAACCAATTGCCTTCAGAAGTCACCTAATTAGTAAATAGAGTCCACTTGTGTGTAATCTAATCTCAGTATAAATACAGCTGTTCTGTGAAGGCCTCAGAGGTTTGTTAGAGAACATTAGTGAACAAACAGCATCATGAAGCCCAAGGAACACACCAGACAGGTCAGGGATAAAGTTGTGGAGAAGTTTAAAGCAGGGTTAGGTTATAAACAAATATCCCAAGCTTTGAACATCTCACGGAGCACTGTTCAATCCATCATCCGAAAATGGAAAGAGTATCGCACAACTGCAAACCTACCAAGACATGGCCGTCCACCTAAACTGACAGGCCGGGCAAGGAGAGCATTGATCAGAGAAGCAGCCAAGAGGCCCATGGTAACTCTGGAGGAGCTGCAGAGATCCACAGCTCAGGTGGGAGAATCTGTCCACAGGACAACTATTAGTCGTGCACTCCACAAATCGGGCCTTTATGGAAGAGTGGCAAGAAGAAAGCCATTGTTGAAAAAAAGCCATAAGAAGTCCCGTTTGCAGATTGCCACAAGCCATGTGGGGGACACAGCAAACATGTGGAGGAAGGTGCTCTGGTCAGATGAGACCAAAATTGATGTTTTTGGCCTAAATGCAAACGCTATGTGTGGCGGAAACCTAACACTGCACATCACCCTGAACACACCATCCCCACTGTGAAACATGGTGGTGGCAGCATCATGCTGTGGGGATGCTTTTCTTCAGCAGGGACAGGGAAGCTGGTCAGAGTTGATGGGAAGATGGATGGATCCAAATACAGGGCAATCTTGGAAGAAAACCTGTTAGAGTCTGCAAAAGACTTGAGACTGGGGCGGAGGTTCACCTTCCAGCAGGACAATGACCCTAAACATACAGCCAGAGCTACAATGGAATGGTTTAGATCAAAGCATATTCATGTGTTAGAATGGCCCAGTCAAAGTCCAGACCTAAATCCAATTGAGAATCTCTGGCAAGACTTGAAAATTGCTGTTCACAGACGCTCTCCATCCAATCTGACTGAGCTTGAGCTATTTTGCAAAGAAGAATGGGCAAAAATTTTCAGCCTCTAGATGTGCAAAGCTGGTAGAGACATACCCCAAAAGACTTGCAGCTGTAATTGCAGCGAAAGGTGGTTCTACAAAGTATTGACTCAAGGGGGCTGAATACTTTTGCACGCGACACTTTTCAGTTTTTATTTGTAAAAAAATTTGAAAACCATGTATCATTTTCCTTCCACTTCACAATTATGCACCACTTTGTGTTGGTCTATCACATAAAATCCTAATAAAATACATTTACGTTTGTGGTTGTAATGTGACAAAATGTGGAAAAGTTCAAGGGGTATGAAAACTTTTGCAAGCCACTGTATATTAATGATTTGGAAGAGGGAATTAGGAGCAACACTAGCAAGTTTACGGATGACACAAAGCTGGGTGGCAGTGTGAACTGTGAAGAGGATGTTAGGAGGTTGCAGCGTGACCTGGACAGGTTGAGTGAGTGGGCAGATGCGTGGCAGATGCAGTAAATGTGAGGTTATCCACTTTGGCGGCAAAAACAAGGGGGCAGATTATTATCTCAATGGGGTTAGGTTAGGTAAGGAGGAGATGCAGCGAGACCTGGGTGTCCTTGTACACCGGTCACTGAAAGTTGGCGTGCAGGTACAGCAGGCAGTGAGGAAAGCTAATGGAATGTTGGGCTTCATAACAAGAGAATTTCAGTATAGGAGTAAAGAGGTTCTTCTGCAGTTGTATAGGGCTCTGGTGAGACCACATCTGCAGTATTGTGTACAGTTTTGGTCTCCTAATTTGAGGAAGGACATCCTTGTGATTGAGGCAGTGCAGCGTAGGTTCACGAGATTGATCCCTGGGATGGCGGGACTGTCATATGAGGCAAGATTGAAAAGATTAGGCTTGTATTCCACTGGAGTTTAGAAGGATGAGGGGGATCTTATAGAAACATATAAAATTATAAAAGGACTGGACAAACCAGATGCAGGAAAAATGTTCCCAATGTTGGGTGAGTCCAGAACCAGGGGCCACAGTCTTAGAATAAAGAGGAGGACATTTAAGACTGAGGTGAGAAAAAACCTTTTCTCCCAGAGAGTTGTGAATTTATGGAATTCCCTGCCACAGAGGGCAGTGGAGGCCAAATCACTGGATGGATTTAAGAGAGAGTTAGAAAGAGATCTAGGGGCTAATGGAGTCAAGGGATATGGGGAGAAGGCAGGCACGAGTTATTGATAGGGGACGATCAGCCATGATCACAATGAAAGGCGGTGCTGGCTCGAAGGGCCGAATGGCCTCCTCCTGCACCTATTTTCTATGTTTCTAAGAAGAATCCTTAATAACAATATATTACAGAGAATAACAAATAGCTGGCAGTGAATACACGGCAGTAATTCAATCTGTGGGTGTTGCATACATTCATAAACTGCTCAAGCTTTGCACTTTTAGTTTATGGTGATATCAGAACCACTCGGTTGAATTACAGCTTTGCAATCCGCTGCCGACCATCTATATGTAGCACGAACAAATCCATTAAATTTGACAAATACTTGTTTAATACAGAACGTGCCCCTGGTTTTAATATGGCATGTCCAATAAAAAGGAGGCAAGTAAGTTGCTACAATATTGGACAGTGTGCCTGTCATGTGCCATTCACATTGGAAACAATGTCAACAAATGTCTGTGCTGTTCAGGTGATCATAACAAGAGATGCAGATGAGGACACTTAGTAGTAGATGATGGTGAATCCTTACTTGACGTCGTCGCAGAATCAACTGTTATTTTAAAGTCACAGAACAGATAGATGCACATCAAATGGTTGCAAGTTCTGTGGTTCCAGGCATAAATCTATCAAAAACAAATACAGCAGTAGAAGTCAAACTGCCAAAGTACGCCAGGCAATGGACAGAATCTGCAGTGACTATGTATAACTTTGAAGGGTGCTTGCCCACATTGGCTTCAAATGTTTAGTTTTAGTTTGGTTAATTTTTGGGAATACAGCGTGGAAACAGGTCCTTCGGCCCACCGCGTTGGCACCGACCAGCGATTCCCGTACACTAGCGCTATCCTACACACTCCTGCCATTTTGCAATCTTTACTGCAGCTAATTAACCTACGAACCTGCGCATCTTTGGAATGTGGGAGGAAACCGGAGAACCCGAGGGAAAACGTACAAATTCCGTACAGACAGCACCTGCAATCAGGATCCAACTCAGGTCTCCGGTGCTGTAAGGCAGCAACTCTATCGCTGCACCACTGTGTCACCATGTATTTCTGAATTTTTAATCATTATGTAAATAATTCATATGGTCAGAGATTGTTGTGACATCACCATGTATGAGATACAAGGTATAAGATCTGAGATATAGGTATAAAATATCTTGGAAAAGTTTCTTGCTATTCATGTTCGAATAAATGTCCCTGTTTTTTACTCTTGTGTTCTGCACCTCCAACGGTAGCCAAGGTCAGCCCGAGGACACCATCCAGGACTGACCTGCTCCAGGAGATCTTCCTAGGCGTCCTCTAAGTCATTCTAGAGTGTGCAAAGCTGTGGTGTGCTAGTACTGCCGATTGCTCCAGTACTAACTGGCTGCAGCAGTTAACATGACAGGATCAGCCTGCTCTTGGCTGATCAGTGCTGAACCTACCCCGAGACTCCCCCACACGATGACCATGGCCTTTGAAAATCAAACAGTGATTTATCTGAAAGCCTCCTGCTGTCACTAAATTAGGTCAGCTCTCGTAGCACACGGTGCTCTTCAATTCCTTGTGGACAAACTTAACTTTTGGAAGGTCTCCACTTCCTGAAATTATAAGATCATACTTCAAACGAATCTCAGAATAAAAGGCAGTGTCATTATAAAGATAAACAGAAACCCTTAAGAGTAATCTCGGAAGGATTGATTATGCAAGACTCCCCTCAGTGTGCAGAACCTTCCTCATTGTGAGTGCTAATCCGAGCAAGGTATGGCAATCTGATTTATTATAACTTGAAAATATGTTAGCATGCTGGAGTCCCTCCAAAGAGTCTCATTATTAAATGTAAATATCCACATAACCATATATCGCTTCATAAATTTGAATAGCTTGTCTTCCTCAATATCAAATATCAAATAGGATAGAAGTAATTCTGGCTTTAGAGGGTCGATGAGTCTTTTGTACATAGTCAAAGAGTCAGAAAGATGTACAGAAATGGGCCCTTCAACCCATCATGTCAAACCAAGTTATTTTGTTGTGTACATCTACTTTAAAGATATCTCTCTTTGGATTGATATTATATTGATAACTCTTTAGGGCAGAATGGGTATCTTTCAGATGGCTAGTTTCTGAATATTCCCAGTACATTAAGTGCAAAGTCAACATGTGCAGTAATGAACAATCAGCATGTTTTCAAAAGCGATAACTTCCCAGAAGGACAGTTATTGAACATTTTGAGGATGGAATAGAGAGGGCAGATAATGGTTGGGCAATGTTAATGGCTATATTTTCAAATACGCTTTGACTATCTACCCTATAATAGCCAAATGCATTAGCTCAAGGAATGGAGAGTCAGACCACGTGGAGTAATGGATTTCTGGCTAGTTTCTGGGAAGAGGGCAGAGAGTGGGAGTAAATGTTTTCGTGAGAAATATGGGGGTAATGTTTCAAAGTTCAGTATTGGGACAACGACCAGTTGGAATTTATATTAAATATTTAGAAAACTGGAATCGAAGCAACAGTTTCTAATTTTTGGATGACACTAAGCTGGGGAAGAAGTTATTATCAAGAAATACAACCAATTAATTTAATAAACTTTCAGACTAGACAAAGTATTGGCAAACAAATTGTAGTATATCTACAGGTGTGTGTCTGAGTGGGATGGAGGTAGAAATGGATCTTAGAGTAAAAATATAATAGCTCCAAAATAGGTTTCTTAAGCCACGAATAAATGCAAACCAAATTTCTTGTGAGGGTTTATTTCTATCAACTGTATGAACTTTGTATTTTCTAATTTTAAGTAACTACCATAGCCCGTTAACCCCTACCTCCCCCCCTCCCCCGTGCATTACCTGGCCCACACCTAATCTTCCATCCCTTCCACCCACGTTCCTTCCTCTAGCTTCACAATCGCAATCATTTTGTCTCACACCTTCTGTCTTTGTCCATTCGTCTGCCTATGAAAAAAATCTCGTGGTACCGGCATCTACCATATTTTTCAATCTTTGCCCTGCCCTTCTTTTCTTCCAGTTTTCTTCCCCACAATCAGTCTAAAGAATGGTCCTGAATCGAAATGCCACCCATCTATGTTCTCCAGAGATGCTGCCTGACCTACTGACTTACTCCAGCACTTTGAATCTTTTTTTTTATTGGAAATGTGTGGATATGTACGTTATGAAAGGACGTTTTTTGTTTTATGATCGAGTAATATTATGGAGAATTTTTAAATTGTTTGCTGGGTAAATGTTTCCACTTCTGGTGAAGTGTATGAGTGTAGGTTTCTCAATACAAGACAATGATGAAGATATTCAATGTGGAATTCAAATAAAAAAGTCTGTCCTTAGAGTGAGAATAAGGAGGTTGTTACAGCTGGCAAGGGTTGAAGGATATTGTATAAATGTATTGAAGGGGAACATGGATGAGCAGATAAGTGAGAAGGAAACAGAATGTTGCACTCAGAGAGTTGGATAGAACAAATGGAAGATGATTCAAATGGACCATAAATGTCAGTATGAACTGGTTGAGGTGTATATACTCTCTAATGGTTGAATGCAACACAAGGTATCTCAGTAGTGTAACTTGTTTAATCCTGACCTCGGACATTATCTGTAAGAAGTTTACACATTCCCCCTGCAATCACAACATCCTCTTCCAGGTACTCTAGTTTCCTCCCAAAGATGTGTGGGTTGGTGAGATCATGGGAAGAATAAAAAAAATTTCGGATTAAAATATGATTAGTGTAATTTGGTGGTTGTTGGTCATCAGGAAGCTGGTGGACAAAATGGCGTATTTCCGTGCAGGATATCTCTGCCATTCCGTGACACGAAAATATGACATTTGATCCAATTGAGTTTTACATTTTTTATGACACTACTACCACCTGCTTCAAATAATTCAATCATCATATATTCTGTTTGTTTCACAGTCACTATTCATCTATATTCCTCTTCAATGTATTATTTGCTTTAATTGTCCTGTGATAAACATTATTTCATGTTTGAGCATAGACGTTTCTCTTTAACACCTATTAATTAATATTCATATTGTATTTCCATTGGACACCGAAGGAGGCCATTTAGCCTATCTATGCTGGCTCTCAAAGCAATTCAATCCATCCTATTCCCCACATGATTCCCTGTAGCTATTGACTCCCCAAAATTCACTAACTAATCACCATGACTTTGGGATGCAGGATTGGAATTCTCCTCCAACCTTTTTTTTAGGGAAAAGAATCTCTTCAACCTTCCTGAGGAGTATATTAAAATAAGACTGGCACAATCCTCATGAATCTCTTCCATGTACCTTTTAATGCTATTGCTGGTTTATCTAATTCAGAAACATGAACTCTACACAATTCATGTGCAGTCTAGATACGATACAATACATGTTCAACATTTCTTTGCTTATCATTTTAAAATTAAATCCTGGTCAATGAATATATTAAAAAAAAGCCTTATAAGTGTGCAGAGCTGGATAATGCCGATTTATACATCTGTATCCATGGATCATTTGCTGCACTAATCCATTTACTCTTTCATGCCGAAGGAAATGGATCTGGCATGTTTGTTGTGCAGAATGGATGCTGCCTACAGCACCAATGCCAAATTCAAGTGATCAAAACAACTGGACAGCAGCAACATTTTTGCTTTAAGAAAACTTTAATGCCGATCACTCTTTTTAAGAGATGTTGAAATCAATCTTCATACACATTGCTCCATAGCTGCCAGGGAGAAGTCAAGTGGAGGACTGTGTGGGAAAGGTGGGGGAAATAGAGCACACAATGAGGGGAAGAAGGAGGATATTGGGGGTGGGGGGTGGGGGGGGGGTGGAATGGGGGGAGGTGGGGTGGGGGGGGATGGGATGGATGTTTGAAACAAAGTAGTGAAGGATTTAAGAATCTGTGGTCATTCAGCTATAGAACAGCTGGATGGGGTCACAGGCAAGTGCTTCTATCAGACAGGGGGAGTGTGATGGGACCAGCGATGAGATGGAGGTTGTGGTCAAGCAGAGATGGTCTGGGGACTGTGGACTGTGCTGGGTATCAGTGGCCTAATAGCACTGGGGATCAATGGGGATGCTGGGAACCGGCAGGAGATGAGCTTGTTTCAATGGCTCAATAGTTCTTTATTATCACGCGTACAGATGCACAGTGAAATTCTTTTGGCATAGAGTACGGTAAAGTATTGCCATACCTATGCACAACCTTCGATTTGTACAAAGAGCATAGAAATAGTCCACTGAGACTGCATGCCAGAGTCACCAGTTTTTGGCACCAATTTTAAAGTCCAGTCCGGTCCACACGTTTAGTCTCCAGGAGCGGCACCCGTTCCAGTCGAACCCCAGACCGCTGCAGGGCCTCCAGCAGTAGCTTCCATCTGCATCAGCCAGTGAACCGTCGTCCCTCTCCTCGCCTCTGAAAAACAGGCTAAAGATGTTTTTTAAAATTTTTAATTTTTAATTTTTTTAATTTTATTAGAAGTACAGGAATATAGCACCAAGGTGCCTAATATATATTGACATGTTACATTTTATGTACAGCTTCTTATTTTTTTTAAATAATGAAAAAGAAAAAAAGAATAGATAATAAAAGCTAGAAAAACGTGTGATATATGGTGTGAAAAGGAAAAAAGGGTGAAAGAAGAAAATGAAGAAAAAAAGATAGAAAGAGAAAGAGTAGAAAGTAAGAGATTAAGGAGATCGTTATCTATATTTTTGACCATCCCTCACCCAGTCCTGAAACAGTTAACTTCTATGATTTTGTTGCATCATATGCTTCCAAAAAGTCGACAAATGGAGACCAACTCGTTAAGAATTGGTCTGATTTATCTATTAGGAGGAATCGCATTTCCTCAAGATGTGCGGTGCCCAACATGTTTGAAATCCACATTTTAAGCATTGGTATGGGTATATTTTTCCAAAATTTAAGTATACATTTTTTTGCCGTTATTAACCCAAAATTAAAAAATAAATTTTGAGATGAGTTCAATTTGTTCCCATCTTCCATTACTCCAAATATAATCATTTTAGTATTAGGTTCCATTTTTATCTTGAATAATTTTGTAAATATTTCAAAAATATCACTCCAGAATTTATAAAGTTTTATGCAGGAAACAAAAGAGTGTGTTATAGTTGCATTTTGGGATAGACATTTATCACAAATGGGGGGGCTAAAGATGTTGTTAATGGGAGATTTACTCTTAGAGGATGGACGCATGGATTCAATTTCGAATTACTATTAGTTTCCTTATGTTTCATGCCTACGTATATCACCATATATTTATGTGCATTGAAATTAATCTACCCATTACCCTCATTGTTGATTAATATTATATCTTTGTCACAACATGTTTTCTCTTGTGTATTGTCATTGTTAATGACCCAAAGAGAGAGAGATATGATTATGAAAATAAATACCCCAAGAGATTTTCCGGAATGATGCTCCTGTTGGGCAAAATACCAAGAAGTGTTAGCAAAAAGGAAAATTACCAGAAAATATTTGGCATAATCAAATTCTTACAGCTATTTTTCTTCCCATCATTTAATAGAGTTAACTTAGATGATCCATGGAGCTGTTTACATCATGCCAGTTGGGTGTCTGTCCAAATATTTGTTCCATTTCTACTACTGTTAAAAATTGGTGAAAGTTCCAAATATATATTGCTGATATCTACTGCAAATGCTAGTCCTTTAAGATCCACTGCTGTGTTTGAATACTTCTCCCTGCACAATAAGGGTTTAGGAAGGCATACAGTAAATGTGGAGCAATGGGATTTGGGAGACCTTGTGAAACACTGATATCTGTCTACCTCTCTGCCTGCCTAAATTGGGCACCATTAGAGCAGTTCAGGCAACTGTTATATCAGGAACCCACAGCTGGCACTCAAATGTCACAAACCATTGGTAATTAACGTCCCCATGATGTTCATATCCATCTGAATGGATTAAACTCTGCAGAAAAGCTTAAGAACTAAATTAATTTCTCATAGATGGAAAATGTTTTTTTTCACCACATGGATTTTATTTGGTTTAATGAAATTGTTCACCTCAGGAATTCAGTTTAATTGTATTTTTCAACAGAAATTAGGTGATTTCATTCTTGGACCAGTTCCATCACAGAATAGATTTTTGTGTGTAGATTCCCTGCTGTTATTATTGCCATTGTGTTTTATGTATAAAACAACATGAATACCAGGATAAAATGTTTTCTCAGAACAATGGCAATAGTATCTGGGAAATCATTTAAATATATATATATATTTATACATATAGAATGTAAGAACAAAATGAAGTTGCAATGGCCATTGTTCTATCTCAGACTTGGAGAGACTATCTTTACCATAAACCTTCCCCAGCAGTTGATTAATCTGTCAGATAAATCTCAAGGCAGACTTTTATTCAGCTACAGTACTTTTGTTGATAATTTGCTTGAGTTTTGACTTCTGTAGACATGGTTGCTGGTATATCAATTTGCTTCCAACACATTGATTGATTTGAGTTGATTTTCTTCTCAATTTTATACACTTTAACTGAATACCAAATACTGTATGTATTAAGTGGAGAGTTTCGCTATCAGTTCATTTGAAAACTCGATTCAGTGTCGGGTAAACAATTTTTAGTTGTCTTAAGTGATTATTGTGAGGCATACAAACAACTCAGCCCTGTGCAATCAGCTGCCCATTGGAAGTCAGAATATGGAGTATGTGATATAAATGATGGATTTCTCATGTTTTTGCCAAGAAAGTGAAAAGAAAGAACATTGATTGATTACAATATTTGCTGAATTAAAGCCTGGTGAAATTACCTGTGTCATTTCTCCACCTACTGAGATATCTCGTGATAGACAGAAAATGCTGGAGTAACTCAGCGCGACAGGCAGCATCTCTGCAGAGAAGGAGTGGGTGAGACCTGCAGTCTGAAGAAGATTCTCGACCCGAAACATCACCAATTCCTTCTCTCCGGAGGTGCTGCCTGTCCCGCTGAGTTACTCCAGCTGTTTGTGTTTATCTTTGGTTTAAACCAGCATCTACAGTTCCTTCTTACACGAGATATCTCGTGATATGTTCTGAGCTCTCACTACCTTCCAGATAAAAATCACCTGCCCAAAACAAGAATAAAGTTAGATTCATACAATCATGGAAATGTATGAGGAGGTAAATACCAAGCACCCCTGCAGTAGATCTTTAAGCCTAATGGAAAGCCTAAGAACTACCACACAGCACTGAACCAGTACTACTAATTCAATTGAATAACAGCAAAATGCATGCAAAGAGTGGGAAGGCAGCATTACAACAATATTGAACCACTTTGATCAAATTTATTTTGCCCTTTATCTTACATGGGCACACACATTTTATAGGACCTCACATGGTCCACCAACACCGCTGCGTTGGTCAAGAAGGCACAGCAACGATTGTTCTTCCTGTGAAAAAGACTGGTCTGCCCCAACAGCTGCTGACAACCTTCTACCGCTGCACCACAGAGAGCATCCTAACATATGGCATCTCTGTGTGGTATCTCAGCTGCACGGAGGCGGAGAGGAGAGCTCTTCAGCGGGCCGTCCACAGAGCACAGAAGATAATTGGGACACAGCTACCAGCCTTGGAGGGCATCTACAATACACGGTGCCTCAGGAAGGCCATCAACATTCATAAAGACTCCTCACACCCTTGCAATAGTCTGTTCGAACTTCTACCATCCGGCAGATGTTACAAGGCCTTCTACGCCCGCACCTCCAGACTTAGGAACAGCTTCATCCCCAGAGCTATAGCTGCTTTGAACCGGTCCTGCTGAGTGCCCCCCCATGAACTCTCTCCCTCGGATGGTCACGTCGCACATCGACCCGGTACAGACCTATTTGCACGTTTTACTGCTTTAACTGTTTTTTTAATCTTGTTTCTCTGGGTGTCTACATTTTTAGCTAATTAAGTTATCACATTGGATGGAAGTTGCATTCCAAATCTTTTTGTACATCTGTGCAATGACAATAAAGATATATTATTATTATTATTATTATTATTATTATTATTATTATTATTATTATTATTATGATTATTATTATTATTATTAAAGCAGAAAATGTAGAATTATTCTGAGGTCCTATTCCTATTCCAAGGTCAGTTCAATATAGTGGACTCTTCATCTACTATTTGGTGGATTGGCAGTCCTTATTGCCAGCAATGGACCAGGTCCTCCTGCACAGTAAGTTTGTTTCTTCTCTCCCTAGTGCCATTTCCATTCCTTAGTTGCCAACCCTTCTCATGCTAGCTACTATGTCTCCCTGTCGTGCTTCTTCCTTCTAGTGAGGGTTTCTGAGAATTGGATTCTATGTATCTCCTCCTACTTGGAAGGGGTGGTGTTCTTTCTGATTTATAGTGCTGTTTCCTGGGCCATGTGAGAACGCCTTTAATTTTAATAGATGGTATTACTGTTAACTGGCAGGTTAGGTCTAACAAAATGGGATGGATGGCCAAAATGTCCCTGCCCCCTGACCTCCCTGCCAGTGTCCTCGTCCTCTACCTTTGGGGTCCCAAGAGTCTCGGTACCCTCTCGGAATCCATCGGTTTCTGTAACCCCATGGCCTCCTTCTCTGCCCCCTTCCTTCTTGATAATATTCTCTCCTAGGACACGACTGACTCCAGTGTCCCAATCCCCCACAGCTGTAACACTGATCGGGCTGGATTGCTCTATAACCTCTCTAGCCAAACCAAGGAAAGGTTGGTTCCCTGAATGGGAGGTCTATCCAGGCCTTGAGGCCTTCTTCCTCCTTATCCTCTTCTGTCCTTATTTTTTTACTTGAGCCTTTAATTTCCGGGCTGCCGTCGAACCAGGCTGCCGTAAGGTCTGACCGTCTGTGGTCTGGGGGACATTTATACCTAATGCGGGCATCTCCCTACAAACACACTGTCTACGGGGAGTCCGTTCTAAATCCCCTTCATCGGTGAATTGCCCGGACATAATGATATTATCCATGTCCGGATCAATCCCTCCATATTCTGCTCCTATCTCACCCTCTGAAAGGCTATTCATTCTATCCCGGTACTTCATGAAGGAGTCTTTCATCCTCCCGCTACTGGAGTTCCTAATTAATTTCAGCACCCATGTTGATGGAGTCTTCCTTCCAGCTCCTTGATTTCCCCTACTGTCCTCCACTTGTGGGGCAATCATAGGAGATAGAGGACCTCTCCCCGATTTCTCTGCTTCAGATTTAAATTTAGGGGGAGGAGCCAAAGATAACGCTGACTCCTCCCGTGTGCCCTGCTCACAAGCTGCACATGGTTTCTCCGAATTGGGAACATGAGAGTTCTGTGAGGAATACTGTGGCTCTCGCTCCACTCCGAAGAATTCTGCACACCCTGACATATGATAAATATCTATCCTTTCAAGATATACAGGCACTGTTTCACTCTTACCGAATTTAACAAATTTAGGTTTCATCGGCACCTCCCCTTTAAGAGCTGCCTCAGTAGTCTCCCTTTCAAAATATGGTACTCTCCCCTGCTCCTGCTCCTGCTCCTGCTCTTGCTGTTGGCTTACTGTTTCTCCCTGTCCCTGCTCTGGAATGTCCCGAGAAGGATCAGTTCTATCGTGTTCCCCTCCTATTCCCAATTTACTAGCCGCCGATCTTAGGGTGGACCGTAAAACAATCTCTATATTTATTTTCCTTTCAGTGAAGAACATTCTCCACATCCCAATTAACTCATTTCCTTCTTCACTATTCCCATATTTTTTAACAATCATTTCTATATAGTTTATTCCTATTACAAGATTTTAGTCCACCCAACGGCCAAAGTTCATCTTTCAAAATTGCATTTAATTCCCTAGATAATCCTCTTAGTCTATCTGCTGCATGTGGAAGCTTCTCGCAAATTATCCTTATCGGGCTTTCAAATCTGTTTGATCGGTCCTTCTCAGTCATTCCCCATTCTCGGAACAACGGTCAAAACACAAATTACAAAATAAAAGTTCCAATTAGTCCTCCACTCAGACTCGAAGGTCAATGGAATCTCTCCCACACAATGGTCAACGGTCTCTCCGATTCACACTTACTCTAACAATCGCTCCCTATCAAGTGTAACCCAGTCACTCCTATTCAATCACGCCTATTCAATTATTCAAACCAATCGCTCGTATTCAGTCTCTCTCCCAACTCTCTTATCAGTTAAATCACAATCACTGCATTCAATTCTAAACTTTCAAACAAAGGATCTCAATCCAAGTCTAACTCTCGATCGCAGTCTCTCATGCTGCAAACTCTCTCACTCAATCCACTTTAAGTTTGCACAGATAGATAAATCCGAACCAAGCTAACAGAACTATAATTACGAATGAAAATATTCCCCCGATTATCAATAACCCAAGACACACCCTCATGGCGCAATCAAACAGCGGGATGATTCCTCGCCCGACGCAGCGATCGAAGGAGTACAACCCCTGATCGAACCACCCCGATTCAGATTCTTACAACACAACGCTCTAAAATAATTACAAATATTTAACTCAAACACACTCTTACTTCAAGTTTCTAAATCCGTAAACACTTGCACAAACAGCAACACAAATGACAGTCCGCGGACTTAACACAATCTAAATCTTAACTTTTAATTCTTAATATACTCTAATTTTACTTACATACACGGAATATTTACAAAATCCGGATCCGATGACAATACGAAAAGCTAGATTTTACAATTTACAAAATGATTTAAAGCACTAGCGCACAGTTCACGAACACTCGATCTCGATACCGTGTCATGCTGTTATCACGCAGTGAACCTCTCCCTCTGATACCGAAGATTTTCCCCTTCCTAGTTTACTCTTTGCTGAGGGGTACTACTCCTTAAATGACTACTTTTCCTCCCGATTGTTACTATCCCTCTGCTAAGACTGGACTTCTATAGGGGTCCCCTATCCCTCCTCTCTAAGTTCGACAGAATTAGGGGTACCCTTCGCTATTCAGATTACTTTTCATCAAGTAAATCAGGTTCCCCTCTCTCAGGTACTCTTCGCTATCAGGTACTAATCAACAATCGACCAGAGGGTTGCTATTCACTGTTGATCAGCGGCTATTCGGAATCGATCACGGTCATGCACCAACTCCGAAGTTCTATATACAGGAATTCGAATTCCACCTTACTGGCAGAACTTCAATATGAAATTCAGTATTTGAAATTTGGCTTTGCAAATATAGACTCGAACTCCTAATTTTAGTGCGTATCTCTTCTACTACGTGGGCACTCGAATCAAATTAAAATTGCCCAGTTGAATCCTTGAATGGACTGGAGTATTCAGGCCAATCTATACTCTGTCCGTCCAAGCCCAGTACCTTTACAAGGTTCTTCGTCCGTCACTTCAGGGAGAGACTCAGATACCTTCAAGCAGACACTCCTCTCTGCTTTGCAGCGAGGATTCAGCGCCTAGCCACTTCACGATGTGCGTTATCAATGCCGATTTTCAGAGCGCACCTTTTCAATTCGCACTCCCGGCAAAGATCCGATCGATACGTAGGTCAGACCTGTATTTTAATACCCCACCAATTGGATACCAAGTCTAACCCTGAGCCACTCCTCACCCGATGAAGCGCGTTTGGCTCTTGTTACGAAGTGCCAAAAATCAATGTGAAAACTGCACCGTGGGCCCGATTTCTGCACTCGCGATCGAAACAGCTCAACACCCTTGATCTCAAACTTGTGTTTGGGGGTCTTTTGAGATCCCAGACGAGCCCCCAGTGTAAATTGCTCATATCTAAGCTTCTCCCCAGTCTATTTTCAGTAAAAACACTGAATCAAGCACTTGAACAACTAAACTTTATTTTAACAAAAGCACAATTACTGTTCAACTACTGTACCTATCCCACTGCGGGTTCGATCCTCGTATCTGCCTGATCAAGCTCGCTCAAACAGAGACACTCCAGAAAGTCATGCAGTCCCAAGCACTCTCCCAGAAGATCGACGCTGGACCTCGTGGTAGCAGACTTTTATATATTACTCGGGACCTTGAGGGGCCAAACCACATGGGGGTGGTCTCTTAATAATCCAATTACAGATATCGATTAAACCCATACATAACAGGCATTTCCCTAACCCAATAATACAGCAGCTCAATACATTGTGTTCAAACCAGACTTCTCAAGGAAGCCAACTTAGAAACATTTACCCTGATCTGCAAGAAATCCAGACAAGGCTCAATACCTCATCCAATCAACAGTCGGCAAAGTAAAACTTTGCAACATTATTTATAATTATTTACAAGGTGTATGTCTGGTTTGCAGCCATCCAATCCATTCTATTCATTTTGCACCTAATTGACAGGGTCTGCAGATGTTCTTATTCTTTTCTAGTATCTAGTATCAAATTGTATCTAGGCTCTGAACACACTGGCACCACTCCGCTGCTTTTCCCAGCTCTGCAGTGCAATTCCAAATTGACCAAATCTACCAGCAGACCTGAAGCTTTTACCCCATTTTAAAGTCCTTGCCTCTCCAATTTGGCCAGGATTAACACCAGGTGGTGGTGAATGCTCCGGTGATGTTCAAGAAACTTGGACATATCAGCAACAACTATTTAACCTAATCATTCCACATATTATCTCTGGCTTTCACAGCTAATTTGATTTCCTATGCCTAATTTCAATGAACAAGATCTAATTTAATGGCCAAAGGAACAAACACAATGGTATGCACTGTTTGAAGTGATGGCAGAGGCAGGTACTATTTCCGGATTTAAAAAGCATCTGGACAAGCAACTGAATCACCAAGACATAGCAGGTTGTGGACTAGTGCTGATCAAAGCATAAATGGGTACTTGATCATCAGCCTAGATGGTGGGCTGAAGAGGCTGCTTGTGTTCTGTGTATGACTTTATGGCCACAGGAACAGAATTAGTGTGCATAATCCCATGAGGATGTTCTGCCATTCAATGTAGCTGGTGTTTTCCAAGAAATTGCAGAGAGTTATAGATGTAGCCCAGTCCATCATGCTGACCAGACTTCATACCTTCTCACTATCTGCACTACACGTTGCCTCGATAAAGCAGCCGACATAATCAAAGACTTGTCCTACCCTAGTCATTCCTACTTCACCTTGCTCCCATCCAGCGGAAGGTACAGAAGCTGGAAAGCATGCACCACCAGACTCGGGAACAGCTTCTTCCTTGCCAGAATCAGGCTTCTGAATATTCCTTCCATAAATTAGGGTGCAGTTTGATTCACCTCTACCCCATTGAGGACATTGAACTTTGTCTCAGAAAATGATGCGCTACAATGCGCTAAAATGCTGAGAACTATATTCTGCACTCTGTATTTTCCACTTTGCTCTATCTATTGTACTTGAGCTTAAACTGATTATATCCAGGTATGGTATAACTGATCCGTGTGAATAGCACGCAAAACAAAGCTTTTCACTGTACCTTAGTAAATGTGATAACAATAAACCTAAACCCTTGTTACCTAATACCTTTGGTTATCAAAATATGTTCATTTCAGATCAAAAATTACAATTGACCCAGCATTGACTGTCATATGTGGAAAAGAGTTCCACATTTCTACCATTGTTCATGAGTAGATATATTTCACTCTTGAGAGACCTGTGCTAATATGGTGCTCCTTGGTCCTAGATTTTACCACCACCAGAAATAGCTTCATTTTATTTACCCTGTTACTCCCCATGGTGTCAAGAGCACTGCCCTTAAGACCTGTGTCTTCTGGGGAGACATTCCAGGTATGTGCACACTGTTTTTGTAAAGTAGAATTTGGAATCCAGGTAAATCCAACTGGGTGGCACCACAATGGCTGCCTCGCCAGCAGTCTGTCTCATCCTTTTCTTTCTTTGTTCTTTTTTAGTGTGTGTTAAATGCATGTTTTATTGTTCTTTAGCTTTTTCTTCTTCTTGGTTTATTGGTCCTCCAAAATATTCCAAATGGAATTTAAACTGGAGGTGGTGGAGGGAGGACTTAAGTCAGAAAGGATTTTTGGAAAGAAAGAACTTGGTTCGGACAAAGAGAGAGATCTACAATAATTATAGGCAGCATGGAGTAAATGAGGTGCTTGAGGAGTATAAAGAATGTAAAAAGAATATTAAGAAAGAAATTAGAAAAGCTAAAAGAAGATATGAGGTTGCTTTGGCAAGTAAGGTGAAAGTAAATCCAAAGGGTTTCTATAGCTATATTAATAGCAAAAGGATAACAAGGAATAAAATTGGTCCATTAGAGAGTCAGAGTGGACAGCTATCTGCAGAGCCAAAAGAGATGGGGGAGATATTGAACAATTTCTTTTCTTCGGTATTCACCAAGGAGAAGGATATGGAATTATGTGAGGTAAGGGAAACAAGCAGAGTAGCAATGGAAACTATGAGATTCAAAGAAGAGGAGGTGCGGACACTTTTGAAAAATATGAAAACGGATAAGTCTCCAGGTCCTGACAGGATATTCCCGAGGACATTGAGGGAAGTTAGTGTAGAAATAGCAGAGGCTATGACAGAAATATTTCAAATGTCATTAGAAACGGGAATAGTGCCGGAGGATTGGCGTACTGCGCATGTTGTTCCGTTGTTTAAAAAGGGTTCTAAGAGTAAACCTAGCAATTATAGACCTGTTAGTTTGACGTCAGTGGTGGGCAAATTAATGGAAAGGATACTTAAAGATAATATATATATAAGCATCTGGATAAGCAGGGTCTGATTAGGAACAGTCAACATGGATTTGTGCCTGGAAGGTCATGTTTGACTAATCTTCTAGAATTTTTCGAAGAGGTTACTAGGGAAATTGATGAGGGTAAAGCAGTGGATGTTGTCTATATGGACTTCAGTAAGGCCTTTGACAAGGTTCCTCATGGAAGGTTGGTTAAGAAGATTAAATTGTTGGGTATTAATGGTGGAGTAGCAAGATGGATTCAACAGTGGCTGAATGGGAGATGCCAGAGAGTAATGGTGGATGGCTGTTTGTCAGGTTGGAGGCCGGTGACTAGTGGGTTGCCTCAGGAGTCTGTGTTGGGTCCACTGTTGTTTGTCATGTACATCAATGATCTGGATGATGGTGTGGAAAATTGGATTAGTAAGTATGCAGATGATACTAAGATAGGTGATGTTGTGGATAATGAAGTAGATTTTCAAAGTCTACAGAGAGATTTAGGCCATTTGGAAGAGTGGGCTGAAAGATGGCAGATGGAGTTTAATGCTGATAAATGTGAGGTACTATATCTCGGCAGGACAAATCAAAATAGGACGTACATGGTAAATGGTAGAGAATTGAGGAATGCAGTTGAACAGAGGGATCTAGGAATAACTAACTGTGCATAGTTCCCTGAAGGTGGAATCTCATGTAGATAGGGTGGTAAAGAAAGCTTTTGGTGTGCTGTCCTTTATAAATCAGAGCATTGAATATAGAAGTTGGGATGTAATGTTAAAATTGTACAAGGCATTGGTGAGGCCAATTCTGGAGTATGGAGTACAATTTTGGTCGCCTAATTATAGGAAGGATGTCAACAAAATAGAGAGAGTACAGAGGAGATTTACTAGAATGTTGCCTGGGTATCAGCAACTAAGTTACAGAGAAAGGTTGAACAAGTTAGGTCTTTATTCTTTGGAGCGCAGAAGGTTAAGAGGGGACTTGATAGAGGTCTTTAAAATTATCAGCGGGTTAGACAGAGTTGACGTGGATAAGCTTTTTCCAGTGAGAGTAGGGAAGATTCAAACAAGGGGACATGAGAATTAAGGGACAGAAGTTTAGGGGTAACATTAGGGGGAACCTCTTTACTCAGAGAGTGGTAGCTGTGTGGAATGAGCTTCCAGTGGAAGTGGTGGAGGCTGGTTCGATTTTATCCTTTAAAAATAGATTGGATGGGTATATGGATGGGAGAGGAATGGAGGGTTATGGTCTGAGTGCAGGTAGA
Organism: Malacoraja senta; assembly: GCA_038087875.1. Lineage (NCBI taxonomy): Eukaryota > Metazoa > Chordata > Chondrichthyes > Rajiformes > Rajidae > Malacoraja > Malacoraja senta. The sequence goes on along the minus strand of CM075982.1, from coordinate 60,261,286 downwards.
TGGGACTAGGGGGGAAGTATTTATTAAAAAAAAAAAATTAAAAAAAAATGTTCAGCACGGACTTGAAGGGCCGAGATGGCCTGTTTCCGTGCTGTTATGGTTATATGGTTATATGGTTATATGGTATTATGTGGGAGGTGGGGGTGGGGGTGGGGTTGGGGGAGGGGGGGTTGGGGGAGGGGGGGTTGGGGGAGGGGGGGGCGATTGGGGGAGGGGGGGGCGATTGGGGGAGGGGGGGGGGTTGGGGGAGGGGGAGGGTCAGGGGAAACTTTTAAAAATCTCTTACCTCGAAGGATATGCAATATTTTTCCGTATCGTATCTCCGTCAGTACTGCGGCCTAACATCGAGGAGCTGGCGGCCTCTTGCTGGGGATCGACTTTGGGAGCTTATGGTACACGTGACAATAAAATACCTTTGAACCTTTGAATCTTTGAAATCCATGCGGATTACCTCCAGAGTTATTATATCCTTTGCAGAGCCCATTGATGATCATAGTACTGTTGGTGTGATCTCATCAAGGCTTCATTTTCCTATTGCATTCGTTCCATTCTCACAACAAAGTATTAAAACCAGCATTGTGTTACCCTTTTTAAAAAAGATTTTCATTGTCCATGTCAGTTTAACAATCTACAATATACATGGAATCAATATCTCTTCAAATCGTCACAACTTCTAGCATTTTTTATTTAGAGAATATTTTGTTTTATCATTTTTGATACAACTTGTCTGATCTCATATTTACTTAAATTCATATTAATTTGGCAGACCTTTGGCCATTCACATAACCTTTGTAATTTCATTCTTCCAACCACACGGGTTTACAAATTTATTTCAGCTTTTGCAAGAGACTTGAATTTATTGCGTCCTGTCCTTTAATATTCAGCTGTTATTACAGACAGTATTTGTAGCCATTGCTATGTTCTTTGAGGGAAGAAACATTCCATTAATTTGGCAATCTGGCCATTTTGTCTAAATTATTTCTCCTGCCGGTTCTGCCTTTGAATTTGACCTTCTACTTTATTTACAAAACTCTTAAAGAACGATCCGACGTCCATATATTAAAAACATCCATAAACTTCAACCCATCCTCCAATTTGGTTACTGCACCAAGGCGGGAAAAAAAGAGGGATGAGAAAGTGGAAGAAAGAATGGTAAAGATTATGAGTGGCAGCAGCGTCAATGATAACTCTCTATTTTTGTAACGCGGTCTCAAAACATTACACTAGAGCAGACAAAATGTGTAGGAAGGAACTGCAGATGCTAGTTTATGCTGAAGATGGACACAAAAAGCTGCAGTAACTCAGTGGGTCAGGCAGCATCTCTGGAGAAAAGGAATAGATTAAATGGGTGGTTGATGGTCTGCATGGACTTGGTGGGCCTGTTTTCATGTTCAATGGCCCTATAACACAATGACACTGGTTCCAGCACGCACTCTGTAAAGTTTACAAGCATTTACAGAGTACTGAAGGATTGCAAATTAAGTTCCCTATTTGGATGAAAGGATGTGTCTCATGGCAAAACAGAGGAATGATCGCAGCTTCACCTCTGTGAAGAAATGTGACATCTTTCAGGGAAAAGCAGCCTAATTAGATAAAGCCCCATCATCCCCCCTGAACATTGAATGTCGTTTTCCACCACAGCTGAGAATTGCTAACACTTGGCACACATACGACAAAGCCAAGTATTTATTTAACCCTACAGTGCTTTAACTTATAATGCACCTTCAGATGCCAGACACAAGCTCAAAGATAACGGGCAAATTTGTTGACCCCTTAACCTATGCCATTGCCCCTGACCGAAGACCACATTGAAATGAGTGGAATAGCTTTCAACTGCTCAGCATTAAACCACAGAAAAAAAATCTCAAATCTACAACTAATGAGATTGTGTATCTCAGTGGATTTAGGACTGGGTCAAAAATCAGTAACCACATAATAAAGACATAAGTCCCCCGCTCTTCTAACAAGGATGTTGACACCTTTCTATTGGATTGCCCCATTGTTGATCCATTGCAAAGGAGCACAATTATCAATGGAGCATATGTTTAAGCAAACCTTCAAATTGAGCCAGAAATAGTCTGTAAAATATCTAAGCCCTTGTGCAAGGAGGCACTCTGCTGCAATGGCAAGTAAAACACTTTACCCACCATGTAATATTGAAAAGGTCTCTTGTCAAAACGTCATGAAATTCGCACCACTTCCTCATGTTTTCAGCTTGCCAGCAAGTATGCTCCAAATGCTCATACTTTACAGTAATCCCTTTCTTGAAGGTTATGAATCATCTAAAAATATTTTTAAAAAACATTTTTTTCTCACAATACCAGAGCACTGCTCTATTAATAGTAAAGCAATTTCCAGGTGATCTCCATTCAACCATTCAGTACAACAATGAGATTATATCCTGAACTCACGCTGTTGATATTTTCAATCAAGAGTTAAAGATTTCTGACAGCAAGCTCATGCAGATTGGCATTAGTGAAGCCTTTATTTTCTCAGTGGAACATAATTTTGGTGCTGAAGTTTCACAAGCTTTGGAAACATACGCAGTCTGCCAAGATGTCTGGACTTCATCAGTCATATAATGCTTGACAGCTGAACATCTGTGAAATGGTAATTGTTTTGATCAAGCTTTCGGATGGGGGAAAGAAAATGAAGTAATGAACAGCCTGAAAGATAGAAGTACTGAGATCTAAGTCATACAAATGTTGTACATTGTTCTGTGCTCATTCAATCTATAGAGTGTCTCAGGGGCCCTATGACCTGACTGTAGCTTACCCTCAGGGTTTTAAAATAATTTTCATCATGAAAGGAAGTTTTATGAGGAAGTATAGCAATCTTGATGGCGTGCAAGATTAGCCTACACTAATGCAAGGTCAAAAATAATAGAATCGATAGGCAAACTCAATATTGTGAACATTGAAAGAAAATTACAGCCAGCAAACATGTTGACAACAGAGTGAAATGGGTCTCTATGACATTCTTATTGATATTCTTTCATCAATTTGTAAAAATATGACTTTTTCTCCTCCTTAACTACTACATTAAACTTTTTTATTTTGACATCTCATCTTAGTGGCCAAGCAGGTTTTACATTCTACATGTTCAGATATTGCTTTTTCTATGTATAAATCCTCATTGAAGTAGTGAAACAATTACTCGGTCCGTTTTTAGCATTCCTCTAAAGTTGTAACACATATAGGATTTCAATGTGATGAATGCTAGCTCCTTTGCTGTGCTTTATTTTTTTCTACAGTGTCTGCAGATCTGCACCGCAAAGGTATCATGAGGCTCTTTTGAGTTTCTGTGACAATTTTTCTTGGCCTTTTATTTATATTTAAATATTGACTTGGCTGCAAACACATTGCATTAACTGCAAAGTTGTTTGTAAATGCATGAATTAAAAATACATTCAGGCATTGGTCGTTTGAATGCAAATGTTGCTGATTGTTCACAGATGGATTGAACTAAGATATAGGTCCAGGTTTAAAATGGTCCATGACACCATTGAATGCATAAGGCCCAAGGCTATATTTTGGCAAAGAAAAAAATATTCCTAACTTCATAATTGGCCTTTATTCCCACCCCATCTGAATAAATAACCCAATTGTTTCTCTTCTGCTTTTTTCTTTTGCGGCATCTTTTCTGCCTATTGATCTGCAAGGTTAAAAGCAGTAGTTTTGCAGCTGTAAAATGTGTTGGTGCCCTGCTGTAACACCTCCTGGTTTGCCATTTTCTCCTCTGTTTTTCCCTCTTCACTCTCACACAAAGATACTGGCATGGGATAATTTGCATTAGACCACTTGGCCAAAAAAACTCAACGTTACCTCAAGATAAGAATTAATGCAGCAACATTTGTTCCAGAATTACATGCAGATTTATACTTTGTGATCACATTATTTTGATTGATAAACAAATAGGTTTAAATTTCTGCCTGTATGGACATACATACAATGCACACAAGAGCCTATTATTTAATGGAAAATAAATCATCTACTTGTGTGACTGTTTTACAGGTGATGGGAAAAGACAATAAATGATCTTAGAAATTTTCCATTGCTCAATCATGTGAGCAAGCAGCCAATGCCAAAACAACATTTTACACCTTGAAAAGCATAGTTTTTTAGAGTTAATCATTTCACAGCATACTCCCCATAGCGCTTGATTCCTCTAATGTCCAGAAAGCTATAGATCTCAATTTTGAACAAACTCAAGTGACAGAGCCTCCAGGGTGAACATTTCCAAAGATTCACTACCCTTGGAGAGAAATGTCTTTATCTGTCTTAAATGGCTTACCTTGACTCTTGACCCTTAGCTCTGTGTTCCCTGGTTCTTGACCTCTTCCAGTCGAACATCCTCCCTGCAAGATTTTTTTATGTTTCATACAATAATCTCTCATTCTTACAAACTATAGAGCATGCATCCTCAGTCGACTCAATCTCTTCTCCTTTAGTCAAACCAGCAACTCTCACACCTCTCCAGTAAATTCTTGTTGCACTCCCTTTATGGCATTTTTAAGGTGGAGAGAGTGCAGAGAATATGTACAAGGATGTTGCCAGGACTTGAGCTATAGGGAGAGGTTGGGCAGGCTAAGGCGTTAATCCTTAGAAAGTAAGAGTCAGAGGGGTGATCTTATAGAGGTGTACTAGACTAAGCGGGACCCGTTGGGTCCCAGTCACACGGGAGGCCTGGACCCCCAACGCAACCCATTCCCCAACACAATATTCCACCACTCACCTGTTCCCCCAATGCAACCCATTTCCCCAAAGCAATATTCCACCACTCACCCATAGCCCCTAACTGCGCAGGCACGGCACATTTCGCCTCATCCCCCAGCACTACCTCCCCCTTCCACTTCATGTGTGGGATGGGTGGTAGGGAGGCGGGTGTGTGGTGGGAGGGGAGAAGGGGAGCGGGGGGTGTGTGGGCAGGGGGGTGGAGGTGGAGGGGGGAGAGCATGGTGAGGGGGAGGGGGGTGTGGGTGTGTGACTCATCCCGTCCCCAGCTGCAGGACGTTCCCCCCCATGGCCCCTGCCTGGAGTCGCCCCATCCCCAGTTGCAGGATGCTCCCTCTACATGAAACTCTCCCTGTGGGGCGTGGGGTAGAAGGGGGGGGGAGGAGGCGTGTGTGGGGTGGTGTGTGGGAAGGGGGGGTGGGTGGGAGAGGGGGGGTGTGGGGGAGGGGGTGTTGGGAAGGAGGGGGGTGTTGGGAAGGAGGGGGGGTGGAGGAGGGTGTGTGTGGGGGAGAGTTGTCTGGGGGTGGTGGGGGAGGGGGTTGTGGGGAGGTGGAGGTGAGGGTGTGGGGGAGGGGTGTGTGTGTGGGAGGGGGGTGTGGGGGAGGGTGGTGGGGAGGGGGATGTGGGCGAGGGGTGGGGATGGGAGAGGGAGGGGTGTGTGGGCGGGGGGAGAGAAGGAGGGTTGTGTGGGCGGACGGAGGGTGGTGGCTCTGGGGGGGGGGGGTTGTGGTCTCCACAGACGCAGCTCACACTCTGCTCACCCCACACCTTCAGCTTTTGGCCTCAATCAACGGCTCCCGGTCTGGCTCCAGCTTCACTCAATGGCTCCGGCTTCACTCAATGGCTCCCTTTTCCATTCAGCGGCCCCTTTGTACTGGTCGCCGCAGAAGCAGCCCGCACGCTGCTCACTCCACCTGCTGCTCTCTCTGCGCGCTGTCACTTCGCTGCCAGTGATTGACAGCGGGTGCCAGAAGGGGCGTTTATTATGATTTTTAAATCTTAACTAGAGCAAGTGCAGACCCGTTGGGTCTGTTCCCCCAATGTGTGGTTGCGGGGGAGGGGGAGGCTGGGGGGGGGGGGGGGCGGCATGCGGCGTCACACACAATAACTACCCCCTCTGCACACATGCTAACTAACCCCCTTGATATATTAATATTATTAATTTGCTCCTTTTACCCCATAACCGCCCTATCCACTGACGCATAGCCCCCAACTCGCAGGTGCGTCTAGAGAGGGAGGGGGGGGGGTAGAGAGTGAGGGCAGAGAGAGAATGGGGAGAGACAGAGAGAAAGGGGCAGAGACAGAAGGGCAAGAGACAGAGGGAGAGGGGGTGGAGGGGAGGAGGAGAGGGGGAGAGGGAGGGTAGGTGAGGGGGGGAGGGAGAGAGGGAGAGACAGAGAGAGCAAAATGCAACCATGCGTCACACGTTCAGAATGTTCTGGAAATGAAGCGTCTGCGTCTCATGTACGAAAGCTATCGGCAGCTCTATGGAATTCAGGGGAGGACCACCCCCCCCCCCCACACACACACACACACAGCAAAAACTGTCTTTGAAATTAGTGATGTTAAGTGAGAAATAATTCAATTCAATTCAATTCAATGAAAAACAATTGAATAAACAACCTGGCAGGCTGGGGGGTTGGGCTGTGCGGGGCCAAGAGGCAGTTGTGCCAGGTGCAAAGGCATTGTGAGGTCAGCGGGCAGGGCCGGGCGGGGCCACCAGGCAGGCTGTGGGGGCAGGGCCGGACGGGGCCAGGAAGCAGTTGGGCCAGGAAGCAGTTGGGCCAGGTGCAAAGGCATTGTGAGGTCAGCAGCTGGGCAACCTTAATATTAGAGGGACCATGTGAAGGTTCCAATCACCCACCCCTGTCCCATTGTGATGTCATATATGTAAATGAGATCCATTGTGATTGGACATCTGTGAGGTGGCACTGTGACTCATGCAGCAGTTTGATTTTAATTTTTTTTGATGTTTTGTGAACAATTTTATTCAAAATCTGGGGAAATAATCGACTGAATTTAGAGGATTTGAGAAATCATAAGATAAATCCATACCGAAATTGTAAAAATCTCCACGTTTTTGGGTGGTTTTCGAGGAGATCCGTTTCAAAGGCAAAATGACATATACCCACACACACACACACAGAGTTTTAATAGATATATGATAACTTTTGTACTATTCCACCGATCGGAACAAAACTTGTTGCACTTGCAGCACAGGAGAATGCTGAGTAAGGTGGCAAAAGCTTATAGCGCTATCAGGTACCGTTTTTGCGCAAATGTAAAAACAATGCAAACCGGAAGAGGACAAGATGAGAGTTTTATAAGTATAAGACTAAGTGGGACCCGTTGGGTCCCATTCTCACACGGGAGGCCAGGTTCCCCCAACGCAATATTCCACCATTGCACCAATTCCAATATTCCACCACTCACGCATAGCCTCCAACTGCGCAGGCGCGGCTTATGGGTTCCTGTTGTGACGCCCCTGATCCCCCTGATCCCCTCACCCCCCCACTCTTCCCCTTGCCCTCCCCCCCCACAAACTCACTCCATCCCCCCTCAAACCGCCCCCTCATCCACTCTTAGCGGCTCTCTGGCGGCGCAGCCATTCCCTCCCATTGGGTTCCCATTGTGATGTAGAACACGCAGATATTACTGCGCAGGTGCAGCTGACAGGCATGGCAAGTGGAAAAGGGATTTATTAAAGCTTAAAATGTGAATAACTCTTAAAATATAACGACAATTTAAACGTTAAAGAGGAGATTTATTCAGTCCATTCTTTCTTCTTGCGTCTCTTGTTGCGTTCTGCAGCCGGGGCAGGGGATTGGCTTTATGCAGCGGCTATCGGTGGCCAGTGGGGGGAGCGTCCTGCTGCCTGGGGAGGGGCATGGCATCAGGCGGGGCTGTCGGGGGCCGTTAGGGAAGAGGGGAGCGTCCTGCAGCCCAGGCAGGGAGATGGCTTCAGGCGGTGGCCAGTGGGGAGGGGGGCTTTCTGGGCTAGTATGGGTGTTGCGGAATGAAGGGACTAGTTTCCAGAGGGCTAGTATGGACATTGTGGGCCGAATGGATTCTTATGGACTCACAGTTCACTCACTCACAGCTTGTGGACTCACAGTTCACTCACTCACAGCTTGTGGACTCACAATTCACTCAGCCAAGGCTTGTGAACTCACAGTTCACTCAGCCATGGCTTGTGGACTCACAGTTCACTCAGCCATGGCTTGTGGACTTACAGTTCACTCAGCCACAGCTTGTGGACTCACAGTTCACTCAGCCACAGCTTGTGGACTCACGGTGGCCGAGCAGGTGAGTTGTCCGGAGACCGGACAGAGGACCGCTCAGGGGGGAGGAGGGGGCGGGGGGGAGGTGGAGGGGGAGGGGGGGAGGAGGAGGGTGAGGTGTCCCGTGACAGTCACCACCCCCTCCGTCCAGTTCATGGGAGAGTCATGGGAGTGAGTGAAGGTGAGGCAGAGAGAGAGAACGACGGTGAGGGCGGTCAGCGTGTGAGAGGGAGGTTAGCAGACTATGCGTCTGCCCCGGGCATGTGCAAGTCCCGGGACAGTCTGTACTCACAAGGAACTGCAGATGCTGATTTACAAAAAAAGGGCACAGAGTGCTGGAGTAACGAATGAAATTTCGTTCGAACCTTGTCTGTTTTGATAACGATAAAAAGCATTATTTTCTATTCTATTCTATTCTAACTCAGCGGGTCACTCACGGCTTGTGGACCTCTGGACTCAAGTGCGACATTTGGAGTCAGCGCGACTTCCGGACTCAAGCGCGACTTTTGGAGTCAGTGCGACTTCCGGACTCAAGCGCGACTTCTGGACTCAGCACGGCTTGTGGACTCACATTTCACTCACTCATGGCTTGTAGGCTCACATTCTCCTCGCCCCTGGAAGGAGCGTTATCTTCATGGTCACTGACAGGCGAGAAGACCAATCTGCTGATCTCACAATTCTTTAAACCTTCATAATTTTTCTAATATTCCACCGATGGGTACAAAACATGTTGTGTTTGGAGCAGAGGAGAACGGTGAGTAAGGTGGCGAAAAAAATCCTAGCGATATAGGGTACCATTTTTGCGCGAATTTAAAAACACCGCAGACCTGGAAATGGTCAAGATGAGAGTTTTAGTAATAGTGCAGATAGAAGATAAAATCATAAAGGGGAAATATAGCATCATCTTTTTCCCCGTGTATGGAATCAAGAAATAAAGGCAATAGGTTTAAGGTGAAAGTGGAAACATTTAATGGGAACCTGAGGAGTAACATTTTCACCCACAGGGTGGTTGGTATATGGAACAAGCTGCCAGAGGAAGTGGTTGATGAAGTAAAATAACAACATGTAAAAGTAATTTGGACAGGTACATAGATTGGAATGGTTTAGAGGGATATGAGCCAAACACAGGCTAATGGGACTAGCGTAGATAAGGCATCTTGGTCGACATGGACAAGTTGGGCTAAAGGGCCTGGTCCAAGCTGTATGACTTTATGACTCTGTGTATCTTATTTCAGGTAAGGAAACCAAAACTGCACACGGTATTCCACGTGCAGTCTCACCAAGGTTGCATATAACAGCAATAAGATTTCTTTACTCAAATCGCTTGCAATGAAGACCATCAAACTTTTGTCCTCCCACTGGTTGCTTGCCTGCATGTTAGTTTTCACTGACCTGTACAAAAATAAAACAAAGTCATCTGAACATCAACATTTACAAATCATCTACCACAGTTGGAATCAGTTCTCACTTTATTATCTAACTAAATAGGGATATCTCTATAATATAGCCTCACACAAAATGGAGTTTGTGTAAATTATTGTATGATTATATCCTTCCCTCTAATCTTATTAACTTTTCCTCTTTGTTATGTCCAGTAGTCATTCTGCTTTGAAATCCATTTCCTTATTAGTCTCCAGGTTTCCTAATTTGTGCAGATGCTATTTTGCCGCAAGGTCAATCGATGCACAAGTTTAAGTGCCTCGATTTTGTGCTCTGCTCTTATTTTCCATGAGGTGTCCATGTCTTTTTGAAGTTGGGAAAGCATAAGCAGACAGGACATTAACGTTCAGGAACTGAATGCTTTGCACATATGCACAGAATCTCACATTTGGTAGCATTTCCTCTGCATGATCGAACTAAGTATGAATACAACAAATAGACAAACACAGTGACACAGAAATAAGAGCTGGTTCCTCACAGGGTGATGGTGTAGATTTAAGGTAAGGAGCCAAAAGCTTTGAGGGAATCAGAGGAAGATTTTATACACCCCGATTGTTTAACTTGTATTACCATCTGTTGTTGAATAAGATTAACATAAGCGAATAGTGTGTTATTACGAATCTTGGAAGTAATACCAGTGGAGATAGCTAGATTCCAATCGGTCTCGACCTGAAACGTCACCCATTCCTTCTCTACAGAGATGCTGCCTGTCCCGCTGAGTTATTCCAGCTTTTTGTGTCTATCTTCAGTGTAAACGAGCATCTGCAGTTCCTTCCTACAAATTTCATTCCACAGATCTTTGTTCCGAGTTGCCTGACCCATTGACTCAAACACTGAACTGATGGACAAAGCAGCGGGTTAACGCCTGCTCATTTTACAATGACATATCTGAGTTACCATGCCCAGTTTTGGTCATCTTAACCAAGGAAGGATATCACTGCATGACTGAGAGAAGCAACAAAGATCTGCATGATTGACCATTGTGATGCGAAAGTTGCCATTGGATGAAACATTGTTTAGAATGGCTTTAATTCTGTAGAGCAGCGGTGAATGAGAAATGACTTGATTTAGTATGGTAAGATTCTGAGATGCTAGTGAGCAATTTACATTTAATGGAGGGGCCAGGGGTTATATCTCAAGTGAGCAACCATTTAGGAGTGTGTGAATCTTTAACATTCTCTTCTTCAAGGTCAATGGATTCCCAGTTACGGTATAAATCTAAGGCTCAGTTCAATAGATTTTTGAACCCCAAAGGAACGAAGGGATACAGGAATAGTGAAGTAAATTAATGTTGAAGTAAAAGATCAGTCATAATATTGGATGCCAGAGAAAGCTTCAGGAGCCATATGGGCTATTCCTGCTCGGCTTTCTTCTCTAATTTCATCTGTTCAAAGCCTCAGTTCCAGACATTTGTGGAACATAAAGCAAAGAGAAGCTGGTCCCAGCAAAGTTCAAAAGATGATGTTTGACTGGGAAAGGAGGATCTAGATCAATGGTTGCTTGAGGCACAAGTTTGCATGAGGATTTGCAAGACTGCAAACCAAGCTCTTAAAGCATATCAAATACATTCTTAAAAGGAGCAATTGATCCATCCTAAAATCTTTCTCATCTGAACAGCACATAGTACACACTTAATGTATAGGCATTCTCCCACATGGTAGTTATCCACTTCTTCAATTAATCTTCACTGATTTAGTTAATAAACCACTGGACATTGCATGAATGACTATTATTCACAGAAAATGTTATAATTATATATATTTAGTGAGCAGATTACTGCAAGTAGTATTTCTATTAATCCCTTTGTTACAGAACATCATAATTCATAACAATATTTGGAAAAGTTGCATTTTTGGATGGTATTACAACTCATGGGGACTATTGTTAAAATGTTAAAAGTTTTCACAAATATAATTTTGTATGAGGCAGTTTAGAAACAGTAATTTCTTTTATCTGATCTCCAAAATATATAAAGATTATAAGGTAAGTAATAATTGTTCACCGTTATTCCATTCTGTTGAGACTGCTTGCCGACTGAGAATGAGATTTGCACTGTGCGGTGTCATTAGTGGACATGGAGCTAAGTGAAAAATACTACTAGCTGACAACCTTTGATCTATTTAATATTTGAGGTACTTACAGCGCTGCAGTGCTTTTTATGGCACTGTATTGTGCAGTTAGGAAGTACAGACATTTAACAATGATGATTTATTATTAAGTTTTCAGCTACCAAGTTGCTGGAACAACTGACCTATGCTGAAGTGATAATTTTTAAAACCCCATCCTTTACCTTTGGAAACTGAAGTTAGATTCCATTCTGGCAGTGAATGAGGATAGTCTCTCCGTACGAAGACTGCATTTGAGCGAAGCTAGTTCAATATTGAACTTGAAGCTAGACCAGATTAATAAAATGAAAGCATTCCCTCACCAATTGCTCTGTCCTAACTGGATTTATAAAGACAGTCTCAATTAAAATCTGAGTACAAATCAATCCATAATCTGTTGTTAATTGAAGGAAGTGCAATTTCTGTTTTTGCCACATTGGCAAAATATTTCAAACACAAAGACATGAATTCCACCTCCTGTCCTTGCAGTTGGATAATGAAAGGCCTAGATAGAGTGGATGGGGAAAGAATGTTTCCAGTAACGGGAGAGTCTATGACTACAGCCTCAGAATAAAAGGACCCACCTCTCGTATTGAGTTAAGGAGGAATTTATTTAGCCAGAGGGTGGCAAATCGGTGGAACTCATTGCCACAGGAGGCTGTGGAGGCCGATATTGGGTATTTTTAAATCAGAGATTGCTAGGTTCTTGATTAGGAAGGGCATCAACGGTTACGGGGATAAGGCAGGAGAATGGGGAAAAATAGATCAGCCATGATTGAATGGTGGGCTGAATGGCCTAATTCTGCTCCTATGTCATGGTCTCATGGTCTTCTGGACAACTTGAGACAAATTTAACAATGACCATGTGTGGTGGCATTTGATTATGACTGGACTCCCTGGAGAAAGAAAAAAATGTTTATTCTGTTCTTGACCTCTTGCTCCATGCATGATCTTTAAAAACAGGTGGAACTTCACTTGAAGGTCTTAGTCAATTGAGTGAAAATGCTGCTGTGCATTTTAATTATTGACTGCTCATCCAGCTGGTAATACTTTGTTCTCACACACATGAGTTACAAATGTGTCAGAAAAAATCAGCACTTGAAGAGAGCATGCTTGATTTTTACTTTATTTTAATGTACATATTATATAAAAGTAAAATATGATCGAGACATTTGTCAGGGTGTGTTTTTGAGCCATATTGGTCATGGTAACAACCCCTGCAGCTGAAAACAGAAGCTTGATATTTGTCCTTGCATCTTATGTAACTGATCATGGCAAGCTCCGGGCATCTTCTTATCTGACTCAGACATTGAGTTGTCTGCTTTGCTTGGGGCTGCCCTCAGGTAAGCTCTCGTTCTTCTTGATTTCCACCTCAACTTTAAAAAAACCCACATTCATATATTTGGCAGCTGTCACCAGTTGGGCAGCATCTAATCTGTAAATCTCGGGGAGGGTTGGTTCAATGCTTACTCCGTTCAGTGTTGTCCAATTTGCTGGGATGCATCTAGATCAGGCATTATGGTCCCCTGTTAGCATATGCAAGCATCAAAAATATATATCTGCAGATAAACTGGATATCTGTAAAATTGATGAACACACTAATGGGTTGAATATCTTCAAGGATTCTTGAGTTGCAATACGTTGATCCCCACAAACTGGGCCATACTGTAGTTCCTTTACATCATAAACCAATGATGTGATGATCTTTAATATATACGTTGCTCTACTTGGGGTTGTGAAGGATATGCAGTGCAATTTTGTTTCATTTTAGTTAGTTATTTTATCAAATAATCAAGGGAATTGACAGAAAGACTTTCCTTAAAAACAGTCAAAATTCTGGAAATGGGTATCCAAATGTACATTTCAGTGGGAAGGAACTGCAGATGTTGGTTGACATTGAAGATAAACACAAAATGCTGGAATAACTGCAGGTCAGGCTGCATCTCTGGAGAAAAGGAATAGATGACGATTCGGGTCACGACCTAAAATGTCACCTATTTTTTTTCTCCAGAGATGCTGCCTGACCCACTGAGTTACTCTGGTATTTTGTGTCTCTCTTCGCTGTAAACCAGCGTCTGCAATTCATTCCAACACATAAGATTATATAATGTAGATTTCAAATCAGCGGTAGAGTTGTTGCCTTACAGTGATTGCAGCGCCGGAGACCCGGGTTCGATCCTGACTACGGGTGCTGTCTCTAGGGAGTTTATATGTTCTCCCCGTGACCTGTGTGGGTTTCCTCTGAGATCTTTGGTTTCCTCACACACTCCAAAGACGTACAGGTATGTAGGTTAATTGGCTTGGTAAATGTAAAAATTGTCCCTAGTGGGTGTAGGATACTGTTAATATGTGAGGATTGCTGGTCGGCGCGGACCCGGTGGGCAGAGGGGCCTGTTTCCACGCTGTATCTCTAAACTAGATAAACTAAACTAAATCCCATCTGTAATGCCATTATGCGTTTTTCAGGTACTGGAATCCTGCTTGCAGAATTTGGTAAGAAAGCAATGTTACGATGAAAGTTCAGCATGGATGGACATTTCATCATGTCTTCAAATCCAAACATACTTTTTCTCTTTTGGTTTATGTGAAAGAAGGCATAGGACTGGGAATGAGGCAGCAGGAGGTTTTGCTAGCACCCTTGAAAGCCAATGTGAAAAATTAGCAAACACTGATGAAAAGCTTCAGCGGAAACAGATAAAGTTCTTAAAGCACCAGCTTGCATGTTTTCCTTCTGTAGCCTCAGTGCCTGGCAATTTCAAAACAGCTCCGGAGACCCACATGGTGAGATATGAATAAGTTAAATTCTGCTTTCTTACTTGCAATTAATTTATTTTTAGAATAATCTTTGCAATTTACATTAATGAAATTAAGTGGCTACACCACTGCATGCAAATAATATATTGTCCGAAGTTTATAATATTTGAAGAACGAAAATTGACTAAGTCTTTATTTCTGCACTCTTGGGTTATGGGATGTGATCTTGGCTGAATTGTGATGGATATACCATCTTACTTCTGCACTTAATTCACAGTTGTCATAGTGTGGATGCATTTATTTTTCCAATAGCTGCTGTCAATTTCCACAGCAGTAATAATACTTGTAATTATATGGCACTTCATCACGTTAAACATCTCAAATCACTGCACACAACTAATTGCATTTTGGAATGCCGTGGCTGTTGTTATGTAGATGAAGTTACTGGCACACGGGGGAACCAGCTAAGGAGCAGAATGAGAACGGAATGTGCTGTCAACATCTTCCTTCCTAGATATCACAAGACGATATGAATATTATCAGTCTTCATATTTTTTCTGTGTCCCAAGCAATATCCCTTCGATCCTTTCAAATAAAACCAATCCCATTTCCTCTTTTCAGTAGAATGAATTTTGACTGCACCAGTGATACTATTCATAAGTATAAAACCTGTGTCCCTTGAGTTTTATTCCTTAAATTAACTTCAGTAGTTGACTTCTTCAGCTTATCTCTGACCTCTGGCATGCCTACCCTGCCCCAGGTACCCTCAAGTTAACTCCTCACTTTTTTTAAATCAAGGTGAGGGAATCTTTGCTTGAGAATAAAGCAAACTAAAACAAAATGTACAAATGTGACCATCAAGTTTTTACAAGGCACAGAAAAAAAATGAGTGTATGTGTGGGTACTTGTACTCCCTTGTACACCTACAATGGTATTTAGTGAAATTTTGCCTTAAATAAAGCAAATATGAGTAAGTTCAAATTGCCGTGCAAAGAATTATCAATCATCTAAGTCTTGAGACAGCACTGAAACAAAACAGAGGGCATTCCAGGCTAGTCGGGGGAAACAAGTCTGTGTTTGCTCTCATTCATACATTAATATTTAATTTTGAAAGTCCAAGCCACAGGGCAGTCTTTTAAGTTTGCAAAAACTGGGCAAGTGATCAAAGAAATTTACACAGAACTCCAATGAGGATGAAATTTTGGTTCAAGTCTGCTGAGTCATAATGAGAGATGAAGTCAAGGAGCTGCCTCTTCCATCCTGATCTGCATCTTTACCACTCCCATCTGTTCATTCAGCTTGATACCACCAAGATATGATTTTAGGAATGGTTTTTAATACAGTCATGTTAAATGATAGTTTATAATTAAGAGAAACACTTCAGGAATGTTGATGTGCTTTCAGGTTAAAGTAAGGAAGAACTATTTTTTAGATGGAAAGCTATACCAACTTAATAATTCATTCTCCTTTCCAACCAATCAATGATTGGAGGAAGAATTCTGTGAAATACCACCCATAAGTTTAAAAGTTCTTGCCTAGTATATTTTACCATCATTGGCAAAGTGGTGGAGGATTAAACAGTTAGTTTGAGTGCGAGAAACATTACATGTATCTTAGTTTTAAGTTTAATGTATTTAGATATTTATTATCTAATGTCAACAAAAGTGTTGGGAATAAAAAAGTGAAACTAACCATGAGTGCCCTTCAGTCCATGTACTGTATGTTTGAAATACGTTAGTCCCGATGTCCCACAATTTTGAGTAATTTGGTGTTTATATATGTGACTGTATTCTTTTTGACATGGAATGCAACCTCCATCTTAATTGCTGTTGCCCTATTCATTCCCAGGCCACGGTGACGATGGATTGTGTATTAATTGACTGAACCTTTATTATGGCTATAACATCTCTCATTGTACAGTGTTGCAAAAATAAAATGCATCACATCTATTTTTTTTGCCCTTCCATTTCATTGCCTGCAGAGATGAGTTACACTTTGGTCCCTTTGTGACCCATAATGTATTATATTTTTGTGTGAAGTACAGTACTATTCTACATTAAAATTCTTCAGTTATTTTTATTCATATATATATTTCTGCAAAGAGTAGCATAAGATGCTGCAGTGTGTATGTTTTTGACAGTCTTCCACATGTAAAGATAATGGCTGACCATTCCTGTGGTACAGTTATCTTCCTCTTCATTTAAAATTTACCTACAGCAAGATTATGGCACAGCAGGGATATGTAAAAGAGCAGGATGCAGTAATCTGATTCATGATCATTTAAAAACCTCATCTTTGTAGGTCACAAAAAGGATAGTATCTCTTTAACTAAGGTTGTTGCAACATTAGCAGGGACATTTTGGGACCGCTTAACTTCGACTACCAAGGACAAAAACAAAAGTTTCAACATTTGTCTTGATGAGCACAAAATGAAATAAAGTAATCATGTTATATGACAAACTAAACTCTAATAGCAGTGGTAAATGCAACCATTGCTGGCAACTATGGTTATCATTTCAAGCCCAGTTGAAAAGATACTGCCCATGTGGGAAATATACTTGATCACATCCATTCAAATTTAGATTAAATCATGAGTGCTACACAAGATGGCAAAAGATGGATATGCAGCGATTTGGATGCTTGCTGTGTTGTAAGTGCTTCTTATGGCTGTAACCAGCCAAACTGATGGGGAGCTCTCAATTTTGGAAATATCTGCTTACGGTTACAGGAATAAAGTTAATCAGTAAAGGCGAACCATTAGTTAAAACAAATTAACTCTGCTGACTGTCACAGGATATGTTAAAGACAGGAAATTGCTGTCCAAGGCTTTGTCATTGCCAGTTAAAATAAAGAACTATGAAGTGGCTGGACGGTCAAAATCTTTAAAAGCCTAGATTTACAGACCGCAATGTCAATTGATCCTATAATCCATTCTCAATTTCTTTAATGATTTATTTATTCTTTTATTTAACTGTATTTAACATTAGATGGCTTAGATGTTATCCACAGCATCTCAACTTTTCAGACGGATTAGATTATGCTGCATTTGCAAATATCATTTCTAAGATACTAAATTATCTATTTAATTACCTCATTCCATGAAAATACTGATTTTCATTACTTGATCCTAAGTGCATTGGAAATTAATTCTGCACATCAAGTTAGTTCAAGCATACAATCTATTTGATCTGAAGTGCTACTGCATAAGAAAAGATGCTTATGTGTAAATAGTGATCATATTTTAAACCTTCAACATAACCCAGAATAGGAATATTGCCAGATTTATTTTGTGGTGACACCCTTTAGGGTTTAAAAAAATATTCCTGTGAACTGTGAGGGGGCTTGAAAATCTAATCTGAACATGATTTGGTGAATAATAATGAACTTTTCGTGTGATACTAGTTGAGTGGATGATCCATATCAGCTCCCTCATGTGAGTCCCACCATCACAGAGGCAAGTCCTCAACCAAATCAGTTCACTCCCTGTGATGTTAAGAAGTGGCTGAGGGCATAGGATTCAACATAGATTGTGAGAGCAGACAATATCCTTGCTATGTTCTTGAGGACGTAAACTGCAGAACTAATTACACCTCTTGCCAAGTTACACCTGTACAGCTACCCAACGTTGTAGCAAATGGCCCCATTGTTCACAATTCCGATCCTTCTAGCTTCTGCCCAAGTAGTTAATGGTTACTCATCAGCAAAGTGATGAAAGGAGACAACAACATTGCTGTCAAGGGACATATACTCACTGTTAATCTACTTATCAACACACGGTTTGAATAAAGAACTATGAAGTGGTTGGACAGATAAAAGATAACAGTTTGGCTTTCACTTGGACCATTAGGCTGCAGAATGGGCTGCACAATGCTGTAGTGGTAGAGTTGCTGCCTTACAGTGCCAGAGACCCGGGTTTGATTTGTTCATCTGGTTCCATCTATCACCTCCAGCTCATGCCTCATCCCTCTATCTTTGACTATTTTTTCTCTTCTCTCTCAGACTTGATGTACGATTTCAACCCAAAACATCAACCATCCCTTTGTCTCTGCAGATGCTGCTTGACCCACTGAGTTCTTCCAGCAGTTTGTGTTGGTTTTATTTCAGGCATGTTTGTAAAAATTACCTCTCAAGCTCATTTGGGGTGTTGAATTCAGCCAAAAAGACTTTAACGAGGACTGAGGTCACGGATGGACGTGATTAACATTATTATTTTTAAAAATTCGTATTTCAAAAGTGGGGGCAGGATTTGTTGCAGGATGGACATTGGTATCATTTGTCCAAAGGAAAGTCTAGTCAGGATTAAGGTGAAATTTGGTTGAAATGGAGATTAGAATGTGCATATCTCATAGATCAAGCAAATTGCAAATTAGTTTTTTTTAGTGCAAATCAATTTGTCATCAATATTAGACCTCCAGCCACTCAGTGTCACCCGCCCTTCCCTCAGTCATAACAGTTCCCAGGAGTGAAGCTGATAAATGGAGTGCTACATTCAAGGACATTTCATTGCAAATTGATAATAACCAGAGACTGTCAATTTAACTTTGATCTTCAAAATGATGGAGTGAGAACACAAATCATATATTTACGGAATCCAAATTCTGAATCTCAAAGGGATCAGAAAATGAACTGAAGCCTTTTAACCACTGTGCTGTGTAACCCTCTGATATCCCGATGCCAGAACTTCAAAGTTTATTTAGATAATTTAAATGGGTTCTTGATGGGTGTTTAGCCATTATTAATTGGTGAGTAATTACAAAAGAGGACCGACAGAGTTATCCAATTCATTTTGTAACATCTGTGTCTTTGAGACTGGAACATTTTCACCAGTGGAGTTCCAACGGGCTCAGTACTGTCTCCTGTTTTATGCAATATACTGTACATTAATGGCTGGGAGGATCATGATAACGCGTTCTGTAGATGATATAAAACTGGCTGCATGCTTGATGAGGTGGAGAAAATGTTCAGGCTGCTGGAGGATTCCAATGATATTGCCAGTTGGGCAGTACATGCTGGTAGGGCAGAATGGTGGCAAATGGTAATTAACCCAACAAGGTATGAGTTAGCACATTTGGGGAGATACAACAAACAAGAGAATACACAATAAATGGGGGGGGGGGTGTTATTAAATGGTGTTGATCAAAATACCATGGAGTGTATGCCCTTAACTCTTTGAACATTCTAGGATCCATCAATAATGTGATCAAATATACATGAACGATGCTTTCCTTGTTAGCTGAGGTATGTACCATAAGAATAAGGAGATAATGCATGAACTGCATACAACACTATTTCGATCAAAGCTTTAGCATTGCACAAAGTTATGGCCACCACGTTACTGAAAATATGTGATTGCACCAGAGAAGCTTTATAGGAATGTTACCAGGGATGGAAAATTGTAGCTGTGATGAAAGATAGGAAAAGCTAGAAATGTTACCTGACAGACAAAGTTTAGGGCAGCATGGTGGTGCAGTGGTAGAGTTGCTGCTTTACAGCGCCAGGGACACATGTTCGATCCTGACTATGGGTGTCGTCTGTATGAAGTTTGTACGTTCTCCCTGAGGGGGATTTTCTCTGGGATCTCCGGTTTCCTCCCACACTCCAAAAACGTACAGGTTTGTAGGTTAACTGGCTTTGGTAAAATTTGTAAATTATCCATAGTGTGTAGAATAGTGCTAGGGTGCAGGTATCGCTGATCGGCGTGGACTCGGTGGGCCGAAGGGCCTGTTTCTGAGCTGTATCTCTAAACTAAACTAAACTGACGTTGAAGGGAGACTTAAATTAGGTACATGAACTTAAGAAGGGACCAGTTGCAAAAAAATATTAAGGACCTATTCTAGAAGGGTAAAACATTAGGATCATGGGGTTAAAATTGATCGGTTTCCTTCTGTGCCATTTAGTTTCCATGATTCTATGTGGTAAAGAGCCCATTTTGAAATATAATTTTCCTGCTCTTCTAAGTAGGAATTTGGAAGACAGGTTGGGAAATATGTCTGAAATATGTCTGATTATAAGTAATTTTATATAATAATCACTACTTTAATATCAACCATATTCTTACAACTGCATGTAGACTTGTGTGCATGTTGTTTTGGGCACAATTATTCATTACAACTTTTCTTCTCAAGGAGCAA
Source organism: Malacoraja senta (assembly GCA_038087875.1). Lineage (NCBI taxonomy): Eukaryota > Metazoa > Chordata > Chondrichthyes > Rajiformes > Rajidae > Malacoraja > Malacoraja senta. Next base: position 60,240,842 of record CM075982.1, on the reverse strand, counting down.
CTGATAAGCAAAGCTGTCAATGCTGCATGTAGACGTCAGGCATTGCTAATGGAAAAATTGCAATTAGTGTGTCAGATGGAGGCTCTTGTTAATTTCGGTTCAGTAGTTGGGTAAAGGCATCTTCTTGTTTCGCCCAGGTGTTTGCAAATGGAGGGTGTATCATTCACTTCTGTACCCCTGGCCTGGAAATGTGCCCACTAGATGTATCCACCAGTGTAGTTCTTCAATTAACAGCACATAAGTTTAAAGTTGAATAGTAAGATTAAATGAGAACTTACCAGTTAGAAGTTTGATCTTTATTTTATGAGGAGTTACGATGAGGGATTACGTGAAGAAGCCCGCCAGCCCGCATGCGCGTCAACCTTCAAAGCAGCGGTGTGAAGTCACAGATAACAGTTGTTGAACTGAAGATGGTAAGATTCGAGAAACTAGAACTACCAGCTGCCTTTTATGAGGAGGGGTTGGGAGCGGAGGGCATGTAATCCCTCATCGTAACTCCTCATAAAATAAAGATCAAACTTCAAACTGGTAAGTTCTCGTTTAATCTTACTATTTTACTTCGGAGTCACGTGAGTGACTACGTGAAGATTTCAAAGCTCTGTGAGTTCATGCCATGGAACGAGTCCATGCCACACACTGTAATAGTTGACCAAGGATGAGTAGAAAAAATAATGCATTCAGACATGACATAAAATTAAACATGCTGATGCTTTAATGGACAAAATAACAATAGTAACCTCTCTCACCCGAGAGGAAACTATAAAACGGAACTTAAAATGGAGTTAGCAAATACCCCCGGTCTGGCTAAGCGTTTGTTATAGAACGTCTGAAATGTGCGCTCTGTGGACCATCCTGCAGTCGCTAGGATATGGTCCAGTGGGATGTCCATGACCCTCGCTGCTGACGTAGCTGCAGCCCTGGTGGAGTGAGATTTGAGCACATCAGTATCTACACCTGCATCAGCCAGAACCTGTTTCAACCACCTGGAGATGGTCTGAACTGAAACCTTTTTATGCGGTTTCTAGTGACTAACAAATAATGCTAGTTCTGATCCCCTAAGGCTCTTGGTGACCTTAATATATTGTTGGATGTGTGTGACCACACATAACCAAGAGTCCAAGGTGTATGCCATAAATAGTAGTTTAAGGCCGGAAGTACCTTGTCTACTCTGATTAGATCATACACATAAAATGTTATACTACTGGCAGAAGTGACCATCCTATCCAGATGTAGCTTCTGCAATGACTGGACTCGTTGTGCTGACACTAGTGCCATGAGCATCACTACCTGTAAGTGAGCTGAACCAGGGACAGGGATGTTGCTGGAGCCAATTGGCGAAGCAGAGTTAGTACCACACCTACATCCCATTTTTCCGAGTATCTGGGCCTGGGAGGGTTCGAGTTGAAGATACCCCTCAATAACCTGGGTATTAATGGGTGAGACCCAAAAGAGTGGTGTCCCGATCTCGGCAACAAGTATGACGACAAAGCACATCTGGCACAATATAAAGCACTGTAACTCAATCTCTCATCAAAATGAAGTTTTGAGAGGAATTCTAATACATTAGTTATGTGTGCTGTGTCATACGAGATATTAGATTGCAAACAGAACACTTCCCACTTCTTAATATATGAGATGTACTGTTTCTTAGTACTGTCTCTCCAGGCCGCAGTGAGCACATCCACCATATGATCAGATAGTCCTAGCCCCAGGAAAGGTCTTCTTAGAATCTGCAAACCAATAAATTTAGCCGATCAAGCAGTGGATGTTTCTCCCCAGTCACGGGGTGAACTAGCAGATTCCTGCACTTGGGAATCGCCATGGAAGGGTTCTATGATCATACCCAGAATGAGTGGAAACCATAGCTGTGTAGGCCAGTCAGGGACTACGAGAATGCCTGAGGCAGAGTCTTGCTTAATTTTAAGCAGGCATCGACTGACGAGGCAAAATGGGGGAAATGCATAGAAAAACATTCCTCCCCAATATAGCGAAAATGCATCTACCGCTACTGCCCCTGGGTCTGGTTCCCATGCAACATACTTCGGTAACTAATGATTGAGTCTGGATGCAAACAAATCTATATCCGGTGTTCCATACCGAGAGATAATATCATTAAACACTCTATGATTCAACATCCATTCTGTGTTGTTATTGAATTTCCGTGACCTGGTGTCCGCCACCATATTCAACCTACCTGGCAGGTAGGTAGCTGAAACCCAAATATTTCTTGCAATGCACCAGTGCCAAATGTGGTTAGTCAATTTATCACAGGATACTGACTTGATTCCACCCATGTGATTAATGTATGCCACTGCTGTGGTATTATCAATCTGCAGTTGAACATGCAGATGGTGCATATTCCCGCAATAAGCCCTCAATCCATAGAGTGCTCCCAGCAACTCCAAATAATTAATACCATGCAACTGAAGAATTGATAACTCATGCATGTTCCATCTGCCACCACAGCTAGAGATGGTATCAGTAGTGCCCCATCCCAGAGCACTGGCATCAGTTTGTAAAATAACTGAAGGATTGTCAACCAAAATATTGCTAAAGCAATGCCGAATATTGGACTTCCACCATTGTAACTCAGTAATGGCTTCAGCCGGCAATTGCATAGGTCTATCAAACTGACCTGAATGGTGTTTAAGTGCCTGTTCCTTTGCACGTTGTAATTGTTGATAATGCAAAGGCCCAAATTTTGCAGCTGGGAAAGTAGCCACTAATTTGCCAATTAAACTGGCTACTTGTCGAATAGAAGGCTGCTGCTTCATTATTAGATAATTACAGGCTTCTATTAACTCCAATCTCCTGCCCCAAGGCAGAGTTACAGACATGTGAATAGAGTTAATGGTAAATCCCAAATAATCCATAACTCTGGATGGTGTCAACTTGGATTTAACTGGATAGATGAGAAACCCCAGTTGCTCAAACAAGAGCTTGGTGGCTGAAATAGCTGAATTAGCTAATTCTAGAGTCTTCCCTATAATTAGGATATCATCCAAGTATGCCATCACTATATGATTTTGAGCTCGTAATAGCGCAAGTACTGGTTTCAATAATTTTGTGAATAATCTGGGGGCTGAAGTCAACCATTAGGCAATGCTTTAAACTGCCATAGCTGCCCCATCCAGTTAAATTTTAAGTATTTCCGGTGATCCTTATGAATGGGCACCGAATAGTATGCATCTATAAGATCGATGCATGCCATATAACATCCCTTGGAAACCAGTTGTTTGGCAGTAACAAAATGTTCCATTTAAAAATATCTGTACTGCACAAAGGAGTTAAGTTGGGTCAAGTCAAGGATGATTCGGCATCCTCCATCCTTCTTTTGTCTTGTAAATATATTGGACACAAATTGGTGAGATTCATGATTCGACTTCTCAATTGCCCTTTTTGAATATAATGCCTGAATTTCAGCTTGTACATCCAAACCGTCATGTTGTGAATGAACAAAGGTTTAGTTTGGTGTATGCTGCGTGGGTGGAAGTGAATCAGAAAGAAATTCAATTTGGAAACCATCTATACTGTGCAGTATAAACAAATCTGATGTTATCCAATGCCATTCATTCAAAAACAAACATAATCTCCCACCAACATGTGACTGACCCACACACCGCATGTTCCGGAGAGAACCAGACCCACCTACCTCCATGGTTACCGGTGGATTTGTGGTGTTTATTTCTGCCCCCGATGTTTCGGGGGTAGAGCTGCTGGAGTGCGCCAATTGCGCATCTTCGATAATGGCCGGCCTGAGCCTTGTACTAAAAAAGACCTGTGCCCAGTGCGTTTGGTCCTCGAGCTGCCACCAGTTTCTGTAAATCGTTTGCTACTGGTAGACGCATAGGGGTGCTGCCGTCGGAACGGCGAAGGTCTGTTCGTTGGTGGAGCTCTGATTAGCCTCACAGCCTTTGACTCATCGTCCAGGTCCTTGACAGATCTTCCCCAAACAAATAATTTGGTGGCTGCACGTTGCTGGACCTGCATAATCCCGCAAACTTGGAATTCAGGACAGGACGAATGGCATTCTTGCGAAAGCAATGGATCTCAAAATGTGCATTGCACATCAATGCCAGCGCATCCTGTTGTACCTCCGACAGGGAACTTCCATCCACTGACCTCGCAAAGGCCGTGACACCGGAAGCTAGCAAATTCAGGATCCTCTGGAGTTTTACCTCCTGAGTCTTGATGCCTCCACCAATGTAACTCCAGATCGAGCTGTTTACAGCCGGGACTCTGAGTGAAGCACAGTTGCTGGGCGTATGGTATCTCATGGCCGTTTCCACCATTACCTGCTCCTGTAGCTGGTGCAAAGCGAGGTAATTGATGCTGGCCGCCAATTCTTCATCCAGCGGCTCACCGATTTGTGATGGCAACGCAAATTTGGATACCATGGTAGGCACTTCTGCTTCACGCAGCTCGCGTATCGTGGAATGTTCCCCCGACATACCACCGAACTGCGAGTCAGCCCAAAACTGACTGCGTATGCTCCCCTCCTCAGAGAGGGAGATATTATACAGCCCTGCTCCAGGCGCTGCCGCGGCCCCCTGAGACCAGCGCTGATATGGCTCTGTTCCTTGGAGTATATCATGGTGGAGCATCTTTTCCATGAGATGCTCCATCCGGGAAAGACACCCGAAGACGCTCCCCACTGTAGGAGGCGAACCCTCCCGGCCGGACTCGTCCGAGTCAACCGGCCTGTTGGACTTCTGTTTGGCTTTTCCACCTCTCGGGGTAGCCAAGGTGCTTTCCATAGGCACCAAGTCCGAAGTCGCTGGCTGCGCCGCCAGTGACTCTGATGGTGAAATTGACGGCCGCCCGCTAACCGCTCTCCCGCGGTCTTTCATAGCTGGTCTCCCCGCGGCCCGTCTGGACTTCACCCTTGCCTTGTCCATTACTGTTCGTTCTTGAAGCGCTGCAACAAGAATAGCGAACAAACGACTGCAGAATAAGTTCGAGAACTTACCTGAGGGTCTTTAAACTTACCGCTGGTGGAGCGACGCGCCTACCAGCCAGTCACGGTGCCATGCGTTAGACGTAATGACGTGCACGCGGGCTGGCGAGCTTCTTCACGTAGTCACTCACGTGACTCCGAAGTAAAATCTTACATTTTTCATGTAAGTTCCCGGTGGCCAAAAAAAAGTTTTTGTCTCATTTGCAGTGACCTTTGTGAAAATAGTTGAATTGTTTCCCTCCCTCTTATTTTGTTTCTCCATGAAAGACGTTCATTAGATTATTCTTTCATTTTTTTCACAATGTTTTCCCAGTTTCTATGTTTTCCACTATGTTTTCCCAATTTCTATGTAAATTTAGCATGCAATAGATATAACATGCAATGTCTCCGATGTAACTATAATTTCCCATTGCTTTCAGCAAGTTTTGTTCTATATATCTTTGTACTCCAGTTCTGTAGTGTCCCCCCTGACAGGTACTTGAATGAGTGTCAAACACTCATATCCAAAACCTGTTTACCCTGTTAATATAGTATTTGTTACTTATCCAAATTTTCTTTACTTATCTTACTAGTTTAATTTGGGCCTTAGATTAGTCACCCTGGGTAAGTATATATGATCAGTAAGTCTAACTTCGCAAAAAGCCCCACCTTCCATTTAATTTATGAATAGCATAGACCCAGAAATGACCTCTGCTAAAGTTGCCTACCAACAACTCTTTGGACAGCATCTGCTTTATTTATGTGTAATAAAGATCTGCAGATGCTGGTTTAAACTGAAGTTAGACCAGGGCTCTCGCTTAACTTTTTTTCCCTGTTGCCAGCCGGGCAACCTTGGCAGCTTTTTAGGTTGCCAAATGACAGTTTAGATGGTCATTTAAGATGGCTTGCATGACGTGTGCGAAAATGTGCTCGGACGAAGTGCGTAGTTACCAGTCGGAATAGTAAGATTAAACGAGAACTTACCAGTTTGAAGTTTGATCTTTATTTTATGAGGAGTTACGTTGGTGATTACGTGAAGAACCCCGTCAGGGCGCATGCGCATCAATCTTCAAAGCAGCGGTATGAAATCACAGACAACACCATAATTGAAGTAACATATTAAGATGATCAACATGAGAACTACCATTATGACCTTTTTTCTATGAGAGAGGGTTGGGCGTGGCGGGCACGTAATCACCAACGTAACTCCTCATAAAATAAAGATCAAACTTCAAACTGGTAAGTTCTCATTTAATCTTACTATTTTACTTCAGAGTCACGTGAGTGACTACGTGAAGATTTTAAAGCTCTGTGATTTTTATGCTGCAGATCAAAATCCCGGCTTCTCACTGCATCGATTGATTCTGAGTATCATCAATAATGCTGTAAACATGACATTGCATATCATGCAAAAACAAAACAGTTTTATTTTTGGTCATAAAACAACCAATAAACCCTCTTAATGTAGGGCAACAAACGAAACAGAATGAAACAGTATTGAAAACAGACTTTAAACAATAGCAACAGCACTCAATATTGAGTTAGCAAACAGCCCTCCATCGGCAATCGGCCGATGGTAGTATTGCTGAAACACAAGTTCATTTTTCCAACCTGCGGCTTTTAATATATGGTCGATGGGAACGTCCATCGCCCTGGCCGCGGATGTTGCTACTGCGCTAGTGGAATGAGATGTAAACACATAAATGTTAATTCCTGCCTGAACCAACTCTTGCTTTAACCACCTTGAGATAGTCTGAACTGCCACTCTTTTATGTTGGCTTCTTGTAACTGAGAAATAATCCTGTTTCTTCTTGTCTTAAAGCCCTTGCGGCTTCAATGTAATGTAACAAATGTGTCCTTACACATAAACATGGAGCTGTAGGATACGCTGAGAACACAATCTTAAGACCTGTCACACCTGGCCTGCTTTGTTTGAGCAGGTCAGAAATATAAAACAGAACATTCTCTGTATTCACTTCCATTCTCTCGAACTGAAGTTTTTGGAAAGTCTGCACTCTCTGTACTGACACCAATGCCATTAGCATAGCCAATTTCATGGTTAATTTTAACAAAGTTATAGACGTGACAGGGACCCAATGACGAAGTATGTTACAAACAACACTTACCTCGCAGATTACCATATACCTAGGCTTAGGCGGTTTGGAATTAAAGATTCCTTTCATCAACCTAGATATGAGAGGGTGAGAACCTATACTTTGTGTCCGTGTACCTATTACAAGATATGCCGACCAAGCACTTCTAGCTGTATTGATAGCAGTATAGCTAAGACCCTCATCATAATAAAGTGTAGATAAACTCTAACACATTTTCAATAACTACAGTATCATATTGAATATTCTTTTGAACACAATATTGTTCCCATTTAAAAAAAAAAATTTTTTTTTCATAAGTCATATACTGTTTTTGAGTACTGTTTCTCCAGGCTGCAGTGAGTATATCCACCGTTGGCCTAGAAAGTCCTCGACCAATGTAAGGCATTCTTAAAACCTGCAAATTAACAGATCCATACCATCACATAACGGATGAACTTAATGCGTTACTGGATGCTCCAGCAAATTCCTACTGTTTGGAATCAGCAAAAAGAGGTTGGATCGCTATCTGTAACATCAAAGGAAACCATGGTTGAATCAGGCAATTTGGTATCACCAAAACCCCTGAAGCGAGATCCTGCTTGATTTTCTCAAACACCGACCTATGAGGCAGAATGGTGGGAAAATGTACACAAACATATCATCCCAATTTAGTGAAAAAGCATCAATTGTCACTGCCCCTGGATCTGGTGCCTATGAAACATATTTTGGCCTTCCATATAGAAGTACTATGTTCTTGAACACATCCTGGTTCCACATCCACTCTGTGTTATGATGGAATTTTCGTGAGCTGCCATCTGGTACTACATTAAGTTTCCCTGGGAGATAGATAGCTCCAATCCAAATCTCTCTATCCCTACTCCAGGTCCAATTGTATTTGCCAACCTGTCACATGATAACGATGTGATTCCACCCATGTGATTCATATCAGCAACTGCTGCAGTGTTGTCTATTTTGCACTGCACATACAAACTAGTTTAGTTAGTGCCATAAGCCTCGAGTCCATAAAATACTCTTGGTTAATTCCCCATGTTTGCAGAAGCAATGTTCATCTGTCTCCACCGCTGGATCTTGTATCAGTAGCACCCTACCCAAGTGCTCTGACATCTGTCTGCAAATCATGGAAGCTTGGTCCAATAACACTTTGGAACTACTAGTGGACACATGCTGAATCCACCATTGTACATCAGCAACAGCCTCTATTGATAGAAGCATAGGTCTATTATAATGACCCCAATGTATCCTCAATGCTTGTTCCTTTGACCTTTGTAATTGTAGATAATAAAGTGGCCATATTGAACTGCTGGAAATGCTGCCAGCCATTACCACAGCAGACTTGTCACCTGGCTAATTGAAGGCTGTGTGTTAGCAATTAACTTGATATAGCTCTTAATTAGCTCTACCCGTTTTTGCCTGGGCAAGGTCACAATGATGTTGATTAAGTCCATTGTGAACCCAACTAGTCAATTTGTGTCACAGGTATAAATTTAGATTTCTCTGGATAGCTTATAAAGCCCAATTAAAAAATGGTTTTTACCAACTGCCACTGATGCTTCAGCTGTTTCCTTTGATTGTCCAACAATCAAGATATTATCTAGTTAAGCCATGAACACATTCTCATCATGCCTAGAATAGGTTTTAACAACTTTGTAATCCCTCTAGGAGCTGAAGAGAAACCATTAGGCAGTGGATTGTATTGGCATAATTGCCCCATCCAGCTGAATTTTAAATCTTCTATCCTGCAAATGAACAGACACTGAATCCGTGTTAAAGAAGGAACTGCAGATGCTGGAAAATCGAAGGTACACAAAAATGCTGGAGAAATTCAGCGGGTGCAGCAGCATCTATGGAGCGAAGGACACTGAATCCGCATCTTTAAGATCTCCTTCACAAACGTTTCCATCTTAAAATGTCTATACCGTACAAAAGGGTTAAGACTATTCAGGTCTGTATAATTCTGCATCCCCCCATCCTTTTTTGGTCTGGGAAAGTTATTGGACACAAACTGATGGCTTTGGTAAACTGCCTTAGCAATTACACCTTTATTACATAAGCTTGCAAGTTCCAGCTGAACTTCCAATTGTTCAGTGATACTGAAGTCAAACTCCTTTTTTGGAACATGTTGCATGGGTAAATCAGAATTTGCATTAAGCTTTATTTGATGCCCTTGAATAACCTTCAGTATAAACATATCTGAGGTAAACATTTAATTGTATCACATTAGATCTGTCTACATGAGAACCAGACCCTCTTACCTCCTTACCACCTGGCATTCTTCCCCGGCCTTGAGCTGGATATCTCACCTCCGTGGCGGTGCTACAGCCGAACGCCAACTGCGCTGCATCGTAGCTGGACTCGTCCCTTGCCTGGACCAGTCTGCTCCCTTATAGGGATACTTCCGCTTTGGTGAATATGTGGCTGCCGTCTTAGCCTCCTCCTCCAGCTCCTTCACCTGCTGTGCGAAATCCTCGCCAAACAGCTGTGCCGGTTGCACTGTGCCAGGCTGGCAGAGTGAAGCATATTTAGCATTGATGGTTGGTCTAATCGCATCTTGCGGAGGCAGTTGATCTCAAAGTGGGCACTCCACAATAGCGCCTTTTGTTGTAATTTGTCATGGCCTCTCCATCTACCATCCTGGCAAAGCTCGTTATACCAGATGCCAGCAACTTTAAAAATATGCTGGAGCTTGACATGCTCCTGGGCTCTCATTAGTCTGCCCATCTTGCCCCAATTCTTCCTGTTCCCAACAGGAACTTTTAACAGTCCACAGTTGATTGGGGTTTCATACTTCATTACTGTCTCATCCATTGTCAGCTCCTGTAGCTGATGTGAGACTTGGTAATTTATGCTGGTGGCAAGTTCCTCACCCAGAGGCTCACCAGCGTCCGACGACATGGCAAACCGTGCTGCACCCGGTGTCAGCTCTGGCAGTTGCCTGCCCTCCCTTTGGAAGTCGTCGGACTCAGGGTCAGAGCGTATCTGCCCTTCTGCACTCACCTCTTGCAAAGAGGGTGCTTTCAAGCAGGCCTCTACTAGGCACTGCCAGCGGAGCCTCCCGCCTGCACAACTCCTCCTGGAGTATGGCTTTATGAAGCAGACCTCTCCGAGGCACTGCCAGCAGAGCCTTCCCTAAGGCTTCCCGCCTGCACTACTCCTCCTGGAGTGTGGCTTTATGAAGCAGACCTCTCCTAGGCACTGCCAGCGGAGCCTTCTCTGTGGCTTCCCTCCTGCATTACTCCCCTGGAGCGTCTCTGTGGAGCAGCCCCTGTATGAGCTGCTCCTTTTGGATAACCGCTGGGGAACGGTATCCTGTCCCCGACGGGACTCTCGTGGCCCGACTCTGCGGAGTCTATAGCCCTTTACTGACTTGGGTTATGCTGACCGCCCGACTGGCGTTGGCTGTGTACCCGGCTGGGCACTTTGCCAAGTCTGTCGCTGCACCGCTACCGGCTTGCGACTCCCCCGAGGTGACAGGCTGCCTTTCAGAGACTGCGTCCCGCAGCTCTCTCTCTCCTTGTCGGCAGCAGCCTGCACCTTTTCCTTGTTCCTGTATGTGGGGGAAAAAACACACAGAAACACTTTCTTTACTTTTCTCTAACTCCTCCAAAGTCTCCCCGACTTTGGTGGAGCTGTAATTACTCACCTGCAGCAAGAGCTCCGTGCTCCCGCTGCCGTTCGCACCAAATGCGTCAGACGTAATGACGCGCATGCGCCCTGACGGGGTTCTTCACGTAGTCACTCACGTGACTCCGAAGTAAAATTATACTCAATGAAGCATTCACATATTATTTCTGCTTTAAATAAAGTCACAAACTAAACATATTCACCAATCAAGACATGATATATCCCACAATGACATGCAACAAAATTATAAGACAGTATCTCAACTCTTTTTACTCATTGCAATTAATGCAATTTCTATTAGTTCTTTCCACTTCCAAACAAAAATGTGGTTGGATTATTCAGCGTATGATCAACCTGTGTCAATAAATCCTGGACCATGGTAACATATATGCGTACGTATAGTTGTGAATGTTGCTCATTAAATAACTACAGTACTGATACTCCATATTAAGAGCATTGATTTGCGGTTAAAATGAATTCTGTAATAACGTGTCAACGGTAGCAGTGACAATCGAACACTGCGGTTTTAATGTTTCACGTGTTCACAATTTAATTAATCCATCTTTATGGATTAAAACAAATAATAACATTGGGAATTAAAACACATTTGATTGCATTCCATTATCAAACATAGTCAATGTTCGCTCTGAAGACATTTCCAGCACAATAGGGTCAGGGGGGGGGGGGGTGAGGTAATCAGTGTGGGGTGGATAGATGGCGGGGGAGGGGGGGTTAGAAGGCAGTCAGTGCAGAATGGATGAATTGAGGCAGGCGAATTAGTACGTGTTGGTTGGAGTAGGTAAAATTGTGAGGGGAGAGCACCGGGGATGTCAGTGGTGTTGAATGGGGGGGTTCAGTACGGGATGGATGGGGGTAGATTAAATTGCTGGAGAAACTCAGCGGGTGAGGCAGCATCTATGGAGCGAAGGAAATAGGCAACATTTCGGGTCGAGACCCTTCTTCAGACTGTACCCCCCATTCTTCTTGAATGAGAGGATCAGTACAGAATGGATGGAGGGGTGGGGAGATCAGCGCAGGATGAATGGGAGGGGGGTCAGTACAGTGTGGATCGGAGGGTCTGTGCAGAATGAATGGGCGTTCACTACAGGATGAATGAGGGGAAGGGGGGAAGGTGCAGGGTAAATGGAGGGTGGGTCAGTACAAGATACAAGATAAGATACATTTATTGTCACATGTGCCAGTTGGCACAGTGAAATGTGTGTTCACCATACAGCCATACAATAAAAATAAAGAACATCACACACGATAGAGTTCAACATAAAAACATCCCCACACAGCAGAATCAAAAGTTTCCCACTGTGAGGGAAGGCACCAAAGTCAGTCATCTTCCTCTAATGTTCCCCAATGTTCACCCGTGGTCGGGGCCTCCCCGAGCCCACCGCAGTCGCCGCTATGGGCGGCCCGATGTTCAGGCCCTCTAGCCGGGGTGATGTAAGTCCGACGTCGGGGCTGGGGGACCTCCTCAGCGGCCTGGACATCAGAGTCGGCCACCTCCTACCGGAGTCCGCGGCTCCCAAAGTCCGCAGAGATACAATGCTGGCGGCCCTCGGCAAAGGGCCCCAGGACTCCGCGATGACAGTCAGCGCCGCCCGCGTTGGAAGCTCTCCGAAACCGCAGCTCCACGATGTTGGAGCAGCGGCCCAACGCTCCGGAGCTCCAAACGGCGATCCAGGTAGGCATCGCCCGCTCCGCGGTGAATTCAGCGCTGCGCCGCTGCTGTTGTAGCTCTGGTCCGGTTTCCGGTCCCCGGCAGGAAAGGCTGCTCCGATCCAGGTGGTAGGCCGCGAGGAGGGGGGCGAGGACACGACAGTATGGGATGAATGCGTGGATTAGTACAGGATGGATGGGGGATTAGTACAGGATGGATGGGGGATCAGTACAGGATGGATGGAGGAGAAGTGCAGGATGGATGGGAAAGGGGTAAGTACAGGGTGAATTGGGGAACCAGTGGAGGATGGATTGGGGGGGGGGGTGGCAGGAGAATCAATGCAAGGTGGATAGGGTGATCAGCGCAGGATGAATAGATGGGGGGGGGGGGGGGGTAGATGGGGAGGGGAGCACAGGGGATGTCAGTGAGGACTGAATAGAGGCGGGAATGGGGATCAGTGCGGGATGGAGTGGAGGGTCCCAGGATAAGGGGGTGGAGGGGCGTACAAGAGAGAGAGAGAGAGAGAGGGAGAAGGGGGGCGAGGTGGGGAGGAAGGAAGGTCAGCGCTCCTCGGACAACATCGCCCCGCTGCCTTGGCCGTTGGGAACTCCTCGCCACCGTCTCCCTCCTCCGCCAGCCAACAGCAAGGTGCGGGGCCGAGAGATTAGAGATTAGAGATTCCTTTATTTGTCATTCAGACCTTTCGGTCTGAACGAAATTTCGTTGCCTGCAGTCATACATATAATAATAAATAACAAAACACACAATAAACACAAATTAACATCCACCACAGTGAGTTCACCAGGCACCTCCTCACTGTGATGGAGGCAAAAGTCTTAAAGTCTCTGTCTCTTCCCTCCTTGTTCTCCCTCTGCGCTGAGGTGATCCAGGCTTCTGATGTTGTGACCCCACCGGGTGATGGTAAGTAAGGCAGTCCCGCGGCTGAATCCGTGCTCTGTCCGCGACGGGCCGGTTGAAACTCCGCGGCCCGGGTTGGCCGAGGCTGCCGAAGCTGCCGCCCTCCAGTCCAGCGGACGCAGCTGTAGTTGCGGGAGCCCCAGAAAAACAGGTCACTCACCTGTGACCTGCGCGCTCCCGAAGATGTCGTCCACTGGGCCAGCCGCGGCCGAGCCTCCGGACTCAGGTAGCCACCAGCGTCCTCGGTCACCACCGCCGGAATGCCACTGCAGCCCCGAAGCAGGCCAGCCCCGCGCTGGTAAGTCCTGGCTCTGCCTCCGGAGCCTCGAGGTCGGTCGGTCGGTCGCAGTTGGAGTTGGAGGCCGGCAGCTCCGCCATTAGGCCTCAGCGCAGACGGAGGCAGAGAAGGGGGATACGACAAGAAAAAGTCGCATTCCCCCGAAGGAAGAGACAAAAGTCATGTTTCACCCCCCCACCCCACACATACACAACCCAATAAACTAAAATTTAACTAAAACAGGACAAAAGAAAACAATAAAAAAAGTAAAAACAGACGGACTGCAGGCGAGCCGCTGCTGTACGACAGTACCGCCACTTCCGGAAGCTGTGCAGCTCAGAGATCCTATAGCTATAGGATCTTTGGTGCAGCTGCTTCAGATGAGTCGGAGCGAATGACGGGCCCCGCACAGCGGCAGCAGTGGCCGCGAACACCAGGTCCATCTCCTCTCCCTCCCTCCCTGCTCCCGGCTTCGGAGTGCGGGAGGGTTTGTAGCGGATTTACAAGCAGAGGCCCTTATCAGGGCGGGCGGGGTGCGGGAGGAGGAGGAGATGGTGCCGCTATCGCGGCCGCTGCTGCCGCTGTTCGGGGCCCGTCATTCGCTCCGACCCTTCGTCACCCCGCACCTAGTATCTTAGCTCTGCAATACAGTCGCCGCCGACACGAAACGTCACGTTCCTTTTCTCCAGAGATGCTGCCTGACCCGCGGAGTTACTCCAGTTTTTTGTGTCTATCTTCGGTACAAACCAGTATCTGGTTGCCAAGCCGGGCAAAATGACTTGATGTTTAGGTTGCCCGGCGGCGCTTTGAGTGGTCAGTGGCACCCGGGCAACCGCTAATTTCGAGCCCTGTAGACACAAAAAAACAGGACAGGCAGCATCTCTGGAGAGAAAGAAAGGGTAACGTGTCGGGTCAAGACTGAAGAAGGGTCTCGACCCGAAAAGTCACCCTGTCCTTCTCTCCAGAGATGCTGCCTGTCCCGCTGAGTTACTCCAGCTTTTTGTGTCTATCTTGTGCTGTATTCATCTTCTGTTTCTGTTTTCATTGAGGAGAAATAAAAACTCTTGATTTTATTGGAAAAAGTTTAAATAATGTTTTCTGCGCTTGAGATGCTTGTGATGGTGTTTTCTAACGAGGCCTCTGCCAATGTGAGAAACCCACTCCTTCCAGTTTTGGAGGTTCCCAGGTGGTTGAAGAAAATCGAGTTGGCAACCTGCAGCTTCCAATTTGCATCTCGAAATCTTCATGATTTGGAGCAAGACCGGCCACTGATAAAGCATATGAGGAATTCTGATCTGTGAGTTCACCGATGGAAGATCACTGAGAACATAAAGCCCCAGGCAAATTCTTTTAAAGTATTTTGGGGATATAAGTTGCTTACTCTACAGCTACTGTGAATGTTTCTGAAAAGTATATTTTTAATTATTTTCAACAGCTGTCTTATATTCAACATTGAGCCCCACCCAGAACACTTTAAACACATTGCAGACAATACCACAGGGAACCTACTATGCTGCATGCTTGCTCCTGATGGCATTTGTGTTTATTTAAAAATGAGATCACACAAAACTGTCTTGCAGTTTAAATTTCCCTCTTACGGCTTCTGTGCTGAGGGAATTTTTAACAATATTGACCACTCTTGTCAGTTTCCTTTAATCATTTTCTGAAGGATTCCAGGGTTTGAATCATCTTGCTCAGATATCTCGTAGATGTGCAGTGCTTTAAATTCTGTCATTATGCATGCTTTATTGACTTCAGCATATGTTGCACTTTCTTGAGCCAATTTGACAAAGACTGAAATATTTTAATAGCGTCATCTGATGTGAAAAGCAGTAAAACAGAGATTCACAACAAAATGGAGTTAACCTCAATCATGTCTTAAACAGTCTGATTTCTGAAATGGCTCCTGACGGTGTTCTGACCTTTTGCAGTACTTCAATTGACATTATGGATTTTTAATATACTGACCTATTTGATCTACTCATTCAATCAATGGTAAAAATGACAATCAAATTATTTTGCTACCCATTCTGAATTCGTTCACCCACCCACATTTTATTCCCATTTTCTTTTAATTTAGATGCCTCGTCGTAACTCAGCATGGAATTTTCATTATCTATTTCCTGTGAATGCTAATTGTTTTGTCAGTGCCATTACACCATTATGAAGTTAACTCATCATTCGGTGACAGCTGTTAATTCCTTCCCTATATGTCAAAGGAATGACCTCGTGCTGTTAATGGTGCCTTGCATGCCTTCACTCAGGGATGGCACAAACACAAAGCTGGTCTCCAAGTTTTCCCTGCAATAAAGCTTTTGTCCTAATTTTTGAGGCACTTAAAAAAAAGAGCTAATTACCTCCATCCAATATCGTTTCTCAGGCTTTCAAGCTCCCTGTGGCACTAATGATGTTTCATAAATAAAAAAGATAAACTGTTGGCTTGAAAATGAGCTGAAGATTTTCCTTCATAAACAATTCCGGTCGTAGTCTATTTTTTTTAGATGATTCATTGTGAAAGGAAATCTCTAGACATCTACATTTTGGGATTCCATTTTTTATACATTTGAAGGGTTTTTTTTGCATGACAGTGAAGTAAAAAGGGAAAGAAAAAGTCAATATTTAAAAATTTAAATGCAGTTGAAAAATGTTTGAAACGGTTTTTAACTCTTTTCGTTCTGAAGTAATCATTAATAAACTATTTTAAAAAATGGGAATTTTTTAACAGAAAGGAGGTTTTACCTAATCTTTATGTCAACAAAATACCATTCCTTTTACTAAACAAGTGATAATAGAAATGCTGGCCTACATATATCTGGGTATTATAATGGGAATTAACATACAATTAATTATTTCATGTGGCATTAACAGGAGTCTAGTATTATTTATTTGCTTAATGTTTCAATGGATAAACAATATAAAACTACATTAAAAAAAATGTTTATCTCTAACTGAAGCCTCGCGGCGGCAGTGGTGATGCCTCGCAGGTCAACCCGTGGTCGACGGTCGATGAGAGCGTGGATGACTACCGTGAGGGGGAGAGGAACAATGGAGGACCCGGCGTGGGGGGGACCACAGTGTGGGAAACGGGGAGAGAACAATGGACAATGGAGGACCCGGCGTGGGGGAACTGCTGTGTGTGTGGGGGGGGGGCGGCGGACGAGGGGCGATGGGGGGAGAACAAAAGGAGGAGCGGGTGTGCTTTGCTACTTTGTCAGCACCGTAGGTGGCTGCTATTTGTATACATAGCGTAGGCAAGCAAGAATTTCACTGTGCCTCGTCACATGTGACAATAAAGTATTCCTATTCCTATTCCTGAAAATCTGAATTAAGAGATGGTAAAAGCATATATGGATCTCGATGCTCGTTGTTTCTCTAGATCCTCTTGGACTTTGCGCATCTGAAATCTTTCTTCATTAAGATGAGAATCTCCCTTTAATTTTTTCTTACGAAACATTAAATGTTCGGAGTATCTTTTGGTGTTTTTAAAAATTTATTCTTTAATGCAGGCTTCATTTTTTAATTGCAAATTCATAACTGGCGAAATTAAGATCCTCCATGGATACAGAGAAATCACATTACCAATTACTTTAGAATAGTGTCTGTAATCTGTTCTCCTATTTTTGTCATTTTACAAAATATCTCGGGTCATCTTGTGGGATGTCTGCCAGTAACAACACTGGCCACAACTTTAGGAAGCAGTAGTCTGCAATAACCAATGCTGGCTAGTTTTAACTGATGCTAACTACTCACAATATTGGCAAGTCACTGAAGCTTCCAGCCAAATGACCCACTACTTGTATTCCACTGAATAGTTCTAGGTTAACTGTGCAGTAATCTCCATGAAGTTTCTTGTTGTTAACTCTCTGTATCTTGTAGTATGAAACTCTCGCTAAAAAGAAGACAGCTGTTCGCATTTAAATCTTAAATTTGTTGTTCTAATAACATTTAGGTCAGATTCATAGAATCCAACTTGTCCATATTCAAGAATATACCAAAAATGATATATTGGTCTACAAGAAAAACACTTTTGCAGAGTGTTTTGTGAAATACAAGTGTGAATGATTATGTACAACAATAATGGCTGTTATGTTTGGAGAGATTTCCAACAGCTTCTGAGCTCGACACAAAAAGCTGGAGTGTCTCATGGTCACCAGTGTGTCATGGTTACCTATTCTAAAATATATTTAGATTATTTCCAGACTATAATGGGTACTAAATGAGATGTTGAATGATGTAAACATCTCTTCAGGTGATTTGCTCCTTATTAAATGACACAATTAAGATTGCTTCTGAATTTCATATACTGTAAACAAGTAATTTGAATTTGAAAGAATAAATTAGAAACAAAGCTAATTATGCAAAGAGTATCTTTATTTCTCTTTTATAATTGCAATCATAGACGATATTAAGCAACCTCTTTTTTTAGCTGAGCATAATCCATTGTTAATATACAACATGTGTTTCATACTTCTGACATTTAGCAAAATCTAAATGTGACGATAGAATGCATGGGTCAGAAGTGAATTATGTACAGTATAAAACTTTTACTAACTATTTGAATGCCAATTTTCAACCATATATTAGAATGCCTAAAGAATGTCTAAACAAAAACGGTACATATTGGCCATGAGATTACGCTAATATAATGACAGATGGAATGGTGATCATTGGCATTAATGATTAAATTGTGCAAAAGTTTGAGGTGAGGAAAAGATACCCAGTGAATTGTGAACCATCACACAGGTCACTGAATGAGTTCCACTGCACCATAGTTGGGCTCACCCTTTTGACAGACCATTTTCAACATCTCCATGATATTCATGAAGCTGCGACATTCACGGACTAATTGCTAATTAATCTCACCACAGAAAGTTAGGACTGCTACCTGCCATTGCAAATACCATTTTAATGAGGGGTTTATATCCCTGCATTGCCACTCATCATCTCCTGGTCAGAAAGTGAACAATGTATAGCCTGAAATCTTATTCCTGCTTGCAGCACATTGAATTCTTTAAATTCTAAACTGAAAAACATTAAGACTTATTCTGCCTTTCTTTTCTTCTTTCAATCCTTAAGTTTCATTAAATGAGGAAACACTCTGATTCATGAAATTCCGACATGTCCTAAGTTCTTGCAGCAACTTGCATGTCAAGCAAAATAGCTTGAACTTAAATTGAGGGGAAATGTCTTGCTAATGGGGTGCACCAGAAGATGACCGACCAAAGCAAAATCTATGTGAAAGAAAGTGAGTCCATTTGTACGTTGGATCATTTACATGCTGAAAACAAATTATTGCTATCTAAAGTTAATGGACCATCATTTGCTAAAGGAGTAAATCTGTGATTAGTTAGACTTGCCCTTGTCTGTTAACTTCAGTGTGAAAACAAAATACCTGAACGGGAAAAGTAACACTCTGTCCCATCAACAAATCTGATTAAATTATTATGGAATAAATTGCACAAAGACTGGGAAAAGGATACAGGATTCAATGCTACATGAGATACAGGAAGAAATAATGAAATTTTATTTTCATGTTGCTTTAAAAGATATTGAACAATTAAAACCTGATTGAATGAAACACCTGAGTCATAATAGTTATTTTTTGGTGGAAAAGTTCACTGGCAGGAATTAAAAATTGGGACATCGCCAAGAGAAAGGCTGGCAAGTGATACAAGCTTAATTAGACTTCTACAACTTTAAATCTGGTACCAAACCAATAGCCTATATTGCTTCAGACCTGCTTTAACATTTTTTGTGGCAAGCCTACTTCATACCTCTTCTGCATGAACGGAAAATGTTCCAGTTTATATCTTTAAATAATTCTGCAGACAGGAAGAAGATGGTTTTAGGACCAGAGACCATTGCCTCAGAAATAAAAGGACGTACCTGTAGGAAGGAGACGAGGAGCCATTTCTTTAGTCAGAGGGTGGTGAACCTGTGGAATTCATTGTCACAGAAGGCAGTGGATGCCAAGCCAATGGATATTTTTAAGGTAGAGATTGATAGATTCTTGATTTGTATGGGTGCCAGGGGTTATGGAGAGAAGGTAAGAGAATGGGATTGAGATGGAAAGATAGATCAGCCATGATTGAATGGTAGAGTAGACTTGATGGGCCAAATGGGCTAATTCTGCTCCTATAACTTATGAACTTATTATGGTTCAAATTTACTCATAAATATCCATGGTTCAGAACATGGCCACTGGCATCAATCTTAGTTTAGTTTCATTTAGAGATACAGCGTGGAAACGGGACCTTCAACTCACCAAGTTCATGCAGACCATCAATCTCTTGTTCACATTAGTTCACTTTCACATCCCTGCACACAATGGGAAATTTGCAGAGGCCAATTGCTCTACCAAGCTGGACGTTTTTGGGATGTGGGGGGAAACCCACAAGGAGAATGTGCAAACTCAGACAGACGGCACCCGAGGTCAGGATCGAACCTGGGTCTCTGGTTTAGCGAGGCAGTGGCTCTACCAGCTGTGCCACTCCTAGCTGCTCCACTGTGCTGTGGATTTGTTTAACTACCAACAGGTTTGGGCCTTCTGCACACCTGCATTCGGGTGTGGATATCCCATGCTTACTGGATGCACTCCACTAAACATTCCATGCTAAATTCTGACTTACTGAGATTACCAGCATTTAAGACCAAAAAATGCCACTGAAAAACCACGCCGAAGTTAGACATGGCTTAACCTCCACAACGCAATTGATTTTGGGGTTGTGGGGATAAAAAAGATAATCAGTTACTTTTTGTTAGGTGATTGTTATTTGTTTAATGATTTTACTTATTTCAAAATATTTAAGCACTTTGATTTGATTTCTTAAACATATCCATTGACTTATTAATAACTTCTAATTCTTCATTTCACTATTTCAAATCCGAGCAGATCTGAAAGCTGGAAAAATGTAAGGCCAGGGTTCTGTATGCTGTTGGAGATTTTTGGGGCAGTTAAAAGGCAAGGCTTCTCCAGTAAATTGATCCAGATACTGTCTTTGGTTAGGCCACATCAATGGACTCTGCTATCTTTGGATGGCAAAGTAGGTCCTCTCTTTCTGGATCACATAGATTCAGCAAAAGGTGAATGTTGGCAATGTAGATGCCAAACCTACAGCAGGAGATCATTTGGACCACAGTAGTTAACAGTATTTTTATGTTTTTTGTGTTTAGATTTTTATGTTTAATTGTAGACCTGGTCTTGCCTGATGGTCCTGGGGCATTTCTTCTTATAAACAGAGCATTATTACAGTCACGTGTAGTCTAACAGCAAATTGGAGGCTATAAGCTCTCCACTTTGGTTCAATAGTAGAGGAGATGATGATGTGTAGGAAAGAACTGCAGTTTTACACCAAAGATAGACACATAATGCCGGAGTAACTCAGCGGGTCTGGCAGCACCTCTAGAGAAAAGGAACAGGTGACATTTTGGGTCAAAACCCTTCTTCAGACCTAAAGCGCCAATTCTCAGACACCTCCTCCTAATTACTCCCGGATCATGACCCCACAGATGAGCACCAGGCCTGGTCTGAAGGTCTTGACCCAAAATGTCAACTATTCCTTTTCTCCAGAGATGCTGCCTGACCTGCTGAGTTACTCCAGCATTTTGTGTCTATCTTCGGTGGAGATAATGATGTTCCTGATCCGCCATGATCCTGACCCATTACTCAGAGATTCAAGAATGTTTCTTTGATGCTTATTTCACTGATACAATTTTTGAGATATTTATCTAGATTACTGGATTGTGCAAGGCCAGAAAAAAAACAACCTTTCAGATGCATTGTCCCAGTGGTGGAAATATTAAATTCCACAATCCCTCTTTGGCACTTATTTGGCAAAGAATTTAGACCATGTTCTTCTGAAGTTACTGATATAATCAGCCCACACTGTCTGCTTTGATAACCTATGCTCATCGTCTTTTGAATAAACTAACATTTTAATTCTCTTTTCATCTTTCCTCTTCTAAGTTTGAAACTATTCTGTCTCAGCAAATTATGTTGTTTTACAATCTCACAGAATCATTATGCTGTCTGCAGTTGAACTAGCAAAACTTGCCAATTAAATGAGTTGTGAAAATTTAGTAAGTTGTCAAATACAAATGAAAGAATAATATGCATGCCTTTTGAATGACTGGTTTTCTGCCAATTGCATTGGGAGGATGTGATTCACAAAATCGTCGGTGGGAAAATTACATGCAACTGCAATTTGATTGCTGGCCATGAGAGCTATTGAAAATGACAAAACAGTGGGCTGGATTCTTCATAAGTTCATAAGTGCTAGTAGCAGAATTAGGCCATTAGGCCCATCAAGTCTACTCCATCATTCAATCATGGCTGATCATGGAGTTAGTGCAAGGAACGGGCCATATCCAGTGAGATCCAGCTCAAAGTATCTAGCAAACAATAGAGGCACCGATAGAGCAATTACT
Source organism: Malacoraja senta (assembly GCA_038087875.1). NCBI lineage: Eukaryota > Metazoa > Chordata > Chondrichthyes > Rajiformes > Rajidae > Malacoraja > Malacoraja senta. The sequence goes on along the minus strand of CM075982.1, from coordinate 60,218,880 downwards.
TCACAGTTCCAGTAGGTTGGGTTCAATCCTGATCACTGGTGCTGTCTGCATGGAGTTTGCATGTTCTCCCTGTGACCATATGCGTTTCCATCGGGTGTTCTTATTTCTTAACACATCCCAAAGACATGTTGGAGGGTTAATTGGTTATTGTGCAGGTGTAAGTGAGTGGTAGAATCTTGGGGAAGAATTGGGAATGTAGGAAGAATGAAAATGGATTAAAGTAAGTGGGTGCTGGATGACCAACATAGACTTGCTAGCTAAAGAAACTGTCTCTCTGCTGCATGAACCGACTATGAATCTTTCTGGCTATGATTCTTTTAAACCATGTAGAGGAACCAACGAGCGAGCAGGCTATTCTAGACTGGGTATTGAGTAATGAGGAAGGGTTAGTTAGCAGGCTTGTTGTGAGTGGCCCCTTGGGCAAGAGTGACCATAATACGGTTGAGTTCTTCATTAGGATGGGGAGTGACATAATTAATTCAGAAACAAGGGTTCTGAACTTAAAGAAAGGTAACTTTGAGGGTATGAGACGTGAATTGGCCAAGATAGACTGGCAATTGATTCTTAAAGGGTTGACGGTGGATATGCAATGGAAGGCATTTAAAGGCTGCATGGATGAACTACAACAATTGTTCATCCCAGTTTGGCAAAAGAATAAATCAGGGAAGGTAGTGCATCCATGGATAACAAGGGAAATCAGGGATAGTATCAAAACAAAAGATGAAGCATACAAATTAGCCAGAAAAAGCAGCCTACCAGAGGACTGGGAGAAATTCAGAGTCCAGCAGTGGAGGACAAAGGGTTTAATTAGGAAAGGGAAAATAGATTATGAAAGAAAACTGGCAGGGAACATAAAAACTGACTGCAAAAGTTTTTATAGATATGTGAAGAGAAAAAGATTAGTTAAAACAAATGTAGGTCCCTTGCAGTCAGAAAGAGGTGAATTGATCATGGGGAACAAGGACATGGCAGACCAATTGAATAACTACTTTGGTTCTGTCTTCACTAAGGAAGACTTAATTAATCTGCCGGAAATAGCAGGGGACCGGGGTTCAAATGAGATGGAGGAACTGAGTGAAATCCAGGTTAGCCGGGAAGTGGTGTTAGGTAAATTGAATGGATTAAAGGCCGATAAATCCCCAGGGCCAGATAGGCTGCATCCCAGAGTACTTAAGGAAGTAGCCCCAGAAATAGTGGATGCATTAGTGATAATTTTTCAAAACTCTTTAGATTCTGGAGTAGTTCCTGAGGATTGGAGGGTAGCTAATGTAACCCCACTTTTTAAAAAGGGAGGGAGAGAGAAAACCTGGAATTACAGACCAGTTAGTCTAACATTGGTAGTGGGGAAACTGCTAGAGTCAGTTATTAAAGATGGGATAGCAGCACATTTGAAAAATGGTGAAATCATTGGACAAAGTCAGCATGGATTTATGAAAGGTAAATCATGGCTGACGAATCTTATAGAATTTTTCGAGGATGTAACTAGTAGAGTGGATAAGGGAGAACCAGTGGATGTGTTATATCTGGACTTTCAGAAGGCTTTCGTCAAGGTCCCACATAAGAGATTAATATACAAACTTAAAGCACACGGTATTGGGGGTTCAGTATTGATGTGGATAGAGAACTGGCTGGCAGAAAGGAAGCAAAGAGTAGGAGTAAACGGGTCCTTTTCAGAATGGCAGGCAGTGACTAGTGGGGTACCGCAAGGCTCTGTGCTGGGACCCCAGCTATTTACAATATATATTAATGATTTGGACGAGGGAATTGAATGCAACATCTCCAAGCTTGCGGACGACACGAAGCTGTGAGGAGGGTGCTAGGAGGCTGCAAGATGACTTAGATAGGCTGGGTGAGTGGGCAAATGCATGGCAGATGCAGTATAATGTGGATAAATGTGAGGTTATCCACTTTGGTGGCAAAAACAGGAAAGTAGACTATTACCTGAATGGTGGCCGATTAGGAAAAGGGGAGATGCAACGAGACCTGGGTGTCATGGTACACCAGTCATTGAAAGTGGGCATGCAGATGCAACAGGCAGTGAAGAAAGCGAATGGTATGTTAGCATTCATAGCAAAAGGATTTGAGTATAGGAGCAGGGAGGTTCTACTGTAGTTGTACAGGGTCTTGGTGAGACCACACCTGGAGTATTCCGTACAGTTTTGGTCTCCTAATCTGAGGAAGGGCATTCTTGCCATAGAGGGAGTACAGAGAAGGTTCACCAGACTGATTCCTGGGATGTCAGGACATTCATATGAGGAAAGACTGGATAGACTCGGCTTGTACTCGCTGGAATTTAGAAGATTGAGGGGGGATCTTATAGAAACTTACAAAATTTTTAAGGGGTTGGACAGGCTTGATGCAGGAAGATTGCTCCCGATGTTGGAGAAGTCCAGAACAAGGGGTCACAGTTTAAGGATAAAAGGGAAATCTGTTAGGACTGAGATGAGAAAAACATTTTTCACACAGAGAGTGGTGAATCTCTGGAATTCTCTGCCACAGAAGGTAGTTGAGGCCAGTTCATTGGCTATATTTAAGAGGGAGTTAGATGTGGCCCTTGTGGCTAAATGGATCAGGGGGTATGGAGAGAAGGCAGGTACAGGATACTGAGTTGGATGATCAGCCATGATCATATTGAATGGCGGTGCAGGCTCGAAGGGCCGAATGGCCTACTCCTGCACCTATTTGCTATGTTTCTATGTTTCTAAGTCTTTGCTATCTCAGAATAAGTGTAGTTAAAATCTAACAGACCATCTCATAAATGCTTTTAATTCCTTCTGCTTTATTTACCTATTTTATGTTCTCTGAATTTCACACTCACACCCACGGCCAACAGAAAACATACCTATTGCATTGATTTTAATATTATGTTGCTAAAACCTACAATAATTATATTCCAGTGACAGGTTTGAAATTTTCTTGTGGAATGTAAATTTTGACCTTTATTGCAAAAATATTCCAAAGAGATTTGAGAGATTAGTTGATCACCAAACAATTATTGTGTTTGTGGTTCCTGCAAATTGAAAGCTCAAGCAACTGATTCGATTGTTGTAGGAAAAGTTTCCAAAGTCTTCAAGCTGCTCTGAAATTCACGTGGAGAATTAGATTTCTTTTACATAGGTGGAAGGCGCTGGGAAATGTGAATTTCTTTGTAGTGGATGAGTTATTCAGTGTAGGATTGTGTGTCTCCCACTATTGAAGTCACACTATTGTTCTGCTTCAAAAGACTATGTTGAGAACTTCATTGGAGATGTGGGCAGTAGAAGATGATTGATGGGTGTGCACCGTGATGTACTTGGTGCATTGGCAGGCTTGAAAGATAACGGCGTATGAAATGTCAAGGAAATGGTGGGAATCATGTCCAATCTTGAACAAGGTTGTTTTGTTCAGGGTCATTTGGTTTCTCCACCAGTCCAATAAGAAGCTTAACCAACCATCATGAAGGCAGCGTATAGAAGCAATAGGACAGGAAAAGGCATGTTGGGGAACGCCATGAAGTATACGCAAGATGGAGATCAGTTTAGATTTGTATGTATTTGGTTATGATTAGATGACTAAATATGGATTCTGAATATTGGACTACATCATTTATATTCAATCAGGTTGTGAGCTAACCAACAACAGAGAAAAGGTAAGATGTAAAGAAGCAGATACGGAATATATTTGTTCTTTATTTGTATTCATTCATAGGATATATGTCTCGCAGAAAATGTAATTGACTTGGCAATATTAGGGACAATTGCCTTCTTGAACTCATTGGATCCATATCCTGAAGGTAATCTCACACTAGTGCAGGGGGAATTTCCAGAATTTTAATCTAAATGCCTTGCAGGATGAGTGATGTCTTGCCACATGAGGCAACACATTATCCACATTATCTTGTGGATTATCACCTCCCCATGCATCAGTTTGCCTTGCCCTTTCATGTGCTAAAGTGTGTGTGTCAATAAAGCCTCAGCCATATAGGGATTCAGGTGAGCAATAGAGTGAACTTTCATAGTATTGGCTGGGGTGTTTTTAGTATGGGCTTTATGGGTATCTTTTGCATGATTGCAAACTAAATAGGTGGTAAGAATTCTATTGCAATCATGCCATGTGACATGAAGTGGGTGGAAGGGCTTTGAGTTTGAACAGTTTACTCAAAAGCTGTGGGGTACTCAGATTTTGATAACGTACAGGGTCTCTGTTGTTGTGCAACTGGTTTAGTTCAATGTCTTATCCTCAGTGATCCCTGTGTTGTTTATGATGGGTACTTTGATGAAGCTAATCCTGTTGAATCTCAACGGGATGTAGTTAAATGCTCTCTGTTTGGGAATAGCCTTATTGTTATGTTACTGTTATGTTACAGTAGTACAGTTGTATATTTCTGTTTTGAGGACACTAAGTGGCTGCACTTAAAATAGAAAAGGGTGATTTATTACATGGACTAATCAAACTCAAAGAGGATAAAACTGGTCCAGATGAATGCCAGAATACAATTTAAAAGAATCTAGGGAAGGTGTAGCATAACCATTACCACACATGGTTAATAAATTATTAGAACATTATATGGTGCCAGAGGACAGGTTGATGGCTAATGTAGTGATTATCTTTAAGAGGTGCTACAGAACATATCCAGGGAATGATAGACTTAGTGGTAGAAAATGCCTGCTAATGGAGGGAATAGCCAAACTTCCATAAATGTAAAGTGTAATAAAGAACAATCAGCCTAGTTTTCAAAAGGCATAATTCTGCTTGACCAACTTTGTTGACTTTTTCAAATGGTAACAAAAGAGAGCAGAAATCGTAATACCGTAAATGTAATCTATCTAGAATTAAAAACAAACAACCTACACTGGCCTGATGAATAAGGTCAGAGAAGGCTGAGTCTTGGGACAGATGGGATTGGTAGCTGGCTTCAGAATTAAAGGGTAAATATTCAATGTAGCAGAAGATATGATGGATGTTTTGCAGAGATCAATGCTGGGACCGCTGCTGCTCACAATGTACATTAACCAAAAGTACAACCTGAACTTTGCAGATGCGACCAAATTGCAGGGAATGATCAATACTGATTGCAACAAATTACAGGAAGACATTAACTTGCAAAATGGTAGAATCATTGGTCAATGAAGTTCAACTGAGATAAAAAAAATAAGACAGGGCATTCTCTGAAGGAATAATAGGGAGGTAATTTATTGTTTGAAGGTGCAAGTCTAGGTAGAGTAGAGGATTTCAGAGGACAATGCACAAGTCATGAATGGTTGAGTTAACAAGACCATGGGGAACACTGGGATTTATTTCAAGAGTGATAAAAATAATGGTTAAATTAAACCAGTTTTGAGCTTGGGTCAGATCCCACTTAAAATAATGTTTACTGTTCTGATCACCATAATTATAAGAGATATCAGGAATAGGAATGAACAGAATGAAGACTTACTGTAAATGGAAGATTATTGGAAATATATGGGTTTACATATCAGAAAAGGTAAGCGGATTGGGTCTCTTTGCTCTTAAGGCTGAGGGAAGATCTAACATAATCTTGAATGTTGTAATAGAATTGGGAAGAGTGTAACTAGAAACCAACATTACAAGATAGTTGCCAAGGAGACCAAGAGGAAAATCAGAAAAAAACCCATTACCCAGAGTAATGAGAATGTGAAACTTGACACCACAGGGATTGGTGGAAGTGATTAAAAATAGATATTTTTAAGGGGTGACTGAGGAAAAAAAAAGAAGTAGAAGGATTATATCAATTGAACTCAATGATGAAACATAGGATAGGGCTCAGGTGAAGGATACATGCCAACATAGACTGGTTGGACTGAATTCCTGTGCTGTACATCCTATGGATTTCGATGTAATCCACTTAGCGTTATACTATAAGTAACAGGATTGTATATGTCCTGTTTTTTGTGGACAGAATGTAGCTGTGCCAATTTAGATTTTTGCAATGTTGGGTTGATGTTAGTTATTTAACCAATGCTTTAACTTTGTCTATATCATTCGTGTGTTGCCATCATTGAGGATAATGGTTCTTGCCGTGGTCCTCCTCAATTAGTCCATTTACACCACCATTTGTAGATATTGTAGTTCTGCTGTGATCTCATCCATTGAAAAATGGGACTGTTGTCTCCAAGCTGCCTTTATTGTTTAGTATGCAAGCAGTCCTGTGCTGCATCTTTGCCAGGTTGGCATGTATTTTCTAGATGCCACTCCCCAGCATAATCTTCTCAATTACTCTTCTCCATTTCTCAGTGAACAGCCTTTGGAATCTGGCTTGAACGTAATGGAATTTTTGCCAGATCCTGACATTACAGATTCTGGTAGAGGATAATCCTGCTACTGTTCCTGATCCAATGTGTTGAAAGGCTGTCCACTTTGAACTTAGAGATCAGTTAAAATTCTAACCTATTTAGCATGATTATAACATCATACAGAGTTAGATTTAGCTCTTAGGGCTAAGGGAATCAAGGGATATGGGGAAAAAGCCGGAACGAGGTATTGATTTTGGATGATCAGCCATGATCATATTGAATGGTGGTGCTTGGTTGAAGGGCCGAATGGCCTACTCCTACACCTATTTTCTATCTGTTTCTGGAGATAGTCATGCTCTTGAAGATAGACACAAAAAGCTGGAGTAACTCAGCAGGACAGGCAGCATCTCTGGAGAGAAGGAATGGGTGACGTTTCGTGTCGTGACCCTTCTTCGGACATGTTCTTGGTCTGATGATGTGACTATCTACACAAGAGCTCATTGCTTGCCCCTTCTATTGGTGCGAGAACTGATTGATGACATCCTGGAGCTCTAGCTTTTAATTACACTTTACAACTCAGATTTGTGGCTTGCATCATATTTATTTCCTGACTGCAGGCCATGTACTGCCAAGAGATGCAATGTCAGCTTTCTAAACAGATGATAGTTTACTTAGTGATCATCTGCAATTAGTACAAATAGTGTACTTGCATTGATAACACAGTATTTTGACAATATTTTCACTATATCTTTGTAAACGTCAATCCAGTAAACAACTGATCTGACTCTTGCCCCTTCTATCAATGCGAGAACTGATTGATGACATCCTGGAGCTCTACAGATGCCAAATCCATATACAACTTCTAGAAGACAGCCCATCAGGCTGCATCTCTGGAGAAAAGGAATAGGTGACGTTTTGGGTTGGAATCCTTCTCCGGACCAGATTTCAAGGTCTGGAAGAATGGTTAGAACCCAAAATGTCACCTATTCACTTTCTCTAGGGATGCTGCCTGACCCGCTGAGTTACTCCAGCATTTTGTGTCTATCTTTGATAAAACCAGCAGCGGCAGTTCCTTCCTACACAACCTTGAATAGTTCTCCTTGTTTCTGTGCAGGACTTAAGCCAGGACTTAAGCCTTAAGACTTATGTAGATGCTATGGTCTTGGTATTTTGTATAAGAACTGTTCGCAGGCATTTAGAAAAAGTGTCAACCTTTGAAATGACAGACTTTTTTCGCTGTTTTAATTTGGTGGTTAATTTCACCGTGCATTGTATCCTTAAGTCTGTTACATTTTATTTTCTGGAATTATAATCATTAGTTTTAAGCATTCATGTCTAATTTATATTCTGACTTGTGGGGAATGAACAAATTTGTGCATTGGATTAATTGTGAAAAGCTTCTCAATTCTTTCTTGTTATGCCAGTGCTTTCACATGAGGGATAGATATAAATTTTCCTCAGCTTTACTTTGTCTAATGTGCATGTCATTCCAAAGAACTAGCATTCTCTCTCCTTTACTGATGTGCTTCTTGGTGTTTAGCTTGAATCCAGCAATATAATTATGGTCATCATTTGATGGAGATGATGGTAGTCGACTTTGTCATCCATTGCATAGATCTGGATATCAGCTGCCAATCTACTGGTCCCTTGCATCCTCTGTAAGTCTGTAAGTCTCATTAACCGTTTGGTGAAACATATCCTGCATTATTCAAGGCCAAAAGGTAAATATTGTAACCTGTATTGTCCAAATGGAGTGTTTTAATCGAGTCAACAGTGACGATTCCTCACCAAGGGTGATGTTCTAAATCCCATTTTTGCCATCAAGTTTGTTAAAATCTTTGGCCTCCATCAATGCTGGTATAATTTCTTCTAGAATCAGAGTTGGCTAATGGCTCTTTTGGTCCATGTTCTCCAGAGATGCTGCCTAACCTGCTGAGTTACTTCAGCACTATGTGTCATTTTGGTCCTTCTTGAATGTCTGATTCAAGTATTTGGATTTTACATGTCTAGAGCAGTCTATTAAGAATGCAATTTACAAATTTGAATGGTTTAGTAACTTTGTGGTTGTTTTAATTTACTTCATCTCTTAAAGCACCACTTCAATCCTTTCTTTGTAAATCAGTCGGTCGTTTAATGAGGTAGATTGGAATGGATTAGTTACTTTGCTCAAGATATCTCCCTTCGGGGATCAGAAACACTTGGTAAGTGATTGTATAGAAGGTTGCTGCAAGCCATTAAATACCCAAATACCAGGATGCAATGCCTGTAAATGTTCAGTGATCTTATACATATGATCAAGTTTAGTAAGCATCTCAACAAGTTATGCTTCTCACCAATCGCACCACCACTAATCGCTATTGAGTAGAGAAATTGCACAAGTAGACAGAGGAAGATGCTATCTACTCCATCAAACTGTTCTCCGGAACAGTTCTGATAAAGAAAACAGATAGCTTACAAAAATTAAAAAAATAATAAAAAACAAGCTGAAAATGACTGCAGGACCCAAAGATTACCACATTAATTCACAGAAGATAAATAAATTACGACGTAGATTTTTGTGCCTACGAACTTTCACTTGGAAGTGTATGGTGATCTGATTCAAATTTTTTTTAAAAATCCAAAATTTTCATCAAAACATTCTGGATATATGAGCAATAGATTTGAATTGCTTCGTATTGGTTGTTTTTTATTTTTTTCAACTTTCAGTCTTAGCTCCTGTCTCTTGTAGTTCACTGGAATCAACTGTGGTTCCACCATAAACATAATGTGGGAGGTCCTTCCATATCTGTGACAGAGGACAAACATTTAATTACTTTCCCTTCATTGATCCCTCCGATTTGGGTCATTCAAAATGGTGGCATTTCGCCTGCTCCCAATGTGTTAGTATAACTTTGTTTTATTTGAGCATATTTTCCTTCAGATACGTATCATTTTTATTTGGGGAGGGGTCTTTGGATACAATTTGAGTACTAAATTGTTCCATTGTACTCCTGTATCGAGGCTTTGATCCAAAGAGTTGGTTGCAGGTTAGCTTCCCATTTTTATTTACTAGTCTGGATTCATGTGTTTAGGAACTGCCACTTATTGCATCTTATGGCATCCCTTATTTTTAAATCATAGCCATTAATTCTTGATTCACCCACATGAAATAACATCCTCTCCACAATCTATTCTGTCGAGGCCCCCCTCTGTATCTTGTGTGCTTCAATCAAATTCTCTTTCTCTCTTGTAAAAGCCAGAAGGTATAAGCCTAAACTGTCCTATCTATCCTTACAAGACAGCTCAACCATTCCAGATATTAGAGTCTGAAGAAGGGTTCCAACCCAAAATGTCACCTATTTTTCTCCAGAAATGCTACCTGACCTGCTGAGTTACTCCAGCATTTTGTGTCCATTCCAGATATTAGTCCTGCAATATTTTTTTTGGAACAATTTCTATTCATCTCCATCCTTAAATAAGAAGACTAATACTGTACATAGTACTTCAGCTCCGATCTCACCAACGGTCTCCAAACTAACATGGCTAACTTGCAATTTTAGCACATGTTCTAGTAAGATTCAATCTCTTCACGAATGTTCCAATAAATAACTTAAATTGTGAGGCATCACTTGAGCCAAGTGAACAATAACAGTCAAATATTTTGATCCATTTCAAGTATTTTCTCCCTTGAACTGAAAAGGGAACTAGAACATACAGCTAGACACAAAATGTTGGAGTAACTCAGCGGGACAGGCAGCATCTCTGGAGAGAAGGAATGGGCATTTTGTGTCCATCCATTCCTTCTCTCCAGAGATGCTGCCTGTCCCATTGAGTTACTCCAGCATTTTGTGTCCACCTTCGATTTAAACCAACATCTGCAGTTCTTTCCTGGAACATCCAGTTTTCAGTGAGAATTCTCTCATCCATGGCACTTGTGGAGAATGATTAATATAAAAACTATCCATATGAAAATTCTGATCTTGCCTAATTATGAGCATTACTTATTTTCCTTGTACATAGATCAAAATAAAAAATAAAAAAGCCTTCTCAATCTGTCCCTTTAAACTGGGTGTAGTTCGAAAGGCTGTTGCCACAGTTACAACTGAGAATATTGTTCTCCTTTTTACTTTGGTCAGTAATCTTGGAGGCAACAATAGGAATTTCTAATTGGTTTAATATTCTTCATCAATTTATGATCTGGTGAATGCACTAATGTAATTACAATATATTTTTAGAAATTAATTTGCTGTTGCCACGGTGCAGTTATGATTCTCAAGATAAGTAAATAAACGCAAGTGGAAGCGATGGCTTTCTGAATGTTCACAGTGAGCGGTGAGGTTCACCTTTTGGGAGCATGGATTGGAAGATTACCAGCATGCTCCCTATAATTTTGCAAGCAGAAAACCATGGCAACTGTACCTGCGATTTCTCGATATCTGTTACCAACGGACAAGGCACCCAGTTGGCAGCAGATATTCGGAAAAATGGCCTCCTTTTAGAAGACTATTACCGTACATAGCACTCCAGCTCTGATCTCACCAAAGGTCTCTAAATTACCATGGCTAACTCGCAATTTTCGCACATGTACTGGTATCTACACGATATCTCAATAATACCTTAAAAACAAAACTGGCAAGGTATGCATAAACATTGCATTTTAGGGTGTAATATTTACATTTTTGGGTAATATTTTATGGTAATTTTACATTTTACATTTTTTTCTGCTACCAATATTGTGGCATTATGAAATAAACAGCAAGCAAACCTAGCCCTATATTATAATATAGCTCTGTAATATAATATAGGGCAAGGTTTTCTTCCTGTTTATTTCATAATGCCACAATCTTGGCAGCAGAAAAAAGACAGAAAGGATTCAATTATATATTTACTTCAAACAAATTGTGATTCAACTTTTACGAACTAACAGGCACATAAAAATTGCATTGTATGCTAAATAATATATTTTCAGTGTGCTATTTTTGTTCTCTAATTGTATTTATAAAACACAAGCTGGGCCACTTTTGAGCAAAAACCAAAGTGCTGGAGGAACACAAGCATCTGTGGAGGGAAATAGACAGTCGATGTTTTAGATCCGTACTCCTTCTTTTCAACTAATAAGAATAGTGGGCAAAGCGCTGGAAAAGAGGGGTGGGGGTTGGAGTGGGACCTAGCCAGGTAATGATAGGTGGAAGGGGAGAGGGGGTGGGTTGATGGGTGGAGTGAGTAACAAAGGCTTGGGGTGAAAAGTTGACACAATGATGTTTGATAAGGAAAGAAGAGGAGTGAAAAGCAAAGCTGGAGGGAGGGATAAGGGGAAAGAATGGGATAAAAGGGAAATGTGGGACTTGGGAATAGCATACAATTGAGTGGCTTAGGAAGTTCGGCATGTCCCCAACGACTCTCACTAACTTCTACAGATGCGCCAAAGAAAGCCTTTTACAGTATCAGGAGGCATCAATTCATGACTTGGGAACAGCTCCATCGAAGACCCATGAGAAATTGCAGAGAATTGTGAATGCAGCCCAGACCATCAGACAAACCAACATCTCTTCCATTGACTCCATTTACACCTCACGCTGCCAGCAGGGTAATCATGGATGAGTCACATCCTGGCCACTCCCTCTTCTCCGCTCTCCCATCAGGCTAAAGATTTAGAAGTGTGAAAACGCACACCTCCAGATTCAGGTTCAGTTTCTTCCCAGCTGTTATCAGGCAACTGAACCATCCTACCAATAACTAGGGAGCTAGCCCTTGGGTTATCTTTGATTGGAATTTACTGAACTTCATCTTGCACTAAATGTTATTCACATTATTCCCTTTATCATGTATCTGTACACTGTGAATGGTTCAATTTTAATGAAGTATTGCCTTTCTGCTGCGGTTAGCACGCAACAAAAGATTTTCACTTTACCTCGCTACACGTGACAATAAACTATACACATATTTAAACGCGAACCCAAACTCAAAGGAGGATTTTGACTGGGGTGGTGGAGATGGGATAGTAGGTGAATTACTTGAAATTAGAGCATTCAACGTTCATATTATTTGGTTGCAAGCTACCCATCCTGAATCTGTGGTGCTGTTCCGCCTGTTTGCATGTGACCTCCCTCGGAATGGTGGAGGATGGGAATGGAAAGGTTGTTATGGGAATGCGAATGGGAATTATAACATTTAGCAACCAGGCAGTCATAATCATAACCAGCATAATCAAGGACCAGTATCATCCTGGTTGCTCACTCTTATCCCCTCTCCCATTAGGGAAGAGGTACAAACGCTTGATCTCTTTTGAGTGCTCCAGATTCCTCTCGTATGCCAAGGATATGTGGGTTGGCAGGTTAATTAGCAAGTGCAAATTCTCCCTTGTGTGCAGGCATGTGGTAGAATCTGGGGGGAGATGATGGGAATGTGGGGAGAATAAGGCATGGGATTAATGAAACATAGAAAATAGAAACAGAAAATAGGTGTAGGAGGAGGCCTTCGAGCCAGCACCACCATTCATTGTGATCATCCACAATCAGTAACCCGTGCCTGCCTTCTCCCCATAAACCTTGATTCCCCTAGCCCCTGGAGCTCTAACTCTCTTTTAAATTCATCCAGTGAATTGGCCTCTTCTGCCTTCTGTGGCAGAGAATTCCACAAATTCACAACTCTCTGGATGAAAAAAATTGTTCTCATCTCAGTTTTAAACGTCCTCCCCTTTACTCTCAGACTATGGCATCTGGTTCTGGATTCCCCCAACATTGGGAACATTTTTCCTGCATCTAGCTTGTCAAGTACTTTTATAATTTTATATGTTTCTATAAGAAGGATTCGTGTAAATGGGTTGGCCCAGACTCAGTGTGCTGCTGGACCTGTTTTCATGTTGTGTCTCTCTCTGACCCTATTGGAGGTCTGGCAACAGCAATGAAGTGCATGAGAAACCAATCTGCAGAACACTGAACAATTTGGCTGAACACTGGGAGAATTCCCTTCTCTCCTTTAAATACTGCAAAGGGGGTTTTGAAATGCCCCTGTCCCGGTAGAGGGGACTGGGCTCACATTTCATCTGAAAGCCAGTATCTCCAGTAGCAACACAAGCTCAGTGGCAACCTAGGCTTCATGTTCAATTCGCAACTCAAGCTCTGAACACTGGGACTTGTGTTGCATGATCAAGTGAAGTTTCTCAGCTGTGGAAGGCATTGTACTGTGATGAGGAAGAGAACAATCATTTTGTGGGTTAGAATAGTGATATCATCCATTTGACTTAGTTTGTTAAAACTTTGCCATTTTTGCAGCTAACATTGTTAAAAACATTTGTTTGCGATAATGATTAATGTGTTCAAGAGCTTAATTAAAGCTGATTGCTTAGTAATCTGTAATGTAACAGGGAGTTACTTGTCACATGGCAAGCACTTGTTTAATCATGTGTATCAAAAGAGATGTTCGCAGTGGAGAGAATTTCTCCTCTGGACCTGGTCTGTGTGCGGTGACAAGGACCATAAGCAGAGTCTGATAAAGGTTCAAGAGTCAAGAGTGTTTTATTGTCATATGTCCCGGACGGGACAATGAAATTCTTGCTTGCTGCAGCACAACAGAATATGTGAATATGTAAACATTGTACATAACGGGGGAAAAAAAGAAAACGTTCAATAAATAACAAATATAGTGCAAATAACAAATAATTATATAGTCTTTTACAGTTCAGAGCTCATAGCTTATTTGTTGTGTTTAATAGCCTAATGGCTGTGGAAATAAGCTGTTCCTGAACCTGGACATTACAGTCTTCAGACTCCTCTACCTTCTTCCTGATGGCCTTGGTGAGATAAGCGTGTGGCCAGGATGGTGTGGGTCCTTGATGATTTTGGCTGCCTTTTTGAGGCAGCGACTATGATAGATCCCGTCAACGGTGGGGAGGTCTAAGCCGGTGATGGACTGGGCAGTGGTCACAACTTTCTGTAGTCTTTTTCGCTCCTGGACGTTCAAGTTGCCGAACCAGGCCACGATGCAACCAGTCAGAATGCTCTCTACCGTGCACCTGTAGAGGTTTAGGAGAATCCTCTTTGACATGCCGAATCTCCGTAATCTTCTCAGGAAGTAGAGTCGCTGATGTGCCTTCTTTACAATTGCATCGGTGTGCTGGGCCCAGGAAAGATCTTCTGATATATGCACGCCCAGGAATTTGAAGTTATTAACCCTCTCCATCATTGTCCCGTTGATATAAACAGGATTGTGGGTCCTCATTCTTCCCTTACTAAAGTCCACAATCAGTTCCTTGGTCTTACTGATGAGAGCCAGGTTGTTGTGCTGGCACCACTTGGTCAGTCGGTCGATCTCACTTCTATACTCTGACTCGTCCCCATCTGTGATTCGTCCAACCACAGTGGTGTCATCGGCGAACTTGATGATGGAGTTCACACTTTGACCGGCTACGCAGTCATGGGTATAGAGTGAGTAAAGCAGGGGGCTGTGCACGCAGCCTTGAGGTGCTCCCGTACTAATTGTTCGTGAGGATGAAGTGGTTCCTCCAATTCGAACAGACTGTGGTCTGTGGATGAGGAACCGATTCCTTTCACCCATTCCTTTTTGAGCTTCAGTCACCAGTGGTGTCAAGGACTATCGAGGACCCTTGTATTTACTGTCCTGGGGATCTTCCTCCAGCAGAAAGGCTGTAAGGGATATGTCTACATTTTCTTTCTTGTTACCCTTTATTTAATAGGAATAGAGGAATAGATCGGGTAGATGCACAGTCTCTTGCCCAGAGTAGGTGAATCGAGGACCAGAAGATATAGGTTTAAGGTGAAGGGGAAATGATTTAATAGGAATATGAGGGGTATCTTTTTCACACAAAGTGTGGTGGGTGTATGGAACAAGCTGCCAGAGGAGGTAGTCGGGGCAGGGACTATCCCAACATTTAAGAAACAGTTAGACAGGTACATGGATAGGACAGGTTTGGAGGGATATGGGCCAAACGAGGGCAGGTGGGACTAGTGTTGCCGGGACATGTTGGCTAGTGTGGGCAAGTTGGGTCGAAGAGCCTGTTCCCACACTGTATCACTCTATGACTCTATGACTCTAGTAAAGCAATTTTGTCGAACATATCGATTGGATCAAAAGCATATTGTAATTAATCAACATTTTACACGGACATCACAACTGAGTCAGACCACAATCTCAACAAGTTGACATAGGTAATTGAGGAGATGCATGATAGGAGAGGGATGGCAGTTTGCGGGAAATGCTCCAGTATATCAAGCACGTGGGCTGACTGGACTTTGGGCTTTGAATAATGATGCTAAAAATGGCAGCGCCAGCATGTGTAAACCATTTACATCTGGTAATTCAGTTTAGACTAGAGTTTGGTACCCGGCTTTGGTTTAGCGCTAAAGGCAGTAAAAAAAAGATGATATCATAACATTTCAAAAAACATTTCAGTATATTTTTAGAGTTACAAAGTTCAAGTGATTAGTGTTCACCTGATTCATTACATGAAGAAGAAATACGAAGGAGGAAAGAGTTAATGCAATTTAACCTGAAGGAAATCTCTATCCGTCCCTCTGTTGCACAGTGTAAAAACAAATTATGTTTTGAAACAAATGTAGAATGAATGTTTTCACTTCAATGCACAGTCTAGTAAATGATGAATACTTGCTGAAAATAAATTTTCTGTTATGAAAGTTACAATACCAAAGATTACATCTGAAATATTACAGAAATATCATGCATTATGTACCTACAGAATATATGGAAAGGGGTCAGTGGTGATAACTGCAGCATGATTTAGTGGATGTGAAGATCAGTGCAGGCAATTTTCAATAGAGGTTATTTGTTGCTTAGCAAGTACAGATTTTATTAACTCCCCTAAATTAACTTTATGTACACTGAAAACAGTTAAATTTAGAGTCGGAATGAAAGCATCCTGGCAACTCGTGGTGAAAGCCCTTCTGCCCATGTTTCTTGCCTGCAATAGAACCATCCAACAGAGAACAAGATTCCATAAATATTAGTGAAGATGGGCACAAAATGGTGGAGTAACTCAGCGGGTCAGGCAGCATCTGTGGAGAGTTTGGGTGGAGACCTTTCTTCAGACTAACTATTGGTGAAGTTCTTGTTCCACAAGTTTTGAGATACAGCAAGGGGAAGATACAGCAAAGAGGAAATAGACACTTTGGCCCACTGAGTCCATGGTGATCACACCTTCACACCAGTTCTATGCGATGTCACTGTCAGGCACTCCCTACACAATAGAAGCAATTTACAGAGGCCTTAACTTTAAAACCCACATACACTATGTTTGGGATGTGAGAGAAAGCTGGAGTACCCAAAGGAAACCCATACTGTCACAGGGAGAACGTGAAAACTCTGCACATACAGCACCCTGGTTCAGGATCGAACCTGGGTCTCTGGCATTATGAAGCAGCTGCTCTACCAGCTGAACCATTGTGCCGCCCATCAGCACCATTGAGAGCAGCATTTATGTGTACCTTGTGAGAGTTAAATAGAGTTTGCCCACCATGTTTATGCTGGGCTTTTTACCCACTGACACTAATCCTATTTACCTACAGTAGGACCATATCCTTCTCTGTCTTAAATATTTAAGTGTCTGTCTAAATCCCTGTTTAACAGAACTATCTGATTCACAACCTACTCTTGTGGCACATTCCAGATATTCCAATTCCAATTCTCTGCCTCAGAAGGCCTTGGAGGCTGGTTCTCTAGATGTTTTCAAGAGAGAGTTAGACAGAGCTCTTAAAGATAGCGGAGTCAGGGGATATGGGGAGATGGCAGGAACGGGGTACTGGTTGTGGATGATCAGCCATGATCACATTGAATGGCTGTGCTGGCTCGAAGGGCTGAATGGCCTACTCCTGCACCGATTGTCTATTGTCTATTGTCTATTGTCTATTTTAACCACATGCTGTGTAAAAGAAAAACCCTGGATCTCCTTAAAACTCCTACCTCTCACCTTTTAATTATGCCCTCTTGTTTTTGATATCCCTGCCACAGGAAAAACAGCTTTTGTTTTTATGCACCCATTATGCCTTTCCTAATCCTATTTCTATCAGGTTCTATCACAGGAAAAACAAGCCCATTCTATCCAATCCAGGAATGTGTAGGTTAACCTATGATGAGCGTTTGTTGGCACTGGGCCTGTACTCGCTGGAGTTTAGAAGAATGAGTCAGCGACCTCATTGAAACATACAAAATAGTGAAAGGCTTGGAAAGAGTGGATGTGGAGAGGATGTTTTCATTACTGGGAGAGTCTAGAACTGGAGGTCATAGTCTCAGAATTAAAGGATGTTCTTTTAGGAAGGAGATGAGGAGAAATTCCTTTTGTCAGAGGATGGTGAATCTGTGGAATTCTTTGTCACAGATGCCTGTATGGGGCCAAGTCAGTGGATATTTATAAAGGCAGAGATCGATAGATTCTTGATTAGTACAGGGGTCATGGGTTATGGGGAGAAGGCAGGAGAATGAGATTAGGAAGGAGAGATAGATCAGCCATGATTGAATGGCAGAGTAGACTTGATGGGCCAAATGGCCTAATTCTACTCCTATTCCCTATGACCTAATGATCTCTCTCTGTAAGTAAATATATATGATAAAATTTTACTGGAAAAACAGCCATGTTACACTATGTATATTCGGAAGTCAAGGACTTTTCTTTTGGGTCTTAGATGTGTATGATGTGCTAATGCTCAGACATGCAGAGGGGCATGCAATGTTATACATCCACATATATGGCATGTGAATGACTAGACATCTCAGGCAGATCCTGGTCTATAGCAAATGCGGTGTGTGCTTTTACAAAAAGGAAACAAAGATTTTTTTTTGTAATCCTGACCTACCTAGTCCCCCAATTCTGGATGATCATAACTCCCACAATACACTGACCCAATGCTTGGACTGACTTTTCTACTCTCAGACTGATGCCCTGATATCATGGATCCTAACCCCATTTATCCATGTCTGTGATCTATAAATTGAGTGGGACGTAGCACACACATTTGGGTGAGTTTATGTCCTACCTGTTTCCCTCCACTCACTTTGAGATAGTTGGACAATTGGAGGGAAGATGCAATGAAAGGGCTGTTCTATCGCATCTAATACATTGGGCCTCATTCTCAATAGAACTACAGCAATGGGCCTTTGCAATCAACAATTAAGAACACATTTAACAGGAGTTTCTACGTTCAATTTAGGCATTTGGTTGCATGGGACATTGGGGCATTATCTCTGCTAATGTTTAAATGTTTTTCGGTCTGTAAACATACAAATGCACACAAGTTATCCTGTGTTAAGATCTGAAAGCAATGATTTGCCAAGGCCTCCTGCATTACATGAAGAATACCTTGCATGTTGTGTGTGCATAGCCTTCTGCAAGTGTGGGAAAAGGGTTCACATTTTGAAGCAATCCATGATTTTCCATTGGCTCTTTTGAGAAATACAAGACAATCAAAATGGGGCACAAATAATAATAATAATAATAAATTTTATTTATGGGCGCCTTATACCAAAGTCTCAAGGACACCTTACAGAGTTTAACAAGAAACATATAATCGGAGTAAAATAAATTATAAAGACATCACCAATACACAAATTAAAAACAGAATTCGATCCAAAGACACAAATAAAAATCAGAAACACAATGTGAAGAGAGAGCAGCGGCAGCTAAACCGCGCCAGCGTCCACTCTCCCTTCCGACCGCCATCTTGGACACAGACTAAAATAGACACTACATACAAAAATCATCCCCTCACAATGGTTACCACTGTGGGGGAAGGCACAATGTCCAGTCCCCATCCCCAGTTCTCCCAAAGTCAGGCCTATTGAGGCCTCCGCTATTGCCTCTACGGAGGCCCGATGTTCCTGGCCGTTCTCACCGGGTGCTGTTGCCCCGGCGTCGGGAGAGTCCTCTCAGCGGCTGGGCCGCCTGGAACGGACGCATTCCTTACTGGAGGCCGCGGCTACCGAAGTCGACAAGGCCGCACCGGTTTGGAGCTCCCAGGCTCCCGATGTTGAAGTCGACGCCGCCCACTCCTCTCCACAGACCCGCAGCCCGGAGGTGTTGAACTCGGCGGTCACAGCTCACCGGAGCTCCAGCGCGTTGATCCAGCGCGGCGACCCAGGCAAGGAATCACCCGCTCCGCTCCGCGGTAGCGCTCCAGCGCTGTGCCGCCACCGAAGCCGAGCTGCTGGGCGGTCCCCGCCAGGAAACGGCGCTCCAAGCCCGCTGGTAGGCCACGAGGACGGGTCAACGGGGCAGCCCGGAGAAAAAGCTGCCTCACCGACCAGATAGGGACCTAGAAATATGGTTACCCCCAGTGAGTCCTGTGTCATTTTCTCCCACAAACAAGACACAGGACTCACTAAAACTACAAAAAAAAAGCTTTTAGGAGCTGAAAGAAGATGTAAATGAAATATATTTCTCCATTGCTATTTTATTGAACATCAAATACATTTTTTTCTTCAAAATAGAAGTGTGAATGCATTACTGATGCATTTTCTTTTACTAGAAACAAGTCTGTCAAACTCAACAAAATGGCTGACTATATATATATATATATATATGTATTGATATTCACACACACACACACACACACATATATATGCCTTATTTTGCAGTATGCATATTTCTTATATATCTTTCAATCATGTATATATATATGTGTGTGTGTGTGTGCACACACACATACGCACTCACGCACACATACACTGCAACCCCTGCAACCTAGAGAAAACCGATGCAGTCACAGGGAGAACGTGCAAACTCCGTACAGACAACGCCTGTATTCAGGATCAAACCTGGGTCTCTGTAAGGTAGTAACTCTACTGCTGTGCCACTGTGCCACTGTGCTGCCCCTTAAAGGCATTTAAAAAGCCACAGTTTAAGAGGCTTTTAGATAGGCACATGGGTTTGCAAGGATATGTATCACTTGTAGGCAGATCAGTTCAGCTAGACATCTTGTTCGGCACAAACATTGTGGGACAAAGGGCCCATTCCTGTGCTATAATGTTCTATGTGTAAGAAGGAATTACAGATGCTGGTTTAAACCAAAGATAGACACAAAAAGCTGGAGTAACTCAGCAGGACAGGCAGCATCTCTGGAGAGAAGGAATGGGTGACGATTCGGGTCTCGACCTGAAACGTCACCCATTCCTTCTCTCCAGAGATGCTGCCTGTCCCGCTGAGTTACTCCAGCTTTTTGTGTCAATCTTCTGTACTGTTCTATGTTCTAATAACTTCATCAGTTAATAACGTATATGTGCCCAGATTTTTCAATTATTCTCAAGTGTAAAATCACCAGACCTGAGGATCTGATTGTTCTATCATTCACATATTAAAAAGATAGATGTGGCTTGGTTTGTGGTCTGTGTCTCATGAGAATCAAAGTACGAAGGGTAACAAAATATATCGGAAATTAATTGCGCCAAATCCTACAAATGTACTGCAGGTCAATCAATGCTTGTAAAAGTAATTGGTCGGTTCAAATTTCTGATGTAGACCCTTTAACAGAAATGACCTGTAATTAGATGGGTTGTTGGATGTTTGAATTGCCAGCTTGAATCTCTCGATATCTGGCCTTCTGGTCCGCTGTGCTAAAATGAAGCCGTGGCCACATTCGTGGACTTAATTGTATATCATTTGAAACAATGTATTAGATAACATAATCTGTTCCTGACACTAGGATGATTTGCTGATTGGCAGCAGACCAAAGATCCATTTGGAACAAGAGTGTCCCATTATGGATTGGCACAGAAATATGAAAGATTGATGACTGCTAAATTTTCTAGTGCAATGAGTTAGGGGCAAGGCTGATAAGACAATAGGTTCTAAATACATTTATCTTGACAATTGGTTTAAAACTACAGGCCACAAGGACATTTGGAAGAACAGTCAATGATGTTCAGA
This sequence comes from Malacoraja senta, assembly GCA_038087875.1. Lineage (NCBI taxonomy): Eukaryota > Metazoa > Chordata > Chondrichthyes > Rajiformes > Rajidae > Malacoraja > Malacoraja senta. The sequence continues at coordinate 60,197,778 of CM075982.1, read as the reverse complement.
GTTAATAATATTTTAAAATATACTGTCTACTTTGAATACATTAGGACCACGTTACCAAAATGTTGTTTTAACAAAACTGCCCCTTGTTATTCTTTAGTTCATAAACCCATCGACATATTGATATTCACACTATTGATAATGGGTTATTTCATACTGGGCTGTTACCTTTGGTAATTTACTAAGATTTGTTTGTAGGTTAATTGGATTTGTTAAAATTGTAAATTGTCCCTAGTGTGTGTAGGATAGTGTAAGTGTGTGGGGATTACTGTCCAGTGCACCCAGTGGGCTGAAGGGCCTGTTTCCTCTCTGTATCTCTAAACTATATTAAACTCAACTAATCATTTTCGTATCCTACCGCAGATAACTAATTTGTTAAAATTGTTACAGGTGCAGTTGCAAATATTGACTGCTCAGATTATACAGTATCAGGGTCCATTAGAGAGACTAGTTCATTTGATATTGCTGCTGTGGTTTCTATATTATCGTAGTCTCTAATAATTTTAAACAAAAGTAGATTTTGCTTCGTGAAGTATTGACTTTTCATACTTTTCATACAAGCACATTGAAAGTGGAAACGACAAACATTTTGTATTGTGTAGGAAGGAACCGCAGATGCTGGTTTGCAACGAAGATAGACACAAAATGCTGGAGTAAAGGGGCTGTCCCACTTGGGCGACCTAATCTGCGAGTTTAGAAGAGTGTCTTCGACCTTCAAACTCGCAGCATGGTCGACATGAGGTCCTAGGAGGTCCTATGAGGTCGCTGGAACTCTCCTTCATGCTCGAGGGAAAAAATCCCGAATACTCGTGGCCTCAGCTAGGTCGGGAAAATGTTTCAGCATGTTGAAAAATTTTCCGCGAGTAAAATTTGGTCGGCATGGTTCTTTTGAACTCGTAGTGCGGTGGAGTGGTGTCGCTATTTAGTTACAGGCAGTCGAGGGCAGCCGTAGGCAATCTCCTTCGCTGACCGGGCATTTTGATTGGCTCATTGGAGTTTTCACGACCAAGGAAAACCTACCGGTAGGGAAACTGCCCGCTAAACTTTATTATACTTCTTAAAAGTGTCTCCACCCCCTCTACCCCCCCTTCTCCCCCCCTTCTCCCCCCCTCTCCCTCCCTTCTCCCTCCCTTCTCCCTCCCTTCTCCCTCCCTTCTCCCCCCCTTCTCTCCCCTTCTCTTGCCTTCTCTCCCCCTCTCTCCCCCTCTCTCCCCTTCTCTCCTCTTCTCCCCCCCCTCCACGCTCTCTAAAGGACTTATCGTTACTGTGCAGCCATTTTACCTTCCTCTTCATCGCGGGTGTGAATTTCACACAGCGCTCCTGGGCTTTCCCTGGCCCCCGCCTTTGCAGTGTGTGTGTGTGTGTGTGTGTGTGTGTGTGTGTGTGTGTGTGTGTGTGTGTGTGTGTGTGTGTGTGTGTGTGTGTGTGTGTGTGTGTGTGTGTGTGTGTGTGTGTGTGTGTGTGTGTGTGTGTGTGTGTGTGTGTGTGTGTGTGTGTGTGTGTGTGTGTGTGTGTGTGTGTGTGTGGTGTGCGTGCGTGCGTGCGTGCGTGCGTGCGTGCGTGCGTGCGTGCGTGCGTGCGTGCGTGCGTGCGTGCGTGCGTGCGTGCGTGCGTGCGTGCGTGCGTGCGTGCGTGCGTGCGTGCGTGCGTGCGTGCGTGCGTGCGTGCGTGCGTGCGTGCGTGCGTGCGTGCGTGCGTGCGTGCGTGCGTGCGTGCGTGCGTGCGTGCGTGCGTGCGTGCGTGCGTGCGTGCGTGCGTGCGTGCGTGCGTGCGTGCGTGCGTGCGTGCGTGCGTGCGTGCGTGCGTGCGTGCGTGCGTGCGCGCGCGCGCGCGCGCGCCGGTCGATCGATCGATCCAGCTCGCAGTTTCAACGCGGACGGTCGATCCAGCTCGAGTCTTTCCAGGCGAGTGCCCTCGAGCTTGAAGGTCGAAGACACTCTTCTTAACTCGCGGATCAGGTCGCCCAAGTGGGACAGCCCCTTTTACTCAGCTTGTCGGGCAGCATCTCTGGTGAAAAGGAATAGATGACGTTCAAAAACGAAACATATTGTATTGTTACTCTAAGATAGTTTTGGGGAGATGTGAATAGTGGAATTTGTAGTTTTTAGCGTGAAATTAATTTTCGTTATAACCTGTATATACTAACCTGGACTAGTAAAACTCCCTTTAAATTTCACTGTAGCATTGTGACAATTATAACAAATTTTTGCCTCTGCCATGTCCTGATATGAATTATTATGTCTTATTATTTTTTATTGGCAATAAATGAGGTCTATTCTGACTGTTTTTGTAAATTAAAGAAATGTATCTTTCATTCCTTCGGGGTCAACTGATATGCAAATGAGCTTGGGCCTTTTAACATAGGGACATCAAATATCAATCAAAAATAAACCAGTGGCTTGATTTAAAATTATTTTCCAAGAATTACAAAATGTTTTTTAGTAGGTGAAAGAGGAAAGATAAGTACCCTCAGTGAAATTATCACAGAGGGTGGTGGGTATTTGGAATGAGCAGCCAGAGGAAATAGTATAGGTATGTATAATTATGACATTGAAAAGGCACACGGACAGTTACATGCTTAGGAAGGATTTAGAGGTATATGGGCCATATGCAGGCAAATTAGACAAGCTTAGATGGAGCACATTGGTCAGCATAAACAATTTGGGCCAAAGGCCCTATTGCTGAGCTCAATGACTCAATAATACGAGGTGTAATCCCAATCACAACATCTCCAGGTGTTTTCAGTAAGTTCCTCTTAAGAATTCCAGAAATGCAGGAAAAAATCCCTGCAGAAATTGAAGTTGGTCCACATTTATTCACTGAAAAGTGAATAAACAATGAAAATAAAACACTGATAAGAGAGGGCACCAAAATCCTTCTCCTCTCAGGCTTCACAGAAGGTATACTCGTATAAGCACTTGCTGAAGGATTAATATCTGTGTAGGAAACCCTTCCAAAAGATTGTCCTTCCTCAGGTCTGAGGCCACTACCAGGTCACACCTGCGACTACACTGCTCTCCATTATCCTCATTCAGAGTCACTTTGCATCTGGATCCTTGCAAGTGTCTTTGATGATATATGCCACCTACGACACTTTGCAGCTCACTGCTTCATTGCAGAACTCAAGAATAGTTCCAGCAAAGTGAAGAACCCGATTTTATTGAATTTTACACGTATCTCTGGAAAGGACATTTGGCTGCGTTGCGAGCTTCCAAAAGTGCAGGGAAAATGAGTAAATTAGTGTTTTGCCTCAAATACTTTACAGGGTGATTTACTCGCTGAGTGTAAAATTGGTACTGCAGGAACAGGAATTGCTCGTAAAATAGGCCCATTCAGTCATTTACTGTGAACCAGTAGTCACGTGATGCAATGATAGTGACTAATGGTAGCAATCAGTCTGTCAATTAGCCTGCATAAGGCCAGGCCAGCTTCAGTCTTTCGTATAGGAGATCTATTGTGATTTATTTCTCTCATTGGATTCCCCAATCAAACCCTTTCTTTCTCCCGACATGGAACACGGCAAATTTCTTCATAGAATTTCTTTCGTCACCTGATTGCCCAGTTCCCAGATGTGAGAAAACCTTACTGCAACTCACCCTGTTCACTTCTGCAACTCTTCATTTTAATTACAATGTGTCATTAGAAAACATTTCAGACTTGAATTCCATCCCCAGAACATTTCTAAAAATATTAAACAAAAGAGGTCACAATCATTGAAACCAAAGAAAATATAAGTGGGTGGATTCTACGAAGATTATCCAGGCAGTAGTGTTACAGAGACAATCAGGAAACCATGGCAACAATCAACACCCATACCTTTATCTGATTTTAAAGCAATACTTAAGATTGTCAGTTCTGCTGAATTCAGTGCCATCACCTAGAATAACATAGAAATTATAGCACATAACAGGTCATTTGGCTGTGATGGTATTTATGCTCCACAGGAACCTCCTCTCATCCTTCTTTGTTTAATTTTCTAAGCGTATCCTTCTACTCCCTTTCCTTGTGTACTTATCCAGCATCCCTTCAAATATATCCTACATGGCGCATCACATCTCTTCATGGTGGAGAACAAGCGAAGCGACAATGTTGGAAAACATATCCATAACAAATAGTACTGTCAAACCCTCAAATGAATTGTAGTTTGGAACGTAATCATGTATTTATCAAAATCAATTCATCAAAACCCTGAAGAAAACTTCAAAAAATCAGAAGAAAAATCAATACCTCTAATACAGGTACATGCTATAAACATTGAGGTTGTATGGAATATTGGCAGTTACAATGTCTGAACTGCAAATTGAAATGCAAATGTAATTTTAAATGGAGATATTTACCTTCTTAAAGTACCAGTCATGAAGCAAAAATATAGGATTAACTTCAGAGTGAACCAAAATTATCATTGAATAGTTGGGGTCATGCAGTGCAAATTGTTTCACCTAAATCTTTGTATGCAGATTCTAATCACAGAATTCAAGCAATTGTCAACAGACATTCAAGGCTGTTTAACCAATTTTTTTTGTCAACTGTTTAAAGAATATTTTAAGACAATTTTTAATTGTCTCTGTTGAGATCAATTAGAGACTATTTTTAGCTGATGCAAGTTCAGTGATAAACATTTAATGGATAGCTACAAAATACGTTATACAACGAGTGAAGATTTTGGCATCTAATCTCACTGATGGATTATATTCACTATTCCATAGCCATCGAGTTTCCTTTGAGCCATTTGAGCTACTATGAAATGCAGCAGTTTAAATTGTACAAGGTTTAGCTTCAGACAGCTTGGAAAGTTAGCTTTGTGATGTAACAATTCAAAAAAGGTGTGGGTGTTGAGTTAAGTTGTTAAGGGCGGCACGGTGGCGCAGTGGTAGAGTTGCTGCCTTACAGTGCTTACAGCGCCAGAGATCCGGGTTCGATCCTGGCTACGGGTGCTATCTGTACGGAGATTGTACATTCTCCCCGTGACCTGCGTGGGTTTTCTCCGAGAACTTCGGTTTCCTCCCACACTCCAAAGGCGTACAGGTTTGTAGGTTAATTGGCTTGGTATAAATGTAACTTGTCCCTAGAAATTTTTTAAATGTCCTTAGTATGGGATAGTGTTAATGTGCGGGGATCGCTGGTCGGTGCGGACTCAGTGGGCTGAAGGGCCTGTTTCCGCGCTGTATCTCTAAACTAAACTAAACAAAACTAAGCTAAACTAAATCTACATTAGAAAAAGAGTTATATCGTTTTTACGATTCAACAATGCATTGTCTAAAGCAATTCTGAATTTTCCATCACAGCAAAAGCAATCTGCTTTCAACCACTTTTGACATTATAAAATGGTGCAAGCCATTTTGCCAGAGGATGAACAGAAATCCACATAAAGTCAAAGAACAAGAAATGAGGGAGGTGACCAAATGTATGATAATGGTAGTAGGTTTTAAGCTACATTTTTAAAAGACGACTGGGACATTTAAGAAGGTCTGGTGACAAAGATGTTATTTATTGTGGAAAATAAATTAAAGATGCCAAATATGCCCAGAGATGGAAAACACCATACCTTTTGGTCAGAGTGATTGCAGTGAAAAAACAATGAGGAGGTTCTCTTTCAATCACAAATTATCTTTCTTCATGTCCGTTTTTCTTGTATTGAAATTGTATTATTTAAAGTTCATGGTACGTAAGTCTCTATGTTATGAATCTCGATTTAAGCCAATGACTTCGAAATCCTGAATCACTTTGAAAGAGCCAAAATCAATTTTCCACACTTTTATAATTAAATTGCAATTTTTAGAAACATAATTGTCTACATGTTACTAAATCCACCAATTTTCCTTCCTATTGATTCCAGCTGAGAGAGAGAACAAACAGTTGAATTCTTTAACAGACAGATAGAATCATGGAAATATGGACCATTCTGCTATGGAGTGCGGATGGAGGTGAGTAAATGCTCGGGGCTGGTGAGGAATTTCAATGTACATGTTTGTTTTGTATAGTTTTATCATTCGATGTTCTTGCAACTTTCATTTGCAGTGGTAGCTAATTGGTATAAGATTGTAAACATTTGCAAGCATGAGGGATTTAATGGCACCCCTCCTTGTTTTAGTTTTAGTTTAGTTAAGAGATATAGCGCGGAAACAGGCCCTTTGGCCCACCAAGTCAATGACGACCAACGATCACCCTGTACTCTAGCACTATCCTAGACACGAGGGACAATTTACAATTTTTACCAAAGCCAATTAACCTACAAACCTGTATGTCTTTGGAATGTGGGAGGAAATCAGAGCACCCGGGGAAAACCCACATGGTCATGGGTAGAACGTACAAATTCCGTACAGACAGCACCCGTAGTCAGGATCGAACCCAGGTCTCAGGCCTTGTAGGGCAACAACTCTACCGCTCCACAAACGTGCCACCCCTATTATGTTATGTTAAAGGATTTATGCTTTATGTTAAAGGATTCTATTGTTAAAGGAGAGTTTAGCCTATTTTCTTCCATGTGGCAGTCTAGAGCACAGAGATTAGAAGTCAGATTCAAGCTAGTCACCCTAACTTTGTTGACCAAACCACCTTCAACAAAAGCCTTTAACCTTTATGCTTTACCCAAACCTGTCATGGAGGCTTGCCATACTGGTTCATTTCCCAGAAGTGAAGGTAACAATTATTGCATTCCTTCAACAAAATAATTGCCAAGTTTTGTAAGAAGTAGACAATTATGTATCTTAAAATTACAACTTATTTATAAAGGTGTTAAAAATTGAGAGGAGCACAGTAGCGCAGCTTGTACAGCTGTTTCTTCACAATGTCAGGGACCTGGGTTTGTTCCTGACCTCAGGTGCTGTCTGTGTGGAGTATGCACAGGACCGCTTAGGTTTGCTCCGGGTACTCCTGTTTCCTCCTACATCCTGAAGACAGGTGGGTTTAAATATTAATTTGCCTCTGTAAAGTGCCCCTAGTGTATAGGGAATAGATGAGAAAGTGGAATAACATAGAATGGTGAGAATCGGTGATCGATGGTTGGCGTGTTCCATGCAATGTCTGTAAACTAAGCTAAACTAAACATTTTTTAAGGAGAGCATAATTATATTTTTATCTTGGTCCAGAATATTACCTGAATTAATACTCTTATATAAAGTCTCTTTAAGAAGAGATTTGTTAAGAACTTTAAGTCCTGAGAATTAAAACATATAAAATCATAGTGGGTTAAATCTGATATTTTTATGCTTAAACCATTGCTGCTTTGAGATTTCGATTTTATATTATGTCATCGTTGCTCTGGATGATTTTCTGTTGTATGATTTTCCATCTGCAGCTCTAACTGGCGAAGGTGTGAAATTCAAATTACAAAAAGGGAGTTAATTGCAAGTCCCATGCCACTCACGTCTCTTGGAGATGTCTCCATGATCTCTGAAACCGCCTGTTTCCAATTAATCTTGTTTTTCAGCAAATTGTTCAGTTGGACACCTCAGCTGTTCCAATAAGGTTCTCACACTGATAATCAAGGGCCACAAAAAAAAAGAAAAATGGCAAAAATATATATTTTCTACATGTTCTAAATTTGCATTTATTGATTCAAGTAATTTTGATGTTTGAATTTGAAATAACTTCAGTTACCTAATGTACAGTCTCCTGTTTGTGCTCTCAGTTTAGTTTAGTTTCAGTTTTAGAGATACAGCATGGAAACAGGCCCCCTTTGGCCCATCGAAACCACGTCGACCAGCGATCACCCACACACTAGTTCTATCTTGAACACTAGGGGCAATATCCAGAAGCTGATTAATCTACCAACCTGTACGCCTTTGGGATGTGGGAGCAACCTGGAGCACCCAGAGAAAAGCCACGTGGTCTCAGGGAGAAGGTACAAACTCCTTACCGACAGTAGCCATAGTCAGGATTGAACATGGGTCTCGGGCACTGTAAGGCAGCAACTCTACCGCTGCGCCACTGTGCCCCCACAAATTAGTTGTGGAATCTATTTATTAATAAAAACACCAGAAATTGTGTTTTTCTTACACTCTTCTGTTACATTCTACTGTTTGTAAAATATAAATAGCAGGGGATCTTTATTAATTTTTGTCCTGCTGATAAATTCATAGTGGTACACAGAGTAGAGGTGTGTGCTTGCTGTGTGATGTTTGTGGAAGTGCAGAAAGCCCCCAATCATGATCCATAATGATGTTTTACAGCTTCTTGAGCAACTAACGAGCCACTTCACTGGTGCAAATGTTGGAAATTCTTAATCCAGCTGACGAGTATGCATCATCTGTGGCGTTACCGGTGAAAATGGAATAAACATCAAATGTAAACTGAACCGCTGCAGCACCCAAACAGGCTAGACATAATCCGTGAAGAGAGAAACATAGTTAATGATTCAGGTTAATAATCTTTCACCTGAACCGGAAGAAGTCAAATATGTAACGGGTTTTAAATAGGGGGGGGGGGAAACAGAAGGTGGGGAAAGATCAAATTCTTTAGAGAGTTTGAGGAAATCGTTGACACAAAAACAAAAGGGGAATAGTAGAAGATAAAATGAGATAGTAGTGGGAGATGTAAAGATGAATAGTAATAGCAGAATCATTACCACCATCTGCTGTCTGAGAGAATAGGAGCAGTGGTTATCATCTAAAATATTGAGCAAGTTACTGAGTCTGGCAGATTGTAAAGTACAGTGTAGAAAAATGAGGCAAGCATTTGCTGAGCTGGATCGGAACGGTGCAGAAGGCTGACAAGAGAAAAGCCTGAATCAGAGTATGATGGTGAATGAAAGAAGCAAGTGACCAGAAAATCAGGGTCATATCTGCGGGCCTGAATGGAGGTATGGCACACAGCAAAACTGCCAACTGCATTACAAGACATATATTCTCAGTTTTAATGCGAGAAACAGATATAAGTGTGCAGTTTCCAGGAACTCTCTCACTGCACAAAGTAATTTAAAAGAAGAATTACTAATTAAGCTATCGTTAACTGTATGCGGATAAGAAAGCTGCCACATAAATGATACTCAATGAAAGTAACATTTGGCAAGCATTGGAAATTATTTAACAGAATTACTGACTTTCCAATTTTAGTTCTTTTCATGCATAAATTTGACACATAGTACCTTTTGATACAAGAAAAAGCGTGTTCCACATTTTCTCTGAGTAACAAATGGAGGTAGGATGATGGCAAGGCTTATGCTGTAGATTCCCAGGATTGGAGGGGGCACGCAGAAGCAGTGAGGGGTATTATGGTTGACTAGGTCAAAGAACTGCTTGTAGAAAAATAACCCATCACCACACAAATCAACTTCATGAAAAGTATTAGTTCCTGCAAGGTGTTGCTCGTCATTTATGAAATCATGATGGCATTTAGAAACAGAAACATAGAAAGTAGGGGCCCTTCGAGCCAGCACCGCCATTTAATATGATCATGGCTGATCATCCAAAATCAGTACAGCGTTCCTGCTTCCTCCCCATATCCCTCGATTCTGTTAGCCCTAAGAGCTATATCTAACTCTCTCTTGAAAACATCCACTGAATTCTGTGGCAGCGAATTCCTCAGATTCACAACTCCCTGATCTACCCCTTATTCTTAAACTGTGACCCCTGGTTCTGGACTCCCTCAACATCGGGAACATTTTTCCTGCATCTAGCCTATCCAATTCCTTAAGAATTTTATACAGTATCATTCTGTAAGATGCCCTCACATCCTAAATTCCAGTGACTATAAGCTCAGACGATCCATTCTTTCATCATATGTCAGTCCCGCCATCCCAGGAATTAACCTGGTGAACCTACGCTGCACTTCCTCAATAGCATGAATGTCCTTCCTCAAATTAGGAGACCAAAACTGCACACCAAGTGTGGTCTCGCCAGGGGCCTGTACAACTGCATAAGACCTCCTTGCTCCTATACTCAAATCCACTCGCTATGAAGGCCAACAGGCCATTTGCTTTCTTCACTGCCTGCTGTACCTGCATGCTTACTTTCAGTGACTGATGTACAAGGACATCCAGGTCTCATTGCACCTCCCCTTTTCCTAATCTGACACCATTCAGATATTAATCTGCCTTCTTGTTCTTGCTACCAAAGTGGATAACCTCACATTTATCCACATTATACTGCATCTGCCATGCATCAGCCCACTCACCCAACCTATTCATGTCACCCTGCAGCCTCATAGCATCCTCTGGCAGCTCACACTGCCACCCAGCTTGATGTCATCCACAAACATGGAAATGGTTAAGAATTTGGTTAAGAAATTCCACTACTCCATGTTACTCCATGAGGAGTGACTTCATATGCCTTGCCTGGTCAAGAAAAGATAATGAGGAACATTATAGATATCAAATATCAGATATATCTGAGTCCACTGTGGGAAGCTAGAGAAGAAATTTCAGGCAGCCTGGCTGAGATATATGAATCATCATTAGACACATGTGAGGTACCGGAAGACTGGTGGGTGGCCAATGTTTTGCCTCCATTCAAGTAGGGCTGCAAGGAAAAGCCTGGGAACTGTAGATCAGTGAGCCAAACATCTGTGGTAAGCAAGTTACTGGAGAGTATTCTGAGGGATATGATAGATATGCATTTGGATAGACTGGGGCTGATTAGGGATAGACAGCATGGCTTTGTATGTGGGAGATCATGTCTTTGTATCTTGCAAATCTGATTGAGTTGTTTGATGAAGAAACCAAAAAGATGGAATAGGACAAAGCAATAGATGTTCTCTACATGGACTTCAGCAAGGCCTGAGATAAAGTTCCACATGTTAGGCTGCTCTGGAAAGTTAGATCGAATGGAGTCAAGGGAAAGCTAGCCGACTGTAAAGAAAATTGACTTTCTGGAAGGAAGCAGAGGGTGAAGGTGGAAGGTTATTTTACAGAGTGGAGGCATGAGACCAGTGGTGTGCCTCAGGGATCTGTGCTGGATCCATTGCTCTTTGTAGTTTATATGAACGATTTAGTTTAGAATATAGAAGGCATATAAGTATGCAGATCACACTAAAGTGGTAACTATTGTAGATAGCGAAGATGGTTGTCAAAAACTGCAGCAGGATCTTGATCGGTTGGGCTGGTGGGCTGAGGAATAGTTAATGGACTGTAATAGAGAGAAGTGCGAGGCGTTGCTATTTGGGAGTCAAACCAAGGCAGAATCTACACAATGCATGACAGTGTGCTGGACTGTAGCGCAGAAGGATTGAGGAGATTTAGGAACTTTCATAGTTCCTTGAATGTGGTGTCATAAGTAGATGGGGTGGTAAAGAAGACTTTTGGCACATTGGCCTTCATCAGTCAGAGTACTGAGTATAGACGTTGGGAGATCATGTTACAGTGGCACAAGACATTGGTGAGGCCGCATTTAGAGTATTAGGTTCAGTATTGGTCACCCTAGGAATTACATTGTTAAGCTGGAAAGGGTGCAGAAAAGATTAGCAAGGATGTTGCCTGGACTCGAGAGCCTGAGCTATAGGGAGAGGTTGAGCAGGCTAAGATTTTATTCCTTGGAGTGCAGGAGGATGAGAGGTGATCTTATAGATCATGAGAGGAATAGATAGGGTAAATGCACAGTGTCATTTTGCTCAGAATAGGGAATCAAGAATAAGGGGACATAGGTTTAAGGTGTGAGGGGAAAGATTTAATTGGAACCTGAGGGGCAACCTTTTCACACGGAGTGTGGTGGGTATATGGAACAAGCTGCTGGCGGAGGAAGTTGAGGCACGTACTATGGCAACATTTAACATTTGGACAGGCACATGGATAGGAAAGGCTTAGAGGGGTATGGGCCAAACACAGACAGGTAAGACGAGTGTAGATTGGGCATCTTGCTAGGCATGGACAAGTTGGGCCAAAGGTCCTATTTCCTCAGTGTGGGACTCTGTGACACTATAACTCTATGTAGCTCAAGTGCTGAAAGCGATCTATGTTTGTGTGAGACGAAGTTCCATCTTAATATCTGTCCTTACAAATGAAAAAGGACAGGTTTCCTCGGAATTACAATAGGATTGTCATCCAAAATGTATAGCAAATAATTAACCGTTGCTTTGGTGCAAAGAGATGTTTCTGAAAGGCTTGTTAACAGTTCCCAAAGAATACAGATAAGCAAGTGTTTACCACAATTTAAGGATATATAAAGGAATATAACATTCATTTATAAAATTCAACAGCTGTCCACATAGAGAGAATAAGTTTAAGGTGAAAGGTGAATAATTTTGAAGGGCAACTTTTTCACACAGAGGATTTGTGCAAGTGGGGACATTATGGCATTTGAAAGACTATTAGAGAGCTACATGGATAGGAAAAGTTCACGGAGCTATGGGCTAAAAGCAGGCAAGTGGGGCTAGCATGGTTAAACAACTTGATCAACATGGATGAATTGGGCCAAAGAGCCTGTCTCCATGCTGTATATATGAGTCTATAAGGTCTGTTCTCACTTCATTGTTGTATAACTTACATTCTTTAAGACAAGCATTGTGAAGCATTATTTTATTCAGTTTAGGGAACTGTCTCTATTTGCTACCAGATAGGTATCAACAATTCAAACAGACAGAAAGCATCTGAAATTTAAAACTCGAATATCTTTCAAGCATCTCTATACATTTGCAGCTTAAATATTTGTGCATGTTTGTGTTTGCTGGTGTTAGAATTGCTGAACAATTTTGAGTGTGATATGGGAATTGCATTTGCCATCAGAACCACCACAGCAGGGAGACAATGGAAAAAAACTACTGATGAATGTTTTACACAGTGCAATTTATACATCCTGAAATTGTGTTTTCAATCAGATTTGTTTTATCTTTCTTGCCATCATTTATGATTATTTTATTTAAATTTGCTCTCTCTCTTGATAGATCTCTCCTTGGTAGAATTAATAAGCAGAACAAATAAAAGCAGATAAATTCAACAGGTATTTTACATCAATCTTCACTGCAGAGGGCACAAGTAAATCAGGAACTGGAAGTAGGAAGAACAGAGTATTATTCTTTATTGCAAGGGGAATTGAATACAAAAGTGGAAAGGCTACATAGGTCATACGAGAGCATATCTGGAGCATTGCGTCAAATATTGGTCTCCATATTTAAAGGATGTAAGAACATTGGAAGTAGTTCAAGAAAGGTTTACTAGATTAATACCTGGAATGGTCTTCTGTTTTATGAAACACGCTAGACATACTGGCTAAAGTGAGAAGTATGATGTGGTAACTGTTTGAAAATCCAGAACTTGGGGTTCAATGTTTAAAAATAGTTCACCCATTTAAGATGGAGAAGAAGCAATATTTGTTCCCAGGAATGCCAAAGTGGCACAGCGGTTGTGCATACGGTTCACTGCTCGAGCTATCTGGGTTCAATCCTGACCTTAGATGCTGAATGTGCAGATTTACTATGTACTCTCTGTGGTCGAGAAGGTTTCATCCCATATTGTGAAGATGTGCCGGTAGTTAAATTTGCTTCCGTCAATTATTCCTTTCTGTAACGCATCTGACTAACGCATCAGCCAGAATTGATGAGCTTAATAGGGAGAATAAGTTGCTGGGAAATAAAGAGAGTGGAAACGGGAAATAAAGAGATTGATCTGTTGGAAGCTGGCATAGTGCCAATGGGCCAAATGGTCCCACTCTAAGTTTTTAGTTTTTGTTTTTAGTTTTAGTTTTAGAGATTCGGCATGGAAACAGGCCCTTCGGCCCACTGAGACCAGTGGTCCCCGCACATTAACACTATCCTCCACACACTAGGGACAATTTTTACATTTATACCAAGCCAATTAACCTACAAACCTGTACGTCTTTGGAATGTGGAAGGTAACCAAAGATCTCGGAGAAAACCCACACAGGTCACGGGGAGAACGTATAAACTCCATACAGACAGCACCCATAGTCAGGAACGAAACAGGTCTCTGGCGCTGTAAGGCGGTAACTCTACCGCTATGCCACGTGCTGTCCCTATAGTCCTATGTTTCAGGTCCTGATAAATAAGTAAGCATGTCATGAATCTTTGGAACTTGCCTCCTCAGTAGATCATGGATATTTTATTGCAGAAGTAGAAGTTAAGCTACGAGGAGAACAGTTACCATAGTTTGACTAAATGCAGAGTTGGGTTGCAATCTTGATCTTATTAAATTCTGACCAGATCCCAGGCTGGGTAGCTGACTCCTGTTGAATGTTCTAAATAGCAGACACAAATATATTTTTTAAATTGTTATATAATTTCACAATTTGTGCTCATATTCAGCTGATATTTTGTTTCTTTTAGGCTCACTGTGAAGTGGGATTCACCACTATGCCAAATTTCTATCATGGATATCAACTCAGGCGAACAACAAATTATAGATTTAATGTAATCCAAATTTAATGTCACCTTTGTACTATGCACAGTTCTGATCATACTGCTATAGCAAGGATGCCATTAAACTGGACAGGGTACAAAGAAGATATATGAGGATGTTATCAGGTCTGGGTGGTTGAGTTATCAAGGGAGGCTGGATAAGCTAGCATTGTTTTCCTTGGAGGGTATCATGCTGACGGGAAATCTTGCAGTGGTGTATAAAATCTTGAGGAGCATAGAACATGTGAATAGCCACAATTTCCCCAGAGTAAGGGAGTTTAAAAACCAGAGGGAATAGTTTTCAAGTGCGAAAGGAAAGATTTAAAATGGAACAAAGGAATAACTTTTTCACCAAGAACATGGTGCATATATCTGCAACGAGCTGCCAGAAGACAAGTTAGAGGTGGGTACAGTTGTGACATTTTTAAAACTCTTGGATAATACATGTTTGCAGTGCTATATGGCAGATGCAGGCAAGTGGGACTAACTTGGTTAGGCAAATTGGTTGACCTGGGCCTGTTTCCACGCTGTATAGCTCTGTGACTCAACAAGTACAATTATCAATGAACATACAAAACTATAATGTTTGAGTATTCTATACCTTCTGGAATGATTAGATAAGTGTGTAGCTGTAAAAAGAACCTTGACTGGAACATTCCTACCCAGTTGTCAGGATAAGAAATGCCATGGAGTAAGCAGCTTCAGGAGAGAAGGGAAATTAATCCAATTATATGATTGAGACAGAAGTCAATATTGTGACACCCCCTTGTCACATCCAAGCCTGAGGTGACAAAAGAATATTCAGTGTCTTTGGCCACCTATTATTTAGTTATCAGCACCTCTTCCCACCAACTAGTGAGTATTGGTCTTTGTAATGGTTTCATTCTTTTATCTGCAAAAAGACTACCTGACAGAATCGTACCAGCAGCAAATCCACAATCCAGTATTAGCAAGAAAAAGCAGGGGTTACTCTTACATGCAGCCCTTAATTTTAATGCTCATTGAAGAAAATTTACCATAAGGCACAAGTAAAGGTTTTCATCTACACCATTGAACTCTCCCCTCAACCCTATAATACCTTTTCTCGGATGCTGCTCAATATTCAGGCACAAACTCTGGCTTTTTGGCCTGAATTAGTACAGGGTTATGGAATTGTCTCTGGCAGTCTGCAAGTGCCAATATTGCTTCAGTTGTAATAAGGACTGTACACTTGTGTTCAATATTTCTGATTGAATATTTCAATACATAGGATATCACTCCTATCCTTTTTATGTAATGTAATCAGTTAAAACTGATTTTATGTGATGGTTCCGTTTAACTGTGGCTCTGGTTTCAACATACTAGGAGCATGGAGAACCAACTGGGAACAGACTTCACAACCTCCGCAATTCACTGTTGCACCGAACACCACAGCCCCACCCAGCTCGGACCTGCCCCGCAAAGAGTGGGTCACCCTGAACCGACTCCGTACAGGGGTCGGCTGGTTCAACGCCAACATGCATCGCTGGGGGCTGCGTTCATCAGCAGCCTTCGTGTGTGGAGCAGACCTGCAAACAGCGCAGCACGTCATTTTCGACTGCGCTGTCCTCTGCCCCCCTGGTGGAGGGGTAAACCTAACGGCCCTCAACAACAGCACATTGAACTGGCTACAGCGCCTGGAGGGCGTTACATAACCTCTGCTGCCTCAAATGCAAGAAGAAGAAGTTAAAACGTTGTCATTTTCTCCATGTTAGGATATACTAAGGAAAAGGCAATGGCATTCTGCAAATGACATTGAGTACAATAGATTAAAAGCATACACACATTCTACTGTCAAAGATCCTTCAATACTTCATAGATATTAGTTAATTATTCACTGCTAATGCTTCTACCAAATAATTTTGCAAGATTTACAAACAATGAAATCTTCCCAGGACAACACCTTTACCTTTAAGAAGAAGAATAAAAACCCAGTTAACAAAACACTTAAGGATTAATCTTTATAGAGTCTACCAGCGTGCACAAAGACTCAAAGTATATAGCTACTAGGTAGCTATCGATCATTTTTTGCCTGACTTCCCATAGAGCTTGGTAAAACCTAAACGGAACCAGAATATTTCAAGGAAGATCTACAACTGGAATCGCGTGGATGCTTTCTGAGGTTCCTGGACTGTGAACGGAACAAAGCAGCCTAAGAGCAACAAATATTCCTATAAAAATTTAAAATAGGACCAGAGTACCATGTAGAATACTTTGCATTGATTAATGAGACTTTTATAAATCCATTTCCATCACCTTTAGAAATGTTCAGCAAGAGACTTGTCAGATGTAAGTGCAGACTGTGATCTCCAGACCTGAAAAATCAATCACAGCAATTATTTTACTAAATTATTTTAAATTACTAGGAGAGGTTCCAGTCCTGGCAGCAATTTTTTGCTGTCATTTAAACAAGACATGTCTTTCTCCTTGTTTCACCTCTATTCTTGATTTTAAAGGAAAATTAGAGTTGTAGAAATAAAGTAAATGTAATACTCATTGAAGAAAATTAACCCAGCTAATAACAAGGCCTTCATCTACACGATGGAGCACACCTTAAATACTAAAATACCTTTCCTCGGATGATACTCTTTATTCTCAGTCGTCTCTGTTTTTATGTCAGATATCCTGAAACTGCAAGTTTTACTTTTGATTAAACTGTATTTTTCTATTTTTTACCAGTGTAGTCACCAGCACTGTTCCTGTAACAATGCATCATACGTCCGTGCAACTCGATCACAGGTAGTGTAATTGTTTGAAACTTTATCCTTTAGAAGCAGAAACTAATCACTTTCTGAATTAGAGTTGTTGGACCATGAATTAGAATATTGGGAATCTGTCATTTGTCTGCTGGTATCTTCGTACAATCTCTCAAAGATCTGGTGTCCTTCCAGCCTTCAACAGGGTCAAATTTCAGAAACATCACTGCAAGATATATGTACCTATGATAGTCATGCAAGCCGGGGGGACAACATTTCTTCTATGACTTATTTTTGCAAAAAAAAGACACGGTGACAACAAAATGTGATTTTTCTATTGTTCTTCTCAGACTTTTAATATTATCAATTTTCAATTTTCAATTATTGATCCCAACAATGAATGCAATCCCTTTAACTATTGTCTTGCTGTGAAGCTTTTTGCCTCATTAAGTTTCATTACATTTTAATATATTTTTCCCTTTAAGGGTAAAATGCGGTGCATCATATTTTGTGAACTTCTGGCACAAAGAGTGTAAGTTAATTTCTTGGACTTAACATATTGGTTTTATTTGGTCTCAAAAGATTTATCTGTGAAGCTTTAAAGACTAGTCTCCATTGGCTTCTGTGGGAGAAAGCAAAAAGATAAGGGGGTTTTAAAACAGGAGATAATCTATCTCACCTTTAACTTGATATTTTCTGCTGATATAATTCTACACGTTGGAGAACAAAAAGCTCATAGGAGATTTATATTCTGATTTAAAGGTAAATTTAAGTATCTTGTTTGGTGTTTTTATTAATTTAGTAAGTCTGGGACTCCATGTCGAAAGATCTAATTAATTGCTGTAAATGGCCATTCTTTCCATGTGCTTCCCTATCAACTGACCAAGCAGTAGACAAAGGTTATAGTAACGTTTTAATTCAGGCGATTTAGATTAGGTTTTGTCTATTGCCAAATGCAATTAAATTCCTAATTCACATGAAGAGTGAACAATGCATATGGTATTGATAAATGCAACAATAAATACATAGATGAGTAGTGTAATCTGTCTAGCAGTACGACAGTCGCGCGCCAAGTGCTCTTGAGGGCCCTGCTTCATTTGGGAGCCATTACTGAAGAGGTGTATTTTGGCAGTGGGCATCTGTAATTGAAGGTTAGGGGGTAACAACAGGCAGAAAAAAGTTGCAAGACATCATTCCAGATCCAAAACCATACATCTCATTTTCCTTCTTCTTTCATAGCTCTGACAGTGCACGAAAAAACAAATTGGAAATTGAAGAACATTTTATATTTAAGATAGATACAAAATGCTGGAGTAACTCAGCAGGACAGGTAGCATCTCGAGAGAAGGAATGGGTGACGTTTTGGGTCCATACCCTTCTTCAGACGCGAAATGTCACCCATTTCAGCATTTACAGTTCCTTCCTAAACATTTTATATTTACTGGGAACAGGATGACATCAAGGCAAATAGATCAGAATGTATAGACAGAGGAAATCACTGTCAGAAATATAACCCCAAAATACAATTACAAGGAAGTAAAGACCAATAACTTTACAAGGCGTGCCAAGGTAAATCCTCCAATTCATATAGAAACATGGAAACATAGAAAATATATGCAGTAGTAGGCCATTCAGGCCTTCGAGCCAGCACTGTCATTCAATATGATCATGGCTGATCATCCAAAATCAGTACCCTGTTCTGGCTTTTTCCCATCCCTTGATTCCCTTAGCTCTAAGAGCTAAATCTAACTCTCTCTTGAACACATCCGGTGAATTGGCCTCCACTGCCTTCTGCAGCAGAAAATTCACAGATTTACAACTCTGGGTGAAAAAGTTTATCTCATCTCAGTCCTAAATGGTCTACCCCTTATTCTTAAACTGTGACCCCTGGTTCTGGGCTCCCCCAACATGGAGAACATTATTCCTGCATCTATCCTATTCAATCCTCTAAGAATTTTATATGTTTCTATAAAACCCCCTCTCCAGCGAATACAAGTCCAGTCGACCCATCCTTTCATCATACGTCAGTCCCGCCATCCCGGAAATTAACCCAGTAAACGTATGCTGCACTCCCTCAATAGCAATAATGTCAAATTAGGAGACCAAAATTGCACACAATAGTCCAGGTGCAGTCTCACCTGGGCCCTATACAACTGCAGTAGGACCTCCTTGCTCCTAAACCCATGTAATTACCCTGGATCCCACTGCTTGGTTGGCACAACTCTGGTCTTATCACTGCTACATAGTTCATCTGCAATTGTCTGTTACATGTGCAGTACTCTGCCTCGCTAATCTCCTGATATAGACACATAGTGCTGGAGTAACTCAATGGGTCAGGCAGCATCTCTGGAGAAATTGAATAGGTGACGTTTCGGGTCGGATTCCCCTCTTCAGACTGATCACTAATCTGACTGTACTCCCTGCAGAACCTATTCAGCTACTTACACATACCATCAATGTTATGTAGATGTTACCACCACACACAAGACATTCAGTAGAGGGTGTTACAGTGGCATGGGACATGATGTTGTTATTTCATTGCTCCATTGACCTGGGGTCATTCCTACCCTATGAATGTTCTCCCTATGAATGCTTTAGTTTTCCTCTTACATCTGGATATTTTTGTTGGTTGGTAGATTTATTGTCTTTTGTTATGAACTCAACTGCAGGTGGATGATGGAGAATCGGGAGAAGTTGATGAGCATGTGAGAAAGAATACGTTTTAGGATGTTGGAGTGTAAATAGGGCTGGAATGACAGCCAGTATAGACTCTATGGGCAGAACAACTTCCTTCCATATCATAGTAAAATATGAGATGAATAACAGCAGTGATGATTGATATTTTCACATGTCACTGTTTGACCAAGAGTAAATGGCTTAGCTGGCTTTCCCCAAAAAAATGGTCTTGGAATTATCCAAATAACGTTATGGATTATCCTGTTCTTCATACAGCACTTAATTGCAATAACATATTCTTCCACATATTTTTAGGATTGAATGATAAAACTCAAAACATCCAAAAAACAAACCTATTTATTCATTGTGCAATCTGACTAATAGTTAAAGTTGATCAAATGTTATGCTTATGTTATGCATGTTTATGTTATGTTATGCATGTTATGCATGCTTATGGAGCTAACAGGATTTTTAAATAAACATTGCTGACTGATGTGTTATCTGACTGTTTTTTTCATACTTAAAGATAGGAACTGTCTTTGGCAAAGTCTTGGTTGCATTGCCTCTTTTAAAAAACAAGATAGTTCGACATGGGATGGCCCTGAAGAGGCTAAAACATATTAACTGGCATGGATTGATGCAGAGGTGAATAACAACTTTGACCTTTGGTCTTTTTGAATGAAAGATTACAAATTTGGGAGTAATTGATTTTGATACGTGCTGGGCCTCCTCCATTGCCAAAGTGAGTCCCAGTGCAAAGTGGAGGAACAGCACCTCATAGTTTGCTTAGGTAGTTTACACCCCAGCGGTATGAACATTGACTTCTCTAATTTCATAGCCCTTACTTTCTCCCTCCAACCCCTCCCCCTTCCCAGCTCTCCCACAAAGCCTACTGTTTCTGCCTCTTCCTTTCTTTTTCCCGCCCCCCCCGACATCAGCCTGAAGAAGGGTCTCGACCCGAAATGTCGCCTATTCCATCTCTCCATAGATGCTGCCTCACCCGCTGAGTTTCTCCAGCATTTTTTGTCTATGCATGAAAGTTGTTTTTCACTTGGCAGAGGATCTCATGATTCGTCCATAGTTTACAGATGGGGAACACTTGGATTGAATTCTTTGATACGCAGTCCTCTACCCCCTTACTGATGATGTCTGTGATGACAGTGTTGTACCTACCATGGCAGAGGAGGGGAATCTTAATGACAAGTGACAGGAATCAAGAAGTAACTAAAAGAGTGGTAAAGAAAGCAAATGGTATACTTGCCTTCATCGGTCGGGGTACTGTATAAGAGTCAGGAAGTCATGTTGCAGCTTTATAGGACTTGAGGATTGTGTGCAGTTCTGGTCGCAGGAAGGATATGAAACCTTTGGGGAAGGTGCAAAAGAGGTTTACCAGAATTCTTTCCGGATTTGCTATAAGAAAAGATTGGAAAAACGTGGATTGTTTTCTCTGGAGCATCAGAGGGTGAAGGGAGACCTGATAGAAGTATATAACATTATGAGTGACATGAAGAGGGTAGACTGTCAGAACCTTTTTTTCCCAAGGTGGAAATGTCAAAGACTAGAAGACATACCTTTAAGGTGAGAAAGACCACATATAAAAGTGACATGTGGGACAATTTTATACACAGAAAGTAATGGGTGCCTGGAATATGCTGTCACCATCAATATAATGGTGCAGGCAGATACACTAGTACGATATACAAGAGTTTTCAATAGGCACATGGATATGCAGAGAATGGAGGGATATGGATCACATGTGGACAGTGGAGATTAGTTTAAACTGCAGATTGTGGGACAGAGGGCCTATTCCTGTGCAGTACTGTTCTATGTTCCATAGAAACATAGAAAATAGGTGCAGGAGTAGATCATTCGGCCCTTCGAGCCTGCACCGCCATTCAATATGATCATGGCTGATCATCCAACTCAGTATCCTGTACCTGCTTTCTCTCCATACCCCCTGATCTCTTTAGCCACAAGGGCCACATCTAACTCCTTCTTAAATATAGCCAATGAACTGGCCTCAACTACCTTCTGTGGCAGAGAATTCCAGAGATTCACCACTCTCTGTGTAAAAAATGTTTTTCTCATCTCATCTCCATGTTCTATGATGAAAGCTAAACAGATGAAAACAAACATCTCATCCAGGAGGACATGATATCTGGAAAAGCAACAATGGGTGAAGTTTGATTTTGGATAAGGACGTGCCAATGTTAGGAAGATCCGAGCAGAAAGTTTTCCTCTTACAGTTACTGGATCTACTGGAAATAGAACTCATAAAAGTAACATTTAAAAACATTACAGTGCGTCAAAGGCATTTTGGAACGGGTAAACTTCTCTTTCTGCTTTGTTACTTCAGAAGCAGTACTGTTAGTAGATTTATTACCACTGGTGCTTGGCATAATCCCTCATCAGTTGCTCATTTCTGAGGCTTTAGCTGACTTAGAGAATTCTGTCTAATAAATTAGATTTTATTTGAGATTGAAATGCAAACAGTAAAACAAAATAGCTAATGGTATAAATAAAGATTGATACCTGGCTATTTGGTACCCAGGAACAAGATTACAATATTTCAGTTCCAGTGCATTTCTTAATCTGCTTTCTGTTACCTCAGGAAAAGCTACACATCTGGGCCAAATAGCTTGTTTCAATGCTGCAAGTGCCTTATACTGCATGTTATCCTAAACTTATGTCATAGAATTCTGTTCTGACACCTGAAGATTGGCTTGGAATTGGCCTAGATGAGAAAGTGATGTCGAAACAAAGAACTGCAAATGTTGGTTTATACACAAAAAGACTCAGCAGGTCAAGCGGCATCTCTGGAGAACATGGATAGGTGTCTTTTCAGGTCCTGAAACATCACCTACCAACGTTCTCCAGGGATGCTGCCCGATCTACTAAGTTACTCCAGCATTTTGTGTCCTTTTGTGAGAAAGTGATGCGTTTATGTCCCACTTTCGAACTCAAATAACTTTATTGTAATATATGTAGATTTTCTATATTATTTTAAAGAGCTGCACCATGTGACCAATTGGTTCTCATTGTCAGAATGGGTTGACTTATGTTCCTTTGTAAATGATTGTAAATGATTGAAGATTACAGAATTGATGTTCTAATCGAGTTGTGCAAAAATAGTAAACTGGGAGGCAGATATAAGCAGAGCGTTTGTTCTTTTCACAACTCCTCCTTTATTCCCATCTTCACCCATTGTATGATCATTGCTAACTTCCATCATGCCCATCCCCAATTGTTGGCCTTGGTCCACACTTCCATGGGGAACAAGTTACAAGATAGGGTAGAATAGCGGTGAACATGATAGAGCTGCTGCCTCAAAGCACTTGAGACACAAGTTCATTCCTGACCTGTGCAGTTGCACATTGTTACTGTGACCATGTGGGTATTCTCCGTGTGCTCAGGTTTCCTTCCACATCCCAAAGACATGCAGGTTTGCAGGTAAATTTGCCTCTGTAGATTGTCCGTAGTGTGTAGGGAGTGGATGGAAAAGTGCGATAATATAGAACTAATGTGAACAGGTGATCAATGGTCAGAGTAGATGGGGTGCACTGAATGCAGTATTTTTCAATCCATTAATTTCTAAATCCATTCAAATAGTGCCTGACCACCTGTATGTTTGGAATCTTGGTGGCAGCTTCACAGCAGGGTGTCACGCAGTTCAAGGGACCATGTGAAAATTGCCATCCTGCAGAACAGGACTAAATTGCCATCCTACAGACGCACTGGGATTAAAGTGGTTTTTTTTGGATACCAAAGGATAAAATGCTTAAGTCAAGAGCCAGTAATTTCTACCTTTCACTTTAATTCACTTATATGAGTACACTTTTTTGAAATTTCTGAAATTTTCTGAAAGTTCATTTGCAGTGAAATAAAATGAATTTGTATGTCATATCTAAGCACATTTGACAAATTCCTTTTGGTATCTGGCATTGAAAGCATTTCAGGAAAACTGCAATTAGCGTTTAAACCCTTGCATGTAACAACATTACTGAGGTAGATTTTACTACTAATATGTTACAGATATATATGAGTTGTTGTTGCCATTGTCATACACCCTCACCCACCACAATGTAACTCAGTACAACTGAACATGAACAGAGCCTTTCCATCCTTGTTATGAACAGGCATTTGAGTAAGCAGCAGATTAGAATTTAAAGAAACCTTCCTTCATTTAGTTTACACCTATCTTAAAAACCTCCAGCATTTCTGTGAATTCTGTCATTGTAGCTCTGGTCTGATATTAATAAAAATTATCTACTCTTTCCTCTGCACATTATATTACATTTGCTGAATGATGCCTATTGAGCTTGAAATCCATTGTTTTTTAAATAAAATTTAATTTTTTTGATTACCATACATGGGGCAGTTTGAGCAGGTAGACATTTTTTTTCTCCCAAGGTCAAAAGATTCATTGACTAGTTCAGATGAGCACCGATGCAATGTTACAGATGCTCTATAGACTTCCTATAAACTCTTGCTAACCTGTCCAGTTTAGTCACGCAAGAAGGGTCAGAGCGCCTGTCCCAGAAGGTTCAATTGAATTATTTGCAGAATGAGTTCAGTAGCACATTTTATTTAGTTTAGTTTAGAGATACGACGCGGAAACAGGCCCTTCGGCCAAATGATTCAGCATGGACCAGTGATCCCTGCACAGTAACACTATCCTACACACACTAGGGACAATTTTTACATTTATACAAAGACAATTAACCTATAAACCTGTACATTTTTGGAGTGTGGGAGGAAACTGAAGATCTCAGAGAAAAGCCACACGGTCACGGGGAGAACATACAAACTCTGTACAGACAGTACCCATAATCGGGGTCAAACCCAGGTCTACTGGTGCTGTAAGGCAGCAACTCTACCACTGCACCACTATGCTGCCCTAAGTATATTGTAGTAAGTATATAAGCATATCTGTATAAGTGTGCTAAGTATATGAACTGACTCCAGATAAATCAGGGGACTGCACAATGTGCAAGTTAAACATAGCTCCATAAGTGCACTCAACTTGATAGCAAAAGTGTTGAGTGTACTGTGTACATCAAAATCTTTAGACCCAGCAAAATCATACCTGTAGCGATGAAGACTTGCAATAAAGAACAACTTATATCCGCGGCATGAAATTAAAAAAATGTTCAGACATGGTATTACTAATTAGACCTGGCCAATTATTGTCCCATCTCCCTACCCTTAATCATCAGAGCTGGATATCTTGGGGTCTCACTTCTGAAATAAGGGGAAATGGGTGGAAATTCATCCAAAATTGGAAGCTTCAATATAAATTCTGGCGACTGGATTATTTGGATCAAATGAAGCCCAAACAGGCCCACGGCAGAACTTCTGTTTTACAAAATACTTTTCTAATTTTCACCTCATTTTACATGAAAACAACATAATTAAAACAAATGTATATTGTGTTCTAGATATATCTGGGTCAACGCTCTGTTGTAATAAACAGAACTAGCAAAAATGTACTACAGGTCTGCAGTTAAAAACCCCCACAAAGTATTGGAGTAAATAAAAACACAAGGCACAATGGGTGGTGACTATTCAGAAGAACATATGTGCAGCCGCCTTGAATTACATTTTGGCCAAGTGTTAGAGTGTTTTCAAAAAAATAAAAGCATATTCTAAAACACAACTATTCAGTGTTTATTTTTGTGGAAAGGTTTAAGATTTAACATGGCTGTCAATGAAAGGTCATGCGGGCACTGAGCTTGGTGGGTAAACATCCCTAGCAGACAATCTATTTTACACTTACACATCTGGTATGGCAATCAGATTTCTTGTGAAATGGTTGCCTGGACTTAGGTAGGAGATGATTTTGATTGTTCTAGTAGGATCTAGTAGGATCCAGGGGCAAGTAAGGTGAGACAAAAATCTAACGTAAGAAATACATTAGATGATAAGAGGCACAAATCAGATAAATAGTTCCTTGTGAACATATTTTTGTGTTCCTCTTGTTTCTTTTTGGCTGCAATGAGTAAAATAAATTATAAGATAGAAATAGATAAGAAGACAAAAATCACAACTCTGAATTCTGGTACTTTCACCCAAAAGCCAGTATTCGGGGACTTTAGTCATATAGTGAAGTTAAAGAATACCCGAGTTATTTATAGTCAAGCAGTCCAAATCTATGTCAAGATTGTGATCCTTCATTGGGGACCCAATTTAACATGACACAGAACTTGAAGCATATGCCAAAAATAACTGAAGCCGATGTATAATATTGGTCCTTTAGTATTCCTAATGGTCAGTTGGCCGTAGTAGGCAACTGGTAATATTTACTACATGGTTAAAGGATTTGAAGCAATTTTTGTAAGAAGCAGGTTGAGGTAAAAAGATCTGTTTGCGCATGCAGTGTGCGTCAGGATGAAAAAAATTGTAGCTGAGCAAAGGTGTTTTATTTTAAAGTAATGGATGGAGTCAAAGCTTCTAAATTATTTCCATTGGTCACTAAAGTTTCATTAAGGGCATCCATTTTAGGCACTTCTAACATAATTGATGAATATATAAAGAATAATGGATTCTGAAAGTGATTACAAGGATGTAATCTAATCAAGTGGTTCAGATGATGTCATGTGCCACAAGATGGAAGCTTTAAATGTTTATAACCGGCTTGTGAGCCCTGTGATTATATTATACAGTGGCTTTGAACTTGTTCACAAAAGGACATCAATGTTTTTTAATTTTGTTTTGATAACCAAATTTACCTGAATCAATATATATTTACAAAGTATTTTAATAAAATTCTAATTAGAAAAGTTACATTGTGTTATAGGGACTATGGTACTCTAAATACAAATAGATTTTATTTTTCTTAATTTAATTTAAAATTGATAAATACTCTTGCCAAAAAAGCTTAATGAACATTTTTTTCGAATTGCTTTTTTCTCCCAATTAAAATAACATGAAAAATTGGTTTCAATCTGTAAAATATAGGTGCATATTTAATACTTATAATGTCATGCTAGTTTAATTTGGCATTACAGAAGAGCGTTTATATAACAAATGCGTTTCAGATCATCTGAAATTAATATTTGAGATTAGCTTAAGTATATTAAGTTATTTTGATGGGCAATATTTTACATGTCATGTTGATTGACATTTAGCACAGGGAGAAGCGTCCTTAATATTGTCAGCGCTCACACAAATTTATCCACATACAGGTCAAAAATGTTTTAAATCCTCTGAATTCCAATTCAAACTAAACAGATCAAGCTTTACATCGTTCTGTATCATTTTGGTTAGGGAATTAAATCCCAAGAAAAGTCTTCCCAAATGTCACCTACACTGCAACTAACTAAGCACATGATTATAGTTGGGTGTGAACATAACTTCAGTAGGCACAAAATGTTGGAGTAACTCAGCGGGACAGGCAGCATCTCTGGAGAGAAGGAATAGGTGACGTTTCGGGTCGAGACCCTTCTTCAGACTGTCATAGATGACTGTCAGTGGCTGCCTGTCCTGCTAAGTTACTTCAACATTTTGTGTCTATCTTTGGTTTAAACCAGCATCTGCCGTTCCTTCATACACATAACTTCAGTAGGAACTGGTTTAAGACAGACTCACCCTATTTGTGCTTCATCCACATACAGCAGAATGCACTGAGAGTGCTTGTCTTCATATGCAGTACATCGGGGTCAAGAATGACTTGTTTCCACTCTAGTTCTGTGGTTCTGAGGTGGTCGATGTAGTCAATGTCAGTCAGCACTGCAGACTCTGTCACAATGGGGCAAGCAGGTCAGTAACTTGGTAGGTGGTATGCTCTTTCTACCATTTATCCTTGGCTATTGAGTAATCCTGATGAATGCACTTGACCTTATCAATGATGAGGTTATCAATACCTTTTCTCCACTATGAAGAATTGTAGGCTGTGGTTCCCACAAATCAATGGAGATGAGAGAGCATCCTGGAAAAAAACCCCATCTCTGTCCTTTTGGTAATATCTTGTCATAACCAAGATCAGAGTTGAGCACCCCTACAGAAGTCTGATGCTGAACATAAAAATAAAGTTCATAAGATCATAAGAGATAGGAGAAGAATTAGGCCATTCAGCCTATCAAGTCTACTCTGCCATTCAATCATGGCTGATTTATCTCTCTCTCCTAACCCCATTCTCCTGCCTTCTCCCCATAACCTCTGACACTCGTATTAATCAAGAATCTATCTGCCTTAAATATATCCACTGACTTTGCCTTCTATGGCAAAGAATTCCACAGATTCACCACCCTCTGACTAAAGAAATTCGTCCTCATCTCCTTCCTAAAAGAACGTCCTTTAATTCTGAGGCTATGGCCTCTATGACCTCTAGTCCCAGAATCTCCCACTAGTGGAAACATCTTCTCCACATCCGCTCTATCCAGGCCTTTCACTATTCTGAGCTTCAGTGCTGGGGTGTTAGTTTGGGAGGCATTCTAATGTTGGTCTATATTTCCTTCCAGTGAATTTGGTGGATACAACATTGATGGCATAGCTCTAATGCTTTGAGGTGCCGGGTGTACGTCTCAGCACGCAGGAGGGCAGGGATCACACTGCTACAGTTGTCAGTGGGTTTTGTGATTGTGTTTCTATTGTATTTTTGCTTTTGGGCCAAGTCAGCTGATTAACAGTGATCAGTGCAAAAACAAACTGTGACATGATGTAGGTGGCAGAATTCAAGAGGAAGGGAGGAGTAAATAGCGGGAGGGAGGGGGACTGAGGGAAGGAGACACTAAAGAAGAGAGGAGACTCAGACCCAGGAAAAATGTGAGTAAGGTCAAGTTAAGAACATGGGCATGAATGGGCCATGGGCCATGGGCTCAATGGGCCAGGGCATCTGTGCCTGAGTGTGATTTGATTGGGTATTTTAAATCCATGGACCATGCAAATAGTGATGGACCATTGAAGTCTTCTTCAAGGGCCCCATCTCAAAATTCAATTGCTCAGGAGGCCTTAGACATACAGCATGGAAACAGACCCATCGGCCCATGAATCCACTCCGACCAGCGATCCCCACACGTTAACACTATCCTACACACTGGGGATAATTTATATTTATACGAAGCCAATTAATTTACAAACCTGTATGTCTTTGGAGTGTGGGAGGAAATCAAAGATCTCGGAGAAAACCCATGCAGGTCACAGGGAGAATGTACAAACTCTGTACAGACAAGCACCCGTAGGCAGGATTGTACCCGGGTCTCTGGTGCTGTAAGGCAACAACTCTACCGCTGTGCCACAGCACTGCCCTTGTTCATTATTGTAGAATAATGAACATGCCTCATACGGTAAGACTGTCTACCATAGGAGAGCACTTGAAAACATTGGGAAGTCCATGTTGTGGGGTGGAGATCACATGGACTAAGTAGGCCTGGGATTGCTGCAAAATCAGAGTACCATTCTATACCTGGAGAGTTGATTTTGATCCTTAGGATGGAATCACATTGGATTACTGACATACAATTGTGGGGATCAGAGTAAGGATCTGCAGGGAGATTGGATTACCATCAATATGGGAGTTGAGGCAGGAACAAACAAGAACACACAAAAACAAGGTGTAGGCCATCAGATTCTTTGAACCCTCCCCAGTAACTAATATAATTATGGTTGATCTGTGTTTGTTGCAAATGCTCTTCTACACCAATTCTACATATTCCTCTATTCCTGGAGCTTTAAAATATTTATCCTTTAAGGACCTCTAATGGGTACTTAATTTAAGTATGTGGGAAGGAACTGCAGATGCTGGTTTACAATCGAAGTTGACTTAAATGCTGGAGTGACTCGGCGGGACAGGCAGCATCTCTGGAGGGAAGGAATGGGTGACGTTTTGGGTCAAGACCCTTCTTCAGACGGAGTTACTTTCTAAGTATCTCAGGATCAGAAGCACCGATCTCTGCAGTTGAAACCAGCTGCTGCCACGATTAAAAAAAGCATCGGTCTGCTGCAAGGATTAGTGACACACACACGGTGGGAAGGCTGAACGTTGATGTTCCAGTGCAGAGACTTTAATCAACGTATGATTGGCAATTTGTTGCATGATTTGCTCTTTGTTGGAATGAGAGTCAGAAGTGGAGGTTGCAGATTTCATTTTCTTACATCAATTTAAAATGTCATTAAGGCACCAACGCATGTTAATGTCATCATGTCTGTGAATATCTCTGAGGAAATGACGCTGGTGAAGTGAAGAATTACACACAGAACTGGCTGTTCCATTTACGTTTTGGGCAAGACCTTGACAGGAAATGGGCATAAACATGGGAACATATGCGCAAACAACTTTCCTGCACGCGTCAAGCATAGACATGGGAACCAATCGGCCCAATCGCTCGGCATTTATTTCCACTTGTATTTCCTTGTTGGATCACCTCTTGAACCATGTGTTCTGATTCCTGTGCAGGGCCCTGGTATTGAGATGCAGTCAGTTCAACGTTGTTTATGGTTGTATCCTGACAAGTTTCTTTCTCTACTGAAATTGTAAAAGAGTTGTTACTTGCCTCTCCGGTAAGGTGGGACTGACTGTGAAACCAATCAGTCTGAAGAAGGATCTCGACCCGAAACGTCACCCATTCCTTCTCTCCAGAGATGCTACCTGTCCCGCTGAGTTACTCCAGCACTTTGTGTCTATCTGTGAAACCAACATATGGCCCCATTACTTTGATTCTCCCTTCTATGCAGTAATTTAAACAGAAATAATGCAATTAAAGCCATGTTACAATTGAAGCAATGTCTAATGAAAAGGATTCAGAGTCAAACGTATTTGAACTAACTACATTATACATTTTAATACATTAAAATTTCCCTGTCATTTATGGCTGAGAATAACTCCAAACTAAATCATTATTGTCTTTTTCATCTTTTCTGATGCTGTCCTCGCCAAGGTGATGGATACAGGATGCTGCATTTATTTCAGAAAACTAAGCTGCCACATGTTGTTAGTCAATCAAAGTGATTATCTTAATCTGACACAGTTGAGTAATTTGACTCAGTTTGATTAATTCTGTTCACCTACAACTCAAGATCCCGCTTTTTGGATTACTTTTGTCCGTCTTGATTATTTCATCGCATTTTTCAATGCACTTGTACTCCTGTTGAATACATTTGTTATATACGTGAATATGAGCAATTGTCTGTAATTAATATATTCTTTAAAATCGTCATCTTGTTTTATGTTTACAAAACATTAAGCTGCATTTTCAAAAGTATTATTTGTCATGTTGAAATTCTACCAACAAAATTCTTCCCATATGAATGAATGAATGAATACTTTATTGTCATAGTGAAATTCTTTGCTTGCATACCCAAGATATGCAATAGTCGCCACATAAAGGGCACAGACAAAGTTACAAAGTATCCCACGTCCTCCTTTGTTCTCCTCCCCCCTTCCTCCCCAACCCTCTCCCATGGACAGGACCACCATTGCCTTTCCCCCTCCCTCATGGTGGTCCTCCACGCCGGGTCCTCCATTGTTCTTCCCCCTCACTCACGGCGGTCCCCCCACGCCGGAACCCCCTTTGTTCAACTTAAATGATGGATGATATCCAAGGTCAAAAGGGAAAAAAAATTCTGGCCACTGTGTCTGAAATAGGCATTGGAAGAATTAAAAATCTGAGACGGATAACAAAACTTGAATTTGTGCCATTAATGTGCCGCTGTGATATTCCATAAGGTCTTTCTGTCTGGTCTGAAGAGCATTTGTGCTTTAAAAAAACATGATAGAATCAACTGATATGTAGGTCAATTTTCCATGGAATGTAATTAGGATGGATTAGATACATCATCCATCTGCAGTAAAACTGAGGAAAGTTACATGAATGACATGAGTGATGGAACTCTTACAGGTCCATCATTTTTATTCCCTTAATTTTCCATTTGACAGTGGATCTTAGTTGACATTTATGAGCTATACTTTTACATTTCTTTAAAATTAGGATAGATGTCGTGGCATTACGTAATTATTTGCTGCCTGAGATTACTGAATTCTGTCTCTTAATGCTAAGATAATTGTAATTGAAGTGTTCCAAAACCTCAAAGGAATAGGAAAAAGCAAAAAAATACAGTGGAAGGGGGGTCATGAGAAAGGAACTGTGACATTACAAACTGTCACGGGAGCTTAGGGAAAAGCTGTGCGTAAAAGGCTTTACACGAGTCAAAATAAAATTAATGATGGAGCTTGATTTAGAAGCACCACAAATGGTACATTTCATGGTTGAAGGGATGCAACATGAGGGAAGGTATGCCAAGGAGATCAGCAGCAAACAGAAGGAAACTTCTCATATTTGCCATCATGCCACCAAACATATCTGTAGGTTGTGATATGCCTTGCTGGCAGTGAATGCTAGGCAGTAATTCAACGGATGATAACGCTACTTTCAGATCCATTGTATCAGCTTGAAGAGACTTGGAACCAACCTGCAACATTACAACAGATAAGGTCACTTTCTCCTCAACGTTTTCCATCTACTTCTTTCTCACCTTGCACACGAATCAACGGCCAAGGTGACACCCACACAATAAAGCAACAGTTGATTTATAAGTAGGTCATTGGGGTCCTCTTCTTTTCCACCGAATACCACAGTGATTCAGTATCATGTCATTTCTTAGAGTGGATTTCACGACAGTTTACTCCCACTGCCCTGATATTGCCAGCTACTTGTGACCATGGATCATGCCACCTCTTCCAGCATGGTCCCTGATGCAGCATTCTTTTGGGAGGCTGGGTCCCGTCCCATCGGTTAGCTCACAGACCCTCTCCCACAGCAAGTGGCTGCTTGCACTAACAGATCGGCTTTGCTATTCATGACGTCCTGACGCCATGATCACCAAATGTTAAACCTGATGTTTAAACTGAATCTTCCTGTTGTTGACGATCGCTCAGCTCTGCTGAAAACTGTCATTTCAAAACATGTACTTTACCTGCAACAGATTAACTTGGTGGGGACCTGCATGATCCATTTCCTTGTATGAGCACAGGAGAATAGTCAGATTAAACGAGAACTTACCAGTTTGAAGTTTGATCTTTATTTTATGAGGAGTTACGTTGGTGATTACGTGAAGAAGACCCGTCAGGGCGCATGCGCGTCAATCTTCAAAGCAGCGGTATGAAATCACAGACAACACCATAATTGAAGTAACATATTAAGATGATCAACATGAGAACTACCATTATGACCTTTTATCTATGAGAGAGGGTTGGGCGTGGCGGGCACGTAATCACCAACGTAACTCCTCATAAAATAAAGATCAAACTTCAAACTGGTAAGTTCCCGTTTAATCTTACTATTTTACTTCGGAGTCACGTGAGTGACTACGTGAAGATTTTAAAGCTCTGTGATTTTTATGCCGCAGATCAAAATCCCGGCTTCTCACTGCATCGATTGACTCTGAGTATCATCAATAATGCTGTAAACATGACATTGCATATCATGCAAAAACAAACAGTTTTATTTTTGGTCATAAAACAACCAATAAACCCTCTTAATGTAGGGGCAACAAACGAAACAGAATGAAACAGTATTGAAAACAGACTTTAAACAATAGCAACTGCACTCTATATTGAGTTGGCAAACAGCCCTCCATCGGCACTCGGCCGATGGTAGTATTGCTGAAACACAAGTTCATTTTTCCAACCTGCGGCTTTTAATATATGGTCGATGGGAACGTCCATCGCCCTGGCCGCGGATGTTGCTACTGCGCTAATGGAATGAGATGTAAACACATAAATGTTAATTCCTGCCTGAACCAACTCTTGCTTTAACCACGTTGAGATAGTCTGAACTGCCACTCTTTTATGTTGGCTTCTTGTAACTGACAAATAATCCTGTTTCTTCTTGTCCTAAAGCCCTTGTGGCTTCAATGTAATGTAACAAATGTGTCCTTACACATAAACATGGAGCTGTAGGATATGCTGAGAACACAATCTTAGTTCCTGTCACACCTGGCCTGCTTTGTTTGAGCAGGTCAGAAATATAAAACAGAACATTCTCTGTATTCACTTCCATTCTCTCGAACTGAAGTTTTTGCAAAGTCTGCACTCTCTGTACTGACACCAATGCCATTAGCATAGCCAATTCAGCAAAGTTATAGACGTGACAGAGACCCAATGACGAAGCATGTTAAGAACAACGCTTACATCGCAGATTACCATATACGTAGGCTTAGGCGTTTTGGAATTAAAGATTCCTTTCATCAACCTAGATATGAGAGGGTGAGATCCTATACTTTGTGTCTGTGAAACTATGACAAGATATGCCGATAAAGCACTTCTAGCTGTATTGATAGCACTATAGCTATGACCCTCATCATAATAAAGTGTAGATAAAACTCTAACACATTTTCAATAACTACAGTATCATATTGAATATTCTTTTGAACACAATATTGTTCCCATTTAAAAAAAACATTTTTTCATGTCATATACAGTTTTTGAGTACTCTTTCTCCAGGCTGCAGTGAGTATATCCACCGTTGGCCTAGAAAGTCCTCGACCAATGTAAGGCATTCTTAAAACCTGCAAATTAACAGATCCATACGATCACATAACGGATGAACTTAATGCGTTACTGGATGCTCCAGTAAATTCCTACTGTTTGGAATCAGCAAAAAGAGGTTGGATCGCTATCTGTAACATCAAAGGGAACCATGGTTGAATCAGGCAATTTGGTATCACCAAAACCCCTGAAGCGGCATCCTGCTTGATTTTCTCAAACACCGACCTATGAGGCAGAATGGTGGGAAAATGTACACAAACATATCATCCCAATTTAGGGAAAAAGCATCAATTGCCACTGTCCCTGGATCTGGTGCCTATGAAACATATTTTGGCCTTCCATATAGAAGTACTATGTTCTTGAACACATCCTGGTTCCACATCCACTCTGTGTTATGATGGAATTTTCGTGAGCTGCCATCTGGTACTACATTAAGTTTCCCTGGCAGATAGATAGCTCCAATCCAAATCTCTCTATCCCTACTCCAGGTCCAATTGTATTTGCCAACCTGTCACATGATAACGATTTGATTCCACCCATGTGATTCATATCAGCAACTGCTGTAGTGTTGTCTATTTTGCACTGCACATGCAAACTAGTTTAATAAGTGCCATAAGCCTTGAGTCCATAAAATACTCTTGGTTAATTCCCCATGTTTGCAGAAGCAATGTTCATCTGTCTCCACAGCTGGATCTTGTATCAGTAGCACCCTACCCAAGTGCTCTGACATCTGTCTGCAAATCATGGAAGCTTGGTCCAATAACACTTTGGAACTATTAGTGGACACATGCTGAATCCACCATTGTACATCAGCAATAGCCTCTATTGATAGAAGCATAGGTCTATTATAATGACCCCAATGTATCCTCAATGCTTGTTCCTTTGACCTTTGTAATTGTAGATAATAAAGTGGCCATATTGAACTGCTGGAAATGCTGCCAGCCATTACCACAGCAGACTTGTCACCTGGCTAATCGAAGGCTGTGCGTCAGCAATTAACTTGATACAGCTCTTAATTAGCTCTACCCTTTTTTTGCCTGGGCAAGGTCACAATGATGTTGATTAACTCTATTGTGAACCCAACTAGTCAATTTTTGTCACAGGTATAAATTTAGATTTCTCTGGATAGGTTATGAAGCCCAATTAAAAAATGTTTTTTACCAACTGCCACTGATGCTTCAGCTGTTTCCTTTGATTGTCCTACAATCAAGATATTATCTAGGTAAGCCATGAGCACATGCCCTCGACTTCTCATCATGCCTAGAATAGGTTTTAACAACTTTGTAATCCCTCTAGGAGCTGAAGACAAACTATTAGGCAGTGCATTGTATTGCAATAATTGCCCCATCAAGCTGAATTTTAAATCTTCTATCCTGCAAATGAACAGACACTGAATCCGTTTCTTTAAGATCTCCTTCACAAACATTTCCATCTTAAAATGTCTATACCCTACAAAAGGGTTAAGACTATTCAGGTCCAATATAATTCTGCATCCCCCATCCTTGCTTGGTCTGGGAAAGATATTGGACACAAACTGATGGCTTTGGTAAACTTCCTTAGCAATTACACCTTTATTACATAAGCTTGCAAGTTCCAACTGAACTTCCAATTGTTCAGTGATACTGAAGTCAAACTCCTTTTTGGACATGTTGCATGGGTAAATCAAAATTTGCATTAAGCTTTGTTCGATATCCTTCTATAACCTTCAGTATAAACATATCTGAGGTATCACATTGGATCTGTCTACATGCGAACCAGACCCACTTACCTCCTTACCACCTGGCATTCTTCCCCGGCCTCGAGCTGGATATCTCACCTTCCCTGGCGGTGCTACAGCCAAACGCCAACTGCGCTGCATCGTAGCTGGACTCGTCCCTTGCCCGGACCAGTCTCCTCACTTATAGGGATACTTCTCCTCCAGCTCCTTCACCTGCTGTGCGAAATCCTCGCCAAACAGCTGTGCCGGTTGCACTGTGCCAGGCTGGCAGAGTGAAGCATATTTAGAATTGATGGTTGGTCTAATCACAGTCTTGCGAAGGCAGTTGATCTCAACGTGGGCACTCCACAACAGCGCCTTTTGTTGTAATTTGTCATGGCCTCTCCATCCACCATCCTGGCAAAGCTCATTATACCAGATGCCAGCAACTTTAAAAATATGCTGTAGCTTGACATGCTCCTGGGCTCTCATTAGTATGCCCATCTTGCCCCAATTCTTCCTGTTCCCAACAGCAACTTTTAACAGTCCACAGTTGATTGGGGCTTCATGCTTCCTTACTGTCTCATCCATTGTCAGCTCCTGTAGCTGATGTGAGACTTAGTAATTTATGCTGGTGGCAAGTTCCTCACCCAGAGCCTCACCAGCGTCCGACGACATGGCAAACCATGCTGCACATGGTGTCAGCTCTGGCAGCTGCCTGCCCTCCCTTTGGAAGTCGTCGTCGGACTCAGGGTCAGAGCGTATCTGCCCTTCTGCACTCACCTCTTGCAAAGAGGGTGCTTCCTGGAGCGTCTCTGTGGAGCAGCCCCTGTATGAGCTGCTCCTTTTGGATAACCGCTGGGGAACGGTATCCTGTCCCCGACGGGACTCTCGTGGCCCGACTCTGTGGAGTCTATAGCCCTTACACACTTAGCTTATGCCGACCGCCCGACTGGCGTTGGCTGTGTACCCGGCTGGGCACTTTGCCTCATCTGTCACCGCACCGCTACCGGCTTGCGACTCCCCCGAGGTGACAGGCTGTCTTTCAGAGACTGCGCTCCTGCAGCTCTCTCTCTCCTTGTCGGCAGCAGACCTGCACCTTTTCCTTGTTCCTGTATGTGGGGAAAAAACACACAGAAACAATTTTTTACTTTTTCCTAACTCCTCCAAAGTGTCCCCGACTTTGGTGGAGCTGTAATTACTCACCTGCAGGAGGAGGTCCGTCCTCCTGCTGCCGTTCTCGCCAATGCGTCAGACGTAATGACGCGCATGCGCCCTGACGGGTCTTCTTCACGTAGTCACTCACGTGACTCCGAAGTAAAATCTAAGACAGCTTTCACTGCTCTATTTATGTGTACATGGTCCGACTGATCCCTGTGGAGATCAGCAATAGGCTTGGCTACGTATGTTCTAGAATGAAGAATGGGCAGGCCATCTCAGATTTAGTCTCTAGGGATAACATTCCAGATATATTCAGTACTCAGTAGCATAACAATGTGTGAATATTTCCTTCACACTTTTCATGATATGTGACTGAAAGGAAGACATGTAAAAACAGTTAAAACCAATACAATTCAGGACTTACGTAAGAATAACAAAGGCAGAGGTGAATGTGATGGGTAATAGGTGTTCAATTGCTGAAATTACATGGGCCAATGCTGAAAATACATATTTTAAATATTAAGAGCTTTTATAGAAACATAGAAACATAGAAAATAGGTGCAGGAGGAGGCCATTTGGCCCTCCGAGCAGCACCGCCAATCATTGTGATCATGGCTGATCATCCCCTATCAATAACCCATGGCTTCTCCCCATATCCCTTGATTCCACTAGCCCCTAGAGCTCTATCTAACTCTCTCTTAAATCCATCCAGTGATTTGGCCTCCACTGCCCTCTGTGGCAGGGAATTCCATAAATTCACAACTCTCTGGGTGAAAAAGTTTTTCCTCACCTCAGTCTGTATAGCATCTGTAAACAATGCCTGAGCCTGCATGATCTTTCCACACACGTGCCTCTTCCTTCTTATTCTCCACTGTTGTTGACAACATCAAACTAAGTGAAGGTCAACGTAAGCTTGAACAAAAACACAGACCTAATTTGGGATAAAAAAGTAGAATAACAAAATAACAAAAATAGGGGCAGCATGGTGGTGCAGTGGTAGAGTTGGTGCCTTACAGCGCTAGAGACCTGGGTTTGATCCTGACTACGGGTGCTCTCTGTATGGAGTTTGTACGTTCTCCCTGTGAACTGCGTGGGTTTTCTCTGGGTGCTCAGGTGTCCTCCCTTACTCTAAAGACGTACAGGTTTATAGGTTAATTGGCTTGGTATAATTGTAAATTGTCCTTTGTGTGTGTAGGATAGTGTTAGTGTGCGGTGATCCCTGGTTAGCATGGACTTGGTGGGCCGAAGGGCCTGTTTCCATGCTGTATCTCTAAACTAAAACTAAATGCTGGTCTGCCTTTAATTAATAGCTTGGAGTTATTGGCAGGGACTCACTTTCTGTGCTCTGCTACACATTTGGTTAGCATTTACTTTGAGAAAGATCATTAAGTGTCAACTTCTTGAATAGAGCCACTCCAATCTCTTTGGTGAGGCTCAGATTAGTGCAAGACCTCTGAGGCTTAAAAGGAATCTTATAATCGGCCACCCACAGAAATGTTTCAACTTTAACTTAACCGTCTGTCAAAACTACAAATAGGAATGTTATCATTCAAAAACATCCAAAAACTATTTAAAATAAAATGATTTCCAAAATATTTAAACTTGATTTAAAAATGTAACCAATAAAAATAAATTAATGCAATTGAAAACAATTATACTGATTTAATCTTTTATTTTATCTCATCTCTATCACAGCCATTGTTTTCTATTCAAATGAAACAAATATTTCTGAATGCTTTAAAACAAAACACAAAATTAAGATACAAATTTAATGTGTAATGTATGTATGTAAGCTGTTAATTCCAAGGGACCTGCATTTATTCTCATCTTGAACCATAATTATGAGGAAAATTCTATCATTGAGAATTTTCAGAATCATTAGAAATCCTTTTTGTTGCAAGCTGATAAACTGATTAATCTCTACCAGAATGTTCTATAGGATATCATTGTAAGATTTATGAACTTCATCTTCTTTTGCATTTTTCTGCTGTTAATTTTATTTTATTGTTTCACCGCTGAGCTGTAATTGATTTATGTTATATGTTTTGCTTTGAACTATAGGAACAGATCCAATTAAGTCCATAAAGCACACTGTGACTTGCAGCAAAAGTATTAAAAACCTTTGCTTGTGTCCTAGCGACAATGGCAATGGGTTTGTGTTCCCGAATACCTG
Organism: Malacoraja senta; assembly: GCA_038087875.1. Taxonomy (NCBI): domain Eukaryota; kingdom Metazoa; phylum Chordata; class Chondrichthyes; order Rajiformes; family Rajidae; genus Malacoraja; species Malacoraja senta. The sequence goes on along the minus strand of CM075982.1, from coordinate 60,158,596 downwards.
ATAACACATTCTTTCATTTTCATTTTATGGTTGAAAGAGGACGAAAAATATTATAATTGTTCAAACATGATCAAAGTGTGAAAGAAGCCTGCTGTGCAGGAATGGGTATAGCAGAATTAGCTCTGTGGTTGTTTAGTTTAGTTTAGAGATACAGGGTGAAACTAGCCTTTGGGCCCACCAGCAACCAGCGATCCCTGCACACTAACACTATCCTACACTCACTAGGGCCAATTTACAATTTTTACCGAAGCCAATTAACCTGCAAAACTGTACATCTTTGGAGTGTGGGAGGAAACTGGAGCACCCGGAGAAAACCCATGCAGGTCACGGGGAGAACGTACAAACTCCATACAGAGAGTGCCCATGGTCAAGATCGAACCCTGGTCTCTGGTGCTGTAAGGCAGCAACTCTACCGCTGTGCCACCACGCCTCCCTTAAAGCAGACCTGCTCCTTAAAATGGCATTAGTCATCCTTGAATTGCACCACCTATTTCTGCTGGCTTCTTCGAATACCTATTCTTACCAGTCTTGTCTAGAATCCTGTATTGCACGAATGAATAAAACAAAAATAAATATAACTTATTGGTATAAGTAATAATTAGGAAGGTGGCTATTAGGAGGGAGTCTTTATTTCCATATATGGGTGAAAATATGGAGATTAGAAGTTCCTTTAATGCCAGTAATTTTAGGAAGTCTAGTTTTTGGTATCATGATTAAAAGTCAATGTCTCTGAACCAATTTCCTTCAGGATTTTTATATATTTTATGATTATTCATTCAAACTATATGGGTATCACATATTGGCAAAATCAGCTTTTATCAGCCATTCTTAATCACCCATGCACTGAATGATTTGCGAGGCTATTTCCAAGAGCAGTTAAGTGTCATCCACATTACTGTCACCAATGTCACATTTAGGCCAGATTGGGGAAGGATAGCAAATTTCTTTTCCTCAAGGGCAATGTCCAGTTGGGTTTTTATGGCAAGTTTTGAATCACTTTCATCTGTTAACCTATATAACTACTGACGATGAATTTAATTGAGCTCGACTGTTTCCTTGCCAAGAGACTTGATAATAAGTGTGCAGTATTGCTGATATTCAAGTGTGTCCAAAATATACATCAAGTTCTTCACCGTAAGTCATGAGACTGTTCCCATGGTGGCAGAAGAAAATACTGGCCGCAGGCTTTACGAATTGCTAAAAAAAAATGCAGGATTAGTTGGAGAAAGTGTAGCTTTGCTGTTGTCATTTAATTTATGTCGTCATTGAAAATATTAATTAGAGTTAGAGAGAAAAGAGACATTTTAGCTATCTTGCTTGTAGGGTGTTAATAATGATAGTGCTGTCCCCTGGGATTGCTCTTAGGTGGTGTATATATGTGGTTATCATTAGTTGTTAAATCTAGTTTATCTTTATTAAGCAGTTGCTCATTTACTATCCATGGAGTTCCAGTCCAAATAAGTCATTATCTTATCACTGTCAAATGAGGAAATTTAGAAGATTACTTGAATAAACAAAATTCTTGCATAAAAAAGATCAGGACATTTGTCTTTACATTACATGATAATAACATTTTGAAGTGTTATGCAAACTTCCCTTGCGACCTTCGGTCCTAGAGAATTCAATAATAGCATCAAGTCTGAAGTTGGTGCTTCTCCTCACATCAATTCTTATTCCTTTTGTGTGTTTATTTTTTCTTTTATTATTCACAGGCCACAATATTTATTGCCTATCCATAAATACTGAGGAAGATACCACTTTCCATTTAATGAGGAGATTCCAAATGCATGTCTTTGTACAACTGAAGTGACCTGCTGGGTTATTTCAGAGGAGAGAGAAGAACAGGTCTGGAATCACAGAGTGAAGATAGCAGATTTCCTTCTTAAAGGATATTTTTTTTAATTTTGTAAGATTTTAAGTAATTGGGCCATTCATTATTGACATGGCTATCTTGATTCCAGATTTGTTATTCCAGATTTATATGAACTAATGTTATCAGATCTTTACCTCAGGTATCTGGAATTCTAGTCTAGTAACAAAAGTGTTGTTCGACCATACAGTTTCCAGTTAAGAGATGTCATAAGAGAGATGGCAGTTGAGAAAATACAGCCAAAGTTAGAGGTAATTAGGCTGCTTGGAAGCCTGTCTCCCATACTTATTAGAATCCTTACTTAAATTATACTGGGGACAATCAGCCATGCATATAAATTTATATCATGTTTGGAGCTACAATTTTCAATCCTGTAATGCAACATCTAAATCTCTCTGAGGATAAATTTGATAGGCCCCAAAATGGGCACTGGGTTTGTGAAAAATTTAACGTGTATATAACTCATTATCACCTAGTCCACAGTCAACAATGAACCGTTGTGGACTCCATCTTTCCTTGATCATCGTTACTTTTTGCATGTCTTTTTGTTCTTTATCTGTCTACATCACTGTCTATATCTCTCGTTTCCCTTTCCCCTCACACTCAGTTTGACAAAGGGTCTCGACTCGAAAAGTCACCGATTCCTTTTCTCCAGAGATGCTGCCTGACCTCCAGCTTTTTGTGTCAATGTTTGGTTTAAACCAGGTTCTGCAGTTCCTTCCTACACATTATGCATGTAATGGATGAACAAGACTAATTAGAACAATTATAGAGTGCTGCCAAACTTTATATGCTGCTCATTGTATTAGACCTATCAGCTGTGGAGGTGGGGGAGGGGTGAACAGAGGCATGTCAGGGGAAGCGATATTATGACTGGCTATCACCTATTTAACCTGGAATTCATTGCTTAAAGCTCGACTGACACAAATGCAGGGGATGTGGCCTGTAGCAGTAGCAGATGCTGCAAGGGTTTTGCAACTGAAGATGACCTGGGACCAATGAACCAACATATCATGCATAGGAGACTCTGGTCCACAGTTTTCAGCAGAGGGAGCTGAAACCCATGAGAGATTTAGGAGAAGATAGAGAATTTGGGTGAGATAGAAAATGAGGGTTGAAGTGGAGAGAAGGTGATGGAGGAGACCAAGGGCATATGTGCCAGAGCTCAGTTATCTTTGTATATGGCCGTATATAAGCACTAAACGTTGTCTATGTATATGTGCATATTATGGTCGAAACAGCAGCACATGGACCTCCTTATGACGTGATGCTGACCTTATTCTTATGAGTCCATGAGATAACTAATGTACCTTGAAACTGATGTACAAGGGCTATCCCATATAAAACATGTCACACGTAGGCAATTTCTACTTGAGTATGAGTATATATGCAAACCTCAGTTTGAGGTTTGGGACATTAAACTGCATTTATATTTACATTTATATTTATAAACTGCAACTATATTTCTTCCGGATCTTCTCTGCAAGTGCACTTATACTTGAGGCTTGTTGCATCTATGGCTTTGGACACTGAGTGTTTCCCCAAGCAAATCAGTCTGTACAACTAGGCATGTGGCAGCAAATAACCAGAGAAGAACAAAGTCCATTTTGTCATCCATGCTGCTAAACATATGTTCAAGCTTGCCTGTTTAATAAAGGATGTAAGGTGACATATTGGCCACCCTTCCACCAGGAATGCAATACACACCCGGAGACAGAGATCATTCTATTATCTGATGCAATATACTGAACATCTAAACACGGTGTATTTGTGTGCATGTGTGAGTGAGTGTGTGTGCGCATGGGAGCATAGGTGCGTATGTGTGTGTTTTTGTATGCGCACGTGTGTGTGTAAGTGTGTGCTTGTGCGCGTGTATGTGTGTGTGTGCATGTGTGCGTGAGTGTGTGTGTGTGCATGTGTGTGTGTGCATGTGTGTGTGTGAGTATGTGTGCACGTGTGTATGTGCATGTGTGTGTGCGCGTGTGTGTGCGCATGTGTTTGTGTGCGTGTGTGGCGGTGCCATAGTTGCCCTTTCTTACGAACATAATGTTAAGAATTGGTACGATTGAGTCTAATTAACCCCCATTTCTCACCTCAGACCAGAGGTAGGCTCTCTTTGAGGGGGAGTGGTAAATCTAATAGGAGGGAGGACAATTATTAAAATACATATCTTTTATTTAATGGATTGGAGAATGGTGAAACGGACAGGAGGGCAGAGAGAAAAAAAACATTCTCTGAAGTGGGATGCATCCACAAATGAATAGGAACCTCTTTGACAGACCCAGCTTTCAGAATTACTGTGTCCTGCTGACAGGAGCCAGTTTCTTCACGGGAAATATCAAAAGCTGCATTGCACCTGATAGTCATACTTTAAAAGAGTTAACATTGTTTTCAATGTCACAAATGAGTTTCTTAGGAATGAAAACTCAAATCCACACAGGATTCCACTTTACTGGTCTCCAATCTCATCAAAAATTTATGATCATATAAAATATAATAAATAGTAAAATATTATACCTATTTTAATGAAGAAATCTACTGCCCCTGCTATTTATGATTCCCAATGGACTCATCTTGATAGGATAGGAAGTGACTGCGCTGTTTGAAATGTGCCTTCTACATCTTCTGTCAGTGTGCCATTAGCATACTAAAATTTATAAGACCTCCATTACAATTGGCTTGTAAATAAAATAAGCTGACAAAAAGAAAAGAACAATAGACATACAGATACACTTGCCTTCAAATATTGAATTGATTCTTTAGGAAAACATCAGCAAAATCTTACAACATTTGCCAATTTGAAGAACTTTGTATCACTTTGTGAAAATTCTAAATCTAAATAGTTGAAAATGAAAGATGGATGTATTTTAATTGCAATTTTTTATTCACACAGGTTCAGGCAGTGGGTTTTTTTCGCATGTAAATTAACATGTTTTATAGCGTTTCAGATTACATTCAAGATTTTGTTTGTAGCTTTCTCTTTCTCTGAAGGATTGTCAATCACTGTCTGAAAGGGGAATAAGGTGGGCGGTTCTGATTTCTCATTTAATGAAGAATGGAAGAAAGTCTCTTTTTTTCCATAATTAATGACAAAGAATGAATGAGTGCCTTGGAAACTTGTGATCTCTGAAAATGCAATTTTGTTAGCAAGTCATTAATTACTGAGAAAAACAGCCATTCTCCTATTTATCATTTAAAAGAGGATCTTAAAGGTCTTCTGGTAAATCTCATTAACTTTCCTGAAAACTCTTCATAGTTTATAATGCTACTGATGACACTGATTGCAACTGCAAGAAATGGATCAATGATTATGTATAATACTCGCCTCTTGCCTAGATAAGTACAATTCTAATAACACTAACAAATCTTGACCCATCCAGAACACAGCGCGTTTTATTAACTCAATGCGTCAGGCAGCATCTAAGAAGGGTCTCGACCCGAAACGTCACCTAGCCCATTTCTCCAGAGATGCTGCCTGAGCCGCTGAGTTACTCCAGCTTTTTATGTCTATGTTTGGTTTAAACCAGAATCTACAGTTCCTTCCCACATGTTTTTATTAACTGGCATATTGTTATCACAGTGTCTGAAAGATGTCAAGTTCCTACATTGAAGTGGAGTAATAGTATGCAAGGCCCCAAAAAGGGCACATATAAGATGGTTCTTGCCTTCTTCATTCAGGCACTGAGTACAGGAGTTGGTACGTAGTGTTATAACTGTACAAGTGGTTGGTGAGACTGCGCTTGAGGTATGGTGTACCTTGCTGGTGTCTTAGCAATAGGAAGGATGTCTTATGCTGGAAAGGGTGCAGAGAAGATTAACAAAGATGTTACTAGGATCGAAGGGCTTGAGTTATAAGGAGAGACTCTATATAGTCTGGGATTTTTTCCCTGGTGTGTAGGATGCTGAGGGGTGAGCTCAGTGGTTTATAAAACATGAGGGACATATAGAAGGTAAATGGTCGCAGTTTTTTTCCCCACCAGGTAGAAAGGTGTAGAATTATAGGACATGGATTTATGTTGACAGAGGCAAATTTAAAAGGGACCTGAGGAGCAATTATTTTCACACAAAGAGCTGTGGGTATATGTACCGAGCTATCAGAGGAAACTGTAGAGGAGCATCAATTACAATGTATAAACAACATTTCCACTGATACATACATGGTTTAAAAGGATCTAGGCCAAATTAGGTAAATGGGACTCTTAGAAGACATGTTGGTTAGCATGAATGAATTGGGCCGAAGGGCCTATTTCAATACCTCCATGATTCCGTCTGAATATAGTCAGCTGCTCTCAGACACTTATTTTGTAGGGATTCGATCCCAATAATTTTTCTCTGAGGCACTGGCCCCATATTCTGGCAACCTCTCACTGATCACATGGTGTAGTTCAATGCATGATGGTGCTCTCCTAACTCTCACAATGTAGTTCTTCATATGTGTTCTGTTAACACACAGGCATTTAACTGATGTTAGACTATTCTATTGTTCTCCTTCCCATTGATGTAAAACTTCTGTAAAATCTATACCACAGTCCCCCCCCCCCCACCCCCGCCCCCGCCCCCCACCAGATCTGATATGAGAGCCCAGGCCTTAAGGATCTTATTCTAGTATTTATGCTCTTACTTCTGTTGGAAAGGGAGATGGTAGTAAATGCTATTTTGTTATCTTCTTTCAGGGTTTGCAAAAAAATAGTCATCCTGACAGCAGGCAGCTTTGATCTCAATTTATAACTGCCACATGTGTAAGTTTTTAAGTAATGAGAATCTGCAAAAAGCTCATTTTACTTGAATCCAGCCACCAATTAATAGTCTTAATTGCTGTGTTCTCAAAGGCATTGAAAACCAATTTCCTGGCATTGTAAGCTGATGTCAGAAATTAGGAACCTCAGTCCACAATAGATGAGTATTACTCGAATGTCAGCAGAATTTCTGACAGTAGGAAATGCTCTTCTGTTTGAAGAGCACAATCATACAGATTAAGTATTTTCTGCAGTTTTTTAATGCGTATTATAGAATTTGCTTTGGAGCAGAAACTTTGATCTCTAGCCAGGTCAAAGAGCTTTTCTGCTCAGAGTAACATTGATAGGAGGCTGGTCTACTGGATTCTATCACTTGAGGTTAGTATGGGATGTTGCTTAATTTTAATGTGACCTCTTGACATTGATAGTGGGTGTCTAGAGTACCCTGAAAAATCCATCTAGCAGAACAACATTGAGCAGGCTGGGACTCTATTCTCTGGAGCACAGGTGGATAAGGGGTGATCTTATAGAGGTGTATAAAATCATGAGAGGAATATAACAGGGGGAAGCACAATGTCTCTTGCCTAGAGTGGGGGAATCAACAATAAGAGGGTTTAAGGTGAAGGGGGAAAGATTTTATAGAAATCTGAGAGGTAACTTTTTCACACAAAGGGTGGTGGGTGTATGGAACGAGCTGCCGGAGGAGGTAGTTGAGGCAGGGACTACTGCAACATTTAAGAAGCAATTAGACAGGTACATGGACAGGACAGGTTTAAAGGGATATGGGCCAAACGCAGACAGGTGTGACTAATGTAGATTGGACATATTGGTTGGTGTGCGCAAGTGGGCTGAAGGGCCAGTTTCCATGCTGTGTGACTTGATGACTCTATAACCAATTCCACCATGTGTATAATGGAGGTAATATTTTGGAGATTATTTACCAGAAGTCATATATATTTTCAAAGCTCAGCATGTTAAGTCGGGCAGCTGTGCTCCACTTTACTGAACAGCCTTCCTTCTTCATATGATGAATCTTGTCTCTTCCTAATTTGGTTCTGGAAACACACTACCAAGAATTTGGGTGCTTTGAAGTATAGCATGGTAAGTGTTTTCATAGTCTTGTGAACAGCATGCTATCATGTCCACCATTCATGATTGTATCCACTTTATGCCAATTTATTTTCCTTTTTGATACAATTTAACTGGCGGCGTCATAATTGGACAAATAAGCTGCTGGAAAATGGTCTTAATTATCTACAGAGGCAGAATGCTGATACCATCTGTGTGATACACCTGTACAAAGAGACTATTTCTGCATTTCTTGCTTTGATTTCAAGGGATTGTTTGGACTCTTGGCAATCTCATGCCCTTTCCTGGAATGTGTGTGTGATTGGCAAAGCATCATGGACTCAAGCTCCAAGAATAGATCTGGGCATGTGGATCTTCTGAAGAAGGTATTTAGGATGCAATCAACCTTTTGGCCTGCCATCATGTAGGTAGGATAGGATGCCAACTTCACAAAGAACCACTACTGAATACTGCAATGTTAATTGTATCAAAAAGAATATTCATAATTCACACTGAAAATGGCACCAAACTGACGACTCTGTATACTGTCTCAGTGTACTACTGCTATACACTTGTATTGTATCTGAGATATTTATCTAAGTGCTTATGTATAGTGATATTTGTACTGAACGGTACGCAAAAATGAATTTCACTGTACCTCGGTACACGTGACAAATAAAGTACCATACCATACCACAGACAATGTCAAATCTAACAACCACATAATTTGGTTTTGCTAATCAGATAAAAGTTATTCATATAAATCTGTACAACTCACAGTACTGGGATAAATCAGTGGGTCGTGCAGCATCTGTGGAAGGAATGGGTAACGTTTCAGGTTGAGACCCTTCTTCAGACTGATTGTGGTGCGTGGGAGAAAGATGAAAATGAAGTGGTGGCTGGACTGCCAGGGGAGTGATGGGTGGATGCAAGTGGGGTGGGGGGGGGGCAGGGTTAAGTGGCAGAAGGGTGGACAAAAGCTAGAGAGGAAAAGGAGACAAAAGAGTGTCAGATAAGGAGAGAAGAGGAGTGAAATGTAAAACCAGAAGGAATGAAATAGGTGGAAAGTGATAGGGGAGGGAAGAACGGGAGAAAGAGGGGAAGGATTGTGGGAGAAATTAGTGTGCACCAGGGGTTGGGGTTGGTAGCAAAGGAAGGGGGAAGGAGGGATGTTAATTAAAATTAGAGATCGTAATGTTTATACCATAAGCTACCCAAGTGGACAACGAGGTGCTGTTCTTCGTGTTTGTGTGTGACCTCACTCTGATAACGGAGGAGACACTGCATTGAAAGGTTGGTGTGGGAAGAGGAGTTAACATGGTTAGCAGCTGGGAGATCCGGCAGGCTTTAAGGATTAATCATGTGTTTGGTGAAAGGGTCCCTAGTTTAGACTTGTTCTCACTGAAATAAAGGAGGCGACATGATGGGCACCAAAAGCAATAGATAGGTTTTGAACAGGTGCTTGTGAACCTCTGTCTCATCTAGAAGGCCTGCTGGCCTCCTTGGATGGAGGTGAAGGAGGATGTGTGGGTGTCCAAATTGGGCTGAACCATTGAATATTAAATACATTTACCTCGGTTAGACCTGCCCCTTCTGGGCATTAGTGTGTGAAATGTTGCCAATTGGTATGCAATGCACGATTCACATCATCACATGGGTATCATTACAAATGTGCAATGTGGAAATGGTGCAGGTCAGGACTGTAAGTGCAAGCCATAACCAAAGGGTGAAGATGTGCTCCTGCAATAATAAACAGGATAAACTGTTTCTCCCCCAATATCCAGTCTCAACGGCATGGCTCCGATGCTCCAAGGTCAATTTTTGAAGGTAAGTCCTACTTGCTATGGCTAAAGAACTTGAACTCCATGACCCCTGCCCCAAATGTTGATCTCCAACAGTATGAAGTCCCTCTTCTCATAACCCACTCACCACACCAGGGCAAAGAGTCATAAGATCACGTGATAGGAGCAGAATTAGGCCATTTGGCCCATCAAGTACGCCATTCAATCATGCCTGATCTATCTCTCCCTCCTAACCTCAATCTCCTGCCTTCTTCCCATAATCTCTGACACCCTTGTCAAAGTGATTGCACAAGCCCACTCATGCGTCCTGGTGAATGATCATATGGGAATGTTCACACCACACATGACTTGGACTTCACACGTAATCTGTGCATGTTTGCACTCAGAAAGCCTTGGTTTCAGATCCTTCCTAATAACGTTGTAGGTCGTGTGATTGTGACACAATAGCCGTTTGTCCTTGACCAAGACTGGTGCTGGCCCTCCTCATAGTGACGATCCAACGCACATTTTGTTTTATCTGCTGAAGAACATTTAGCTCAGTAAATTAAATATTATACCAAGTACAAAAACCAAAGTAAGAAAAGAAAAAGAAGGTATGTAAAAGGAAACGAAAATGGGGCAAAAACTGTCGAGATGTTTTAAAAATGGGATTGGGAAAATAAAAAGGAAGGACATTTATTTAATACTTTCATGATTACAACATGAACTAAAGCACCCTTCAGTCACTGAAGTACCTCTGAAATGCAGTCATTAATATAATGTAGGAAATGCTTACTATCTAAGTAATTTAGTTTCGATGTAGGGGACGTTGATAAGCAGTCATTAACATTTATCATGTTGTTAAAAGGCTACATGCTTGCAATAACAAAACTTAACTGAGTTGAGGGAGAAAATACAGTCAGGTTCTTCAAAGAAGTATTTAATGATGAAGTTTTTTTTGTGGGGGAAAGTGCACAGCAGTGGAGGATGGATGGCACCTTCTGCCTCATTGCTGCAAGGACCCGGGTCCTAGACCCAGGTTCAATCATAACCTTGGGTGCTGTGACTGGAATTACGTGCTCTACAGATGGGCTTTTCTGCCAGAAGCTCTGGGTTCCTTGTCACAACCCAAAAAAGTGTTGGTAGAATAATTCGCTGCTGCGAATCACCTTTAGTGTAGTTAAGTGACAAAATAATCAAAATCGCAATTGATGGACATGTGAGAGAGAATAAGTTGCAAGCCTGTTGATAAATAAGGAGAAAGGAATAGGACTGATGTGATTGCTCTGCAGGGAGCCAGCCTAGATCTGATGTGATGAGTGGCCCCATGCTGCATCATAATAAGTAAATTACTTGGCGCAGTGGTACAGCATCAGAGACCCGGGTATGATCCTGACTATGAGTGCTGTCTGTACGGAGTTTGTATGTTCCCCTTGTGACTGTTTGGGTGTTCTCCAGGAGCTCCGGTTTCCTCCAACATTCCAAAGACATGCAGGTTTGTAGGTTAATTGGCTTCACTAAAATTGTAAATTGTCCCTAGTGTGTAAGATGGTGCTAGTGTATGGGGTGATCATTGATCAACATGGACTCGGTAGGCCGAAGGGACTGTTTCCGCGATGTATCTCTAGTCTAGAGTCGAAAAGGTGACTTCTAAATATGCACACTTCACTGCATATCTCTTTCCTGTCTGATGTTGCCTTAGCCTTACTCATGGATAATTATAAATATCAATAGTCTTATTATTTTCATGGACAATTCCTCCTTCGTGACAATTACAAACTCTGTTGTTAACTGAACTGAATAAAGTTGATGTAATAAACTGAAATTGTTAATTCAATGAACAGTGTTGAATTTGCAGCATTTTTTGGTCTAGCCTCAGATAACCTATTGACCTGAATTGAAACCACATCTCGCACAACAGAAAGTGGAAGGTTGCAATTATAAGGGGTCATGCTGCGAAACTGTACTGTGACTGTAGAGTTTAATGGTGAGCACAGGCCCAGAAATTCTGTCTATATTGTTATATATCACTGCCTCCATAGCTCATCAGTTTTGCACTGACAACAGCACCCTCACATTACAAACTTACACATGTTTAGACATTAAAAGGAACAAGGTAAATGGGATAAATGTAGAATAGTGGCACTGAGGAAAAGGATTAGCCCCGATCTTATTGAATCGTGGGACATGCATGAGAGGCCGAATGGCCCACTCCTGCCGCACCACAATCATTTGTCCCCTCCCCACCCCTAGTGTTAGTTTCACATTGAGGTTGTAGATGGAAATGCACACTGATGCAAAGTTTAGTTTAGTTTAGAGATACAGTGCGGAAACAGGCAATTCAGCCCATGGAATCCGCACCGACCAGCAATCCCATACACTCACAATATCGTACACACTTGCGACAATTTACAATTTTTACCAAAGCCAATTAACCTATAAACTTTTATGTCTTTGGAGTGTGGGAAGAAACCAGAACACCCAGAGCAAAACCCACGCAGTCATGGGGATAATGTACAAACTCAGTACAGACAGTACTCATAGTCAGGATGGAGTCCAGATCTCTGATGCTGTAAGGCAGCAACTCTATCACTGTGCCACTGTGCTGATCTCAAGAACATCTCCATTTATTCCACGTGCAGAGCAAATGGTTGAAACCATTCGCTGTCTTAGGTTCGCCAATGTGTTCACCACATCCACTGCCTGCCATTACTGTTGCTTGAGTAAGGAAATCTGTGCTGCATTACTTCATACTTAATATCACCTTTGGTGTAGCATAGTCATCAGTGTAGTGTTGGAGGGTTCTTTTGTGCTGCCACTCACTGATGCAAGTGACAAGGAAACAATGGTCAACAAGCCATTCTCTAGTGAAGGTAGTAAACTCCCAGCAGTGGCTGGTACAAAGAAGTGTCTGGAGTTGTACAATGTGGTACACGCGTTTGTTAAGGATACACTCGCATTCATTTGGAACCCTGTAATCTTTTTAACCTTAACCACTTAAAAATTAAAAAAAATCTCACCAGGTTGGAATCCATTGCACAAGTCAAACTTCTGCAAATACACACAAGACCCTTCTTCAGTCTCGACCAGAAACGTCACCCATTCCTTCTCTCCAGAGATGTTGCTGTTACTACGGCATTTTATGTCTATCTTCTGTTTAAATCAGCATCTGCAGTTCCTTCCTACTTAAAATTCTGCAAAGATGAGCTGACAAAGATTTAGTTTGGTGACAGACACTTGCCTAATTGTAAAGAGTAATGACATCTTTGCATCAGTGTGCATTTAAATGCACTGTACGCAAGAGCACGGTAATATTGCCATCAGTTGGGCCAGTGATAATGAAACCTGGTTAAGTTGACTAGTGTCATGAGCCATTGATGTGGTCATTTCTCAAGACATTGTAAAGGAGGATATACCCAGACACAGGGCTGTAGTGCATGCAGAAATTGTTAATGAAGAATGCTTCTGCGGGACATAAGGAATATATTTAAAGTATTTTTGAAAGCCGTAAATTTCTAGTGTAGACTGGTTGTGAAAATGGTTACTTTGCTGAAAATGAAAAAAACAATTTTGTGAAGCTGTGAAAAGCAAACCAGAAAAGTACCCATTGTATGGTATCACAGATGAAAGGGTTATCTATTATGAACAATCCAATCTTGGAGTATTATTTGGACTATAGTGGAATATAATCAGGTCAGAGAAAGGGTCAGTAATCTGTTCTGATAATACATGACAAGCAGTTTGCCAGAATCAGGACAATGGTCGTGATATTACGTGGATCCACAGTTGTGATAGAAGGTGATGTTGTGCTGAATCAATTCAGTACATACGTAAAATGAGGCGTTTCAGATGGAAGAGGCGGATTGAGTCTTGTGTCAGGCACTAGAATCTCCCAACCCCTGCAGAGTAGTTATTAAGATGGCTGATCCGTGGGCGATTGCTGCTGGGATGCAAATCGGTGCCTGATCAACCCCGGCTGGGTCGCCTGGGTGAGGGTGTCTGATGTTGTGAGACCCGAAACACCCGATGACCCCAGATCACATCACTGAGGATGCGTCCCAGCACATCTAGAAGATGTATATGTTTCACACTGAAGTCTGTAAGGCTGGGTGACAACCAAGAATAGTTTGGTGACTACTGGAGAGACAGTTGACGGCACGGAAAGACAGCACCCGGCAAAGGCTGGGTTAGCACCCCAGTCTGTGTCTTTCGTGAGAAAGTCACCCAATAAAGCTACGGAAAGGCCTAATGAACCACCGTGGCCTAAAAATCCATCAGGCGAGAATGAAATGCTCGGAGAAGGAGAAAGAGGCGCAGCGCACAGGCCTTGAACCTGGTGAGACGCAGGAGGAGCCCGGCCAGGACTCACCCCACAGAGCCCAGTCCCTCCACACACTAGAATATCCCAGTTATTAAGATGGCTGATCCGTGGGTGGTTGCTGCTCCCTGATCAACCCCGGCTGGGTCGCCTGGGCGAGGGTGGCTGATGTTGTGAGACCCGAAACACCCGATGACCCCAGATCACATCACTGAGGATGCGTCCCAGCGCATCTAGAAGATGTATATTTTTTCACACTGATTTCCAAAGGGCCACTTTTTCACACTGATTTACTAAAAGCAACATGCATTTGTGTTTGTTTTAATAATAAGTGCATTAGGATAAATTAAGCATAATGATACAGTTGATAATTTGCATGGGTTTGTTAATTTCTCAATGGGAGAGCATTGTGGTATACATGATTAATATGTGCTTGGAGCTTCCCTCACAAACCCATATGGACTCGCATTACCACAGCTATTCCTTTAATCTACCCATGCATCCTCCATTTTCCCACTTACTGAAAACAAACTTGTTTTTCTCTTTAGATAGATACGAGATGCTCAAAAAACGAATATGTGGCGTTTCGGGTGGAGATCCTTCTTCACACAGAGAGTCAGGGGAGAGGTTTTTCCTCTTTCCCAGTCCCGATGAAGAATCCTGGACCAAAAATATTAACTGTTTCTCCTTTCCCATTACTGAGTTTTTCCAGCATTTTCAGTTTTCATTATGCATTAATGTGTGTGTACATTTAAGAATATGGCATTATAAGTGGCACTGCTTTTCATCACTGTTGTACCTGGCACTGCTGTTAGTTAAGCATTGACTACCTTTGGATTTTTGATGGCAGCTCTAGACTTGGTACATGTATTGGCAAACTGCAATACAAAGGATCCAAGGGCACTCGTAAAGAATGGAATAGCACTGTGACTGAAGGACTTGGAGAAGTTGTTCAGTGAGGAAGCAACGGAAGGAAGAGGAAGGCGTTAAGAAGGTCTTTCGTTTATTACTGCGTGTACGGTTATTCCATCTGCTACTCTACTCTTGGGGCCAAGAATCTGGAGTGGATGAGAGACAGGTGGCCCTATTGTGCTCAGTCTGATAAAGACGCATGGCCAAAATACCGGCCTTTCATTCTCTTGCAGACGCTAATTCAGTTGCAGTGAATTTAATGTCTGATTATATAATGTAGAATACAGTTGTGTATGAAGATGAGAATGGACTTAAAACCAAACATGATATGAACATTTGGTTTTGAAGACATGATGAAATGTCCTTGCAGAACTTATACTTTAACATTTCTTTATTGCCACCTTCGACCAACAGGATTCCAGTACTTGTAAATTGCATAATGGCGTTACAGATGGTTTTTGGATGGCACTGATTTGTAGCCTACCTTTTAGAATCTTACTAGACCAAGTGGGACCTGTTGGGTCCCGTCCCCTCAACGCGTGGTTGCGGGGCGTCACACACACACACACGCACACGCGCGCACGCACACACACACACACACACACACACACACACACACACACACACACACACACACACACACACACACACACACACACACACACACACACACACACACAACCCCCTCTCTCTCTCTCTCTCTCTCTCTCTCTTTCTCTGACCCGGGGAGGGGGTAGAGAGGGAGGGGGTAGAGGCAGCACCTACCCAGGTCATAGAGCAGCAGCCTCCCCACCAGGTGCCGGGCCCGAGCGAGGCTGCGGTCGGCGTGGACCCGAGCGAGGCCCGGAGCGATCTGAGGACGGTCAAAAGCAGCGGAGGGCCGGCCAATCGTGGCTTCCGCGAGGGGAAGCCCACCCACCCGAGTGAAGAACGATCGGTCAGGGGAGATCGGGATCACCAGCGAGGAAAAGGTGTCACGATTCCCCGAGTCCCTGTGATCGTCGGAGGAATCGCAGGTCTCCATAGACGGCCTCTCCCGGAGGAAATAATGGCCGCCCAGGCCACCTTCCCATCGCGCTGCCGCCGCCATGTTGTAGAACTTCAAGGAGCCCAGCGGAGCGTGCAGCACAACCTGAGCAGCAGTTTAAAAACGCTAAGTGACAAGTTTTAAGAAGTGAAAGTTAAGAAGCCAAGAAGTACAGAAGACAGAACAGGGGTGACGTCACTCGCAGAGCGAGCAGCGGCAGGCAGTCAGATCCAATGTGTCGTCATCAGCGAGACCATCTCGTTTATTTTCTAAGTTATTTGAATTTTTGAACATTTTCAGAAGTAATTCGAGATATAATGCATGACATTTTCAGATAAGGCGATTTTTGACATCATGGCGTAAATCTCTATCGGAATATGTAAAAATGTCACCGTTAGTGCGTTGTGTTTTCGAGGAGATGCGAAATGCACACGAACATCACACAAATAAATACGCATCCAAGATCAGAGTTTTATAAGTATAGAGATGTGTAGGAAGGAACTGCAGATGCTGGTTTACACCAAAGATAGACACAAAATGCTAGAGTAACTCAGTGGGTCAGGTAGCCGGACGCTGTCTGAAGAAGGGTCTCGACCCAAATTGTCACCAATTCCTTTTCTCCAGAGATGTTGCCTGACCCGCTGAGTTACTCCAGCATTTTGTGTCTATCTTCTTTTAAAACCTTATACTCCTGCTATTGGCAAATGAATGTTTTTGACTGGCTGAAAGATAAACCTAAATTCGATATATGAAAACCACAATGTTTGTGTATGAGTGCGGAACAATTTAGTACTCTGTCACAATGCATTAAAAATAACTGTATGAACTGTGAGTATATTTAAACTACTTCACACATTTTAAATCATATTTACCATGTTCGGAAAAGTAGCAAAAAACAAAGAAAAGCCAAAGCTGTGCTTTTCTAAATCAATCCAGGCATCCGTTCAGAAGTTGAATGTAGGTGGAGAAAGCATCAGACAAGTTCAGGTCAAGGCAGGTGCTGAATATGAAGTGATGCACATTGGGGCTTGAGCTGCTATTAATATAGAGGAGCAAGAGGTTCATCTGCTCTGAGGTTCAGGGGCGTGAAGCTTCGGAATGAAACCTACAAATGGCTTTCCAAGCAGAAGGTAAGTGAAAGGGATTGTGCTTTAATAAAGTAGAGGGATGTAGGGGCGGTATAATTGTTGGCGATTAGCAGCAGAAAACCGCTTGAGGAAGACTTCATTTTCAGGGACTGTTCCTGTCATCAACACCTGTACTATTCTCTCTGATTCCATCACTGATACCAGGAGATCTTCCATGGATCTTCAATTTGGTTGCATGACAAACATTTTTTGACACTATCTTTAAATCCGCTGACGCGTCTACTGTTGTTGGATGAATTAAGGGGTACAATGAGTCCGAGTATAGAATGGAGATGGAGAATCTGATTGAATGTTGCCAGAGCAAAAATCTTGCTCTCAATGTTAGGAAGACGAAGGAGCTGATTGTGGACTTCAGGAGAGGAAAGTTGGAATCCACTAACCTGTCTTCATCAATGGGACGATGGTGGAGAGAATCAACAGCTTCAATTTCCTGGGTGTGCATATCTCTGAAGATCTGTCCTGGACCCAGCATATTGATGCAATCCCAAAGAAAGCTCATCAGTGCCTCCACTTCCTTAGAAGATTGAGAAGATGCGATATGTCAACGAATACTCTATCAAACTTCCAAAGGTGTAATGTAGAGAGCATACATACTGATTGCATCACAACCTGGTTCGGCAACTCGAATGCCCAGGAATGAAGGAGATTAGAGAAAGTAGTAGACACTGCCCATTTCATCACATGTACTCACCTCCCCAACATTGGAGCGGTCTATAAGAGATACTGCTGCAAAAAGTCAGAGAATATAATCAGAAACGCACACCACCCTGGCAAAACTCTCATTTCACTATTACCATTGTGAAGACGGTACAAGAGCCTGAAAACCGTGACCAACAAGTTTAAGAACAGCTTCTTCCCAACAACTATCAGGCTCTTGAACACTTCATGACACTAACCTCTGCAACTATGATCTTTCATTTGGTTGCATGATAGCCTGCATTTTGTTACACTATTATGGTTACCTAGTATAATGATTATTCATTTATTGTATTTTTGATTATTATATATTTACATGTGTGCTATTGATGGGTCTATTAAGGTGCCTTAGCCATTGGACCACACTAGACCCAGAACTTTGGCATGGACAGGACTATAAATATAATGGCTCATCTGATGGCTATCAGGCAACTGAATCATCCTACTACAACCAGAGAGCAGTGACTATCTACCTCTTTGATGCAGGGGCAGAAAACCAGGGGGGGGGCCAGAGGGGACACGTCCCCCCCCCCCCGTGTTTTGAGAGGTGGGGGACATCCCCCCCAAGTTTTTGTAATCCGGATTTTAAAAGCTCCGCTTTCCGTGAGACTGTGGAGATGGGACTGCTGATCGAGACGAGAGAGACGTTGGTCAGCAGACAATGGGGGCGGGACATGTTAATTCAGCACGATGATTGGAGGAGGGAGGAGTGGGGGGGGGGGGGGGGTGGGCCTGAGGATAGAGTGCGGTGATTGGAGGAGGGAGACGTGGCACAGACCTGCGCCTCATCCGCAGGCAGGATGATCCCAGCCGGGTCTCCGGCGCTGTCCTGAGTGCCCCCCCCCCACGGGTGGCCAGAGAGGTCGGCAGCAAAGATCCTCCACTACAGGATCTTTGGTCGGGAGTCAGACCGGCGCGGTGCTCCCCCAGGCCCACAGCCAGCGCAGAGAAGCAGCGCTAAACCAGGTCAACTCTGCCTCCTGCCAGGTGAGCCTATAGCCTTCCTGGACTTGCGGGAAATATGGCCAGTGCGGAGAAGCAGCGCTGGTTTCCCTTCAGTCCAGTCAGGACTGTAGTTAACTTGGTGAGACAGGCAGAGTTGAGCTGCATTTAGCGCTGGATTGAGCCTCCGAAGCCTCGCGCGCGTGTGTGAGTGTGCGCATGTGCGCGCGGACGCCAGAAAATTGTGTCCCCCGTCCCCTCCATGTTTTGATAGCGAGATATGCTCTTGCTTTGATGTCCCTCAGGCTATCCTTGACTGGACTTTGCTGCCTTTATCTTGCACTAAACTCTATTCCCTTATCATGCATCGATACACTGTAAATGGATTGATTGTATTGTCTTTCTGCTGACTGATTAGTACGCAACAAAAGCTTTTCACTGTACCTCGGTACATGTGACAATAATAAACTGAATTGAATACACAGCCCTGCTTCACTGAATAGGAGTATATAAATCCTTCCAAATTTTACTTTAATGAATTGGCATCATGATAATGTTTGATAGTTTTATGGAAATAAATTTTAATTGCATCTTTCTGGCTTGGTCTCACAATGGAATTGGTTGAAATCAAATTAGAATATACACTTAAAATTGAGTCTAAACATAATATAGATGTATTAGATAGATAAAAAGTTGTGATAAATAAGTTTGCTTGATATTAATGGGCCTTTGTAATTACCTTGAAAAGATTCACTTGAATAAAAGTGTTAGAAATTCACTTTTGTTTCCCAACACCAAGTATAATATAAAACAAATATTCATCACTCGCTTTTATGTTTTGACCTCACACGCACATATTTGCATCAAGAGGCCAAAGATTACTTTCTGCGAATCTACATTAAAAGAAAAAACGTTTCATTCCTTTTTTGATATTCTACCTGTCATTTTACAATCAACTTACGAGTAACAGCTGTTTCTGAGACTGATTAAAGTAAAAATCCCAGCTATAAATGATTGCAATTCATTTCTTCTTTTCTCAATGATGAATGACTGCTTTAAATAAGTTCAGATTTGAATACATCAGCAACTTGCAAATGTTTTGTCCAGACAGTACAGGAGGAATGGCTTCATCAAACTTGCACCAATTATGTCATTGTAAAACTTTCTTTTCTTCTAACTTCCTTCGTTGTTTCTTCTGATCGTCAGTGTTTCCTCTGATCAGTAAGTGCTGATACAGGAACAGCGGTTGAAGTGGTTTATCCTCAGTCAAGATTACAATCAAAGAAATGAAGGGCACAGTTACTGGTCTGGTGCCCTAAACAATTTTCCTGGACTGGGTTCTGTTCAAATGGTCCTTGTTGATTATCTGTGCCTCAAAAAGTGACCCAACATTTCCAGGATGCAAGAGGATGGTAACAGTACAACATTTGAAACAGTTGAAGCTAAATTTAAAGACAATTAGAGGGACTCTTTCTTTCAATGACTGTGTGGGAATTATCAAATTGTCACTGCAGAAAGGCAGGACATTTGACTTATGTATCCCTGCTGAAAATAGAGTAATCTTCACATTGCAGTAAATTGTTTTCCCTTCTATCTAGCTGCCTCCTGAATGGGTCTGTTTCCACCACCCTGTCAGGGATTATTCTCTTCCACATCTACCATTCCAACCTGCAGCCTCAACTCTTTAGCTACCATGGCAGCTTGGAAAAGGCACCAATTTCCTTGCTTTCCTTCTGCACCACCACCAACCCAAGGGAGGAAAATAGTGGGTTTCAGATTATTGGACACACAAGAGACTGCAGAGACAGGGCTCCAGATTATCTCTAGGGTCTGATTAAGAATGGATGTTCCTATTTTAATAAAGATGTTCTTTGAATCATCTGAAAATGAGGCCAGCTTCTTTCTATCTACGTTGTTCAGGTAAATTGTGATCTTACACACCAATATAAAATCTCTTCTCTTCGCTCCAAGGGAAACAACCTTGGGTTTAGGAGCTATGGAAAATCTTAATAAATGTACAGAGGAAACCGTTTAGGAGAAGGGGACAGGACAAGGCTTTATCGCCTACATTCCCTCTCATTTTCCTGTGTCCTTGCATTCTTTATCTCTATTAGGCTCATCGATCAACTTGCTGCCTTAATCCCACATAAATCCACAACTCACTGCTGTTTTCCCTGCGGATGGTGGTGTTACTGAGGGAATGCAAGGATGTTGGCTCTCTTTCCCAGCTTGCCAATTCAGGCTGCTGTTGGGAAGGTCAATGAGGTACAAGCAGGAATGGGCATCACCACCTTTCCTTAATCCTATTAAACTTTTGTGGAAAGAGTCCACATTGGGAATGTTTAAGATCATTTTCACTCCAGGGGATGCATGAGATTAGGCCAAATCAAAATTGAGATTTCCAGTTGGAATCATTTTGATATCTGTAAGTAAAAGCAGACACTGGATCCACAGATAACTACACAGGTAGTACACCAAATCTATGCTGTCATTGGGAGGTTGCATGCCTTATTCCACAGGGTTGTGTGCGTATAATGGAACTAACAACTATTAAAGATGGGATTGTTGGTGTGAGCAACCTCTGAGTATTGTGTGTTTCTTTTGCAGTACAGGATGTCAATAGCAGTATAAAGCCCAAAGTTCACTTCTGGTTGGATGTTGAACGACATTTCTCTGCTTAATATCTAGGTCTACTTCCACACAGGAAAAGCAGCTTCTGATAATACCGATGGCTCAACTTCACTACATTTAAAGGACATTTATATATATCTGCACAGTTCACAAAGTCAACTTTCACAAGGCTTGCTCCGGGATCCATCCAGGTTACATGTACCTCCTCTAACCTCACCTAATGCACCCGGTGTTCCTGATGTAGGCTCCTGCACTTCGGCGACACCAAGTGTCGAGTTGGAGACCATTTTGCTGGACACTTGTGCTTGGCCCGTCAAGGCCAACTGTATCTCCTGGTTGCTAACCACTTTAACTCCCCTTCCAATTCCCACATTAACCTTTCTGTCCCGAGCCTCCTCCATTGCCAGAGTGAGGCTGCATGTGAATTGGAGGAACAGCACCTCATATTTCACTTGGGCAGCTTACAACCCAACGATATGAAAGCTGAAGTCTCAAATTCTAGTTAACTTCTACTAACATCTATCTCCCCCCCCTCCCCCTGCCCCCTGCCCCCTGCCCCCTGCCCCCTCCTCCTGCCCCCTCCTCCTGCCCCCTGCCCCCTCCCCTCCCCTCCCCTCCCCCTCTTTTTCCACATTCCTCCACTAATGGTTGATTAATTAGTTTCACAGTTCACAGATATCTCTCTCTCTCTCTTTTAGTTTTACACCTGTCTCTGGCCAGCAGTCAGCCAATCAGGCAACCTCCTTGCCTGAGGTCATCTGTTGCCAGCCCTGACTTGTCCTGTTTCTTTCTTTGCTTCCAGTTTTTTCCTCCACTCTCCCCACTATAATCAGTGTGAAGAAAGGACCCGAGCCGAAACGTCACCTATCCATTTTCTCCAGAGATGCTGCCTGACCCGGTGATTTACTCCGACATTTTGTGTCTATCTTCTGTGTAGGTTACCTCTGCTAAGAGAGGTTGAATAGGACATTGTGCTGCTCACAACTGCATTGTAGAATAGAAGAACAGCTGCAGCAGAAAATAACCTACTTATGATAAACGTGTCTTTTGTATTCACACCTAGAAAGGGCATTTGGCTGCAGTGCAAAGCTCTTGAAAGTACAGGTGTTCGTAATGCACATTAATGCCATTGTAGTGCCCTTCCTTGGAAATTTGTATTATGAATGCCTTTTAAAGTAGGAGGCTGCCTTTTGCCTTCTTCAGAAGTCTGTGCAGATTATTTTACTTCCTGTCCCCTCTGCCCTGGAAGACACCCTCCCTCGTAATTTTAACATATTG
Organism: Malacoraja senta; assembly: GCA_038087875.1. NCBI lineage: Eukaryota > Metazoa > Chordata > Chondrichthyes > Rajiformes > Rajidae > Malacoraja > Malacoraja senta. The sequence continues at coordinate 60,136,189 of CM075982.1, read as the reverse complement.
TTACCAATACTGCGCAGCAGCTGTTTCTATTATACTGTGATCCTTTTAATGGGTTACCTCTGCAGGTCAGAACTTTAAGCAAAGAGACTGCCAACACATGAAATTCAACCCCTGACATCAGTTTCTGAAATATATCACCATTCCCAGAGCATTCTGCAAAAAGCTATTTAGAAACTGGTGCAAATGAATTTGCTGATTTTTCAAGAGTTTCAAAAATGTATGAAGGTACTGATAGATGGTCTGTTAAGTTGCGTAATATTAATTGTTATCATACCCCTTATTTACACATGGGCTAGAATGTCATCGGCTACATTAGTTTTTAAAGTGCATTCTTGGCCTTAGAAAGTAATGATGAATTGCCACAGTCATTATTCACAACTGCTGTCAGACTCCTGGACTAATCACCTCTTTTACACCCTTTCCCAGAGGTGCTGCAATATGCCCCTATCACTACCTCATTTGCTGTTTCTGTTGTTTCACTTTAGTGTATTTATTTTATTTTATGCACTACTTCAGATTGCAGTCACCCATCCCTTCTCTCCAGAGATGCTGCCTGTTCCGCTGAGTTACTCCAGCATTTTGTGTCTATCTTCTTTACATACTTCTGTTGCTTTGCATTCAGCATTGTACTCATTGTTGTATCTATTGTTACCATGTATGCTGCTTAGTCTATGGGTTTTAACGCGTACAGGAGTTTCATTGCAACTTGGTTTACTTGACAATAAATGAATCATTCTAAACATTGTGGTAAAAGTTGTTCCACAGCCTTTAGAAACAAGGAACTGCAGATGCTAGTTTACAAAATTGGCACAAAGTGCAGCATCACCAGAAAACATGGATAGGCGACATTTTGGGTCGGGACATTTCATTGTGAGCACTGCGGTGAATTAGAAGAAGCACAAGTGAATTTATGCTGCACCTGGAAGAATTATTTGTATACCTGGATGATAGGAAGGGAAGAGGTAAAAGGGAAATAATTGCTCAAGGAGCTGTGGGAAGACAAACATTTTTCAATGGAGGTTGTTATTACTGGTATTTGTTTTACACAAATATTACTTGCCAACAAGGAGCCTATGCCTGATCATGTTCCAAGTCTATTCCACATGATCATGACTGCTTAATTATCAGAGGTTGTGGTTAAGACTGAATCCTGTGTAACCATCAATGTATGTTCTTCCCTTATGCCACTGTAATCTTTATCTATATTTAGTAAAGTTCCAACGTTGTCCATTTGAACCTGACTATTAGAGGGCTTTGGTTAGGCCTCATTTGGAGTATTATGTGCAGTCCTGGGTCACACCATTACAGGAAAAATGTGGAGGCTTTGAAGAGGGTGCTGGTTCACCAGAAAGAGTCTGAATTAGATGGTATTACCTATCAGGAAAGTTTGTACAAACTTGGATTGTTTACTCTGGATGTCGGAGGTTGAGGGGAGACCTGATCGAAGTATATAAAATTATGAGAGGCATAGATAGGGTGGACAGCCAGATTCTTTATCCCAGGGTGAAAATCACAAAGACTGAGGGCATAGCTTTAAGGCGAGGGAGGGAAATTGTGCAAGGCAAGTTTTTTACAAAGAGAATGATGGGTGCCTGGAACACACTGCCAGGGGTATTGGTGGGGGCAGGTACGATAGTGGTGTTTCAGAGGCTTTTTGCTGAGCCTGTGGATATGCAGGGACGGGAGAAATTTGGGTCACGTGAAGGCAGAAAAGATTAGTTTAACTTGGCATGAAGATCGACATGGACATTGTGGGCTGAAGGGTCTGATCCTTTGCTGTACTGTTCTATGTTCTATTTTCTATTCTTCCAATGTCTTCGGGAGTGATACTGAGAGAGACTTTGGGAAATGCTAACAGATGTGTCGACTTTCATACAATCTTTGATCTGGTACATGAATCCTTTTAGTTTAATTAAATTTAGAGATACAGCGCGGAAACAGGCCCTTCAGCCCACCGAGTCCGCTCCGATCAAGGATCTCCGCACATAAACACTATCCTACACACACTAAGGACAATTTTTACATTTATACCAAACCAATTAACCTACAATCCTGTACGTCTTTGGAGTGTGGAAGGAAACCGAATATCGCCGAGAAAACCAATGCCATTCACAAGGAGAAAGTACAAACTCTGTACAGACAAGCACCCGTAGTCAGGATTGAACCTGGGTCTCTGGCGCTGTAAGGCAGTAGCCACCATACCACCATTTTGTTTGGACAGGACATATCTAGGGATGAAAATGTGTTAGCCTGAGAGATTGGCCGTTTTCATCAGTTTGACTGTTACTTGTCATTGTTCCATGTGTCTTTGGCTCCGTTCTCCCAAGTTAGGCACAGTGTCCCTTATGGTTGCAAGAAGAATCTTGTTGGAGCGGATGTATTTTTGCCACGTTCAGAAGTAGTGGCTGGGTTGAAGCTGAGTGTTGCATCGATTTTATTCTTATTTTGTTTTATTGCTGCAGTTTGGTATAATTGAGTGGTTTGTCAGGCTTTTCTCAGAGAGCAGCTAAAGGTCAAATCTGGAGCCACAAATAAGCCAGATCAAAGAAGGAGAGCAGATTCTTTCCCAAAAGGATATAGTGAACCAAGATGAATTTTATGACAAGCTGGTGGTTTCATTTTCAGCATTACAGATATTAGCCTCATATTCATGATAAGTTTGATTAATAGAATTCAAATGATTCAGCTGCAATGGCTTGACTTCATCTCTTTGTGCTAGATCTTTAGTCTACTCGGGATTTTGAGTGCAGTATCTAACTCACCTTTTGAAATGGCTGCAATGTTTACAAAGGCTTTAATGCACCGACTCTTTTCCATATATCCAATTCCACTCAACTCCCGTTCTTAGTAAAATTAAAATATTTTTTCCTTCTGTCTCAGTGAATGATGTGTTTAGTCAACAGTCAAAGTGAAACAGACCTAAAATATTTCCGATAATTCAAGTCCAGGATCGCCCCAGAGGCCACCAGTTATTTAATTTAGTTTATTAATATTGAGGGAAGATTTCCTTTGCACACTGTGTGAAATGAAATCGTAAACCAGTTTATAGACCATAGGTTTACGGCTTCATTATATATGGTACACAGAGGAAATTTGACTCATTATTTCATACGCAAAAGATAATTCTTAAGCAGTTACTGCTGAGAAATTTATTACATTTGTCCCTAAAAAATATATATTATTGCACATTTTGTTGCAATTGCTCTATGGGTGGGGAAAGAACAATATTCTGGTATAAAAGCATATGTTTTAATCTGAATGACAACGTATTGAGGGCCTGTCCCACGGGCATGCGACTCCATGCAGCAAGCGCGACCTAACCGGAAGCGGGGGCTGCGCGGAGGTCGAGTGATCCCCGTACAGGGCCGGACCCACCAGCATGCGGCTGCATGCGGCAAGCGCTACCAAACCGGAAGCAGGGGCCGCGCGGAGGTCGAGTGACGTCCAGATGGTGCGTACGGCGTCGAGGCGGTGCACACGGCCTCGAGGCGGCTGCGTACGGCATTGAGGCGGTGCGGATGGTCGTCGATGCGGTGCGCACGGCCTCAATGCGGCTGCGGGGCAGCAGGCCGTTGCCGCGCGGAATTTTTGAAGTGTCAGTTTTTCGGAGCCCCGCGCGATGTCGGGACCAGCTCCGCACAACTCCATACGGCTCCGGCGATCGAAGTGGGACCGGCCCCGCGACCTCCGCATGGCCCCCGCTTCCGGTTAGGTCGCGCTTGCCGCATGGAGTCGCATGCCCGTGGGACAGGCCCTTAAGGATAACATTTAACACTTGAAATGTTCATTTTGTGCTTTCCCCAGAAAGGTTGATTGTTTTATTGCCTTTCGGAAACTTCCTGAAATAAAACAATCATGGACATAGCAGAAAGGATAAAGTATGAAGAGCTGTTGCACTCAGCGACAGACACCCAGGTTCGATCCTGACTTTGGGTGCTGTCAGTGTGGAGTTTGCATGTTCTCCGTGTGACCGCGTAGGTTTCGTCTGGGTGCTCCAGTTTCCTCCTACATCCCAAGGACGTGCGGGCTTCCAGGTTAATTGGTCCACTATAAATTTGCCCTAGTGTGCAGGGAGTGGATCTCAAGACTCTCTTTTTTGTTTTCCTGGCATCCAATAGTTTTTACAGTAAGATTCAATTGTTTTGGAAAGAATGATCCTTGAGATATTAAGGTTTTTGAAGCAGTTCTCCTGATGGAAGCAATGTAATCATTTGAGAGCTGCATTTGGTTTCTTAAGTTAAGTTCATGAGCAAAAAAAAAGATCTTTCAAAACATTTTGCTGTTAAACAACAAGACAATGCTCTTCCATTATCTCAAGAAAAAGGTCATCGTTTCTTTGTTTAATTTAGTTTATAGATACAGCGTGGAAACAGGCCCTTTGGCCCACCAAGTCTGCACCAACCAGCGATCCCTGCACATTAACAGTAGGTACACACACAATTTTCACATACCAAGTAACCAATTAACCTACAATCCTTGCCTTTGGAGTGTGGGAGGAAACCGAAGATCTTGGGGAAAACCCATGAGGTCACGGGGAGAACGTACATACTCCATACAGGCAGCACCTGTAGTCAGGATCGAACCTACGTCTCAGGTGCTGCAAGTGCTGTAAGGCAGCAACTCTACCTCTGTGCCGCCATGCCACCCTTGCAATGACTTCCTACCTGTTGTGTAAATAAATTAGATTCTTTTCCACTCAATAGTTTATCATCTCTAAGGTATTTATTTTCATGCCATTGATCCATTCATTGAATTTTGATTTTGGCTTAATTTTCAATTTTGAACAAAGCGAATTCCAATATTACCATTAACTCCGCTTGAAATACAGAAAGGGGCTGTCCCACTGCGGCGACCTAATCTGCAAGTTTTGACGAGTTTGCCGTCAACTCAAACTTGCAGCATGGTCGACACGTGGTCCTAGGAGGTCCTATGGGGTCACTGGAACTCTCCTTCATGCTCGAGGGAAGTTCCCGAATACTCGTGGCCTCAGCTAGGTTGCGGAAAATTTTTCAGCATGTTGAAACATTTTCCATGAGTAAAATTGGTCGGCATGGTTCTTTTTGACTCTGAATGCAGTGGAGTGGGTCGCTATTTAGTTACAGGCAGTCGAGGGCAGCCGTAGGCAATCTCCTTCGCTAACCAGGCATTTTGATTGGCTCATTGGAGTTTTCAGGACCAATTGCCTGCTAAACTTTATTTTCTATATTTCTAAAAGTCTGATCTTGACCACTTCCTGTTGTTCTGTATATTGATTTTAGAAAAAACGCTGCCACTTACGGCTGTGATTTTTGGCCATCTTACTCAGAGTCCCCCTCCGCTGTGCAGGACAAGAGGATTTTTCCCATCGATGAGTTATTACAGTTTAAAAAATGTTGAGATTCTCTCTCCTGAAGGCCACTCCCCTTCCGGAGGGACTATAAAACCCGGAAGTGTTGAATGCCTCAGTCAGTCTCTGCAAGATGGGGGAGCGAGAGGGTCACATCTCGCAGTCTGAGCTGTTAATAACACTGAACACATGTCTACTAAACTGTGAGTGGTTTTACGGACCTGTTAGTGCCCTTAATGTGGTTTGAAAATATAGTTTGGAAATGCTAAAGCTGTGTTGCCTTTGGTTTGGAAATGCTAAAGCTGTGTTGCCTATGGTTTGGAAATGCTAAAGCTGTGTTGCCTTTGGTATGGAAATGCTAAAGCTGTGTTGCCTTTGGTTTGGAAATGCTAAAGCTGTGTTGCCTTTGGTTTGGAAATGCTAAAGCTGTGTTACCTTTGGTTTGGAAATGCTAAAGCTGTGTTGCCTTTGGTTTGGAATTGCTAAAGCTGTGTTGCCTTTGGTTTGGAAATGCTAAAGCTGTGTTGCCTAATTAAAGTTGCCTTGCCTAATTAAAGTTGCCTTGCCTAATTAAAGTTGCCTTGCCTAATTAAAGTTGCCTTGCCTAATTAAAGTTGCCTTGCCTATTTAAAGTTGCCTTGCCTATTTAAAGTTGCCTTGCCTATTTAAAGTTGCCTTGCTTATTTAAATTTGCCTTGCCTAATTAAATTTGCCTTGCCTAATTAAAGTTGCCTTGCCAAATTAAAGTTGCCTTGCCTTCTATATAATTGAAAGTCTAATCTTGACCACTTCCTGTTTGCGCTTTATATTGATTTTAGAAAAAACGCTACCATGTACTGCTGTGATTTTTGGCCATCTTACTCAGAGTCCCGCTCCGCTCATCAGGTGCAGAGGATATTTCCCATTGATGAAAAATAAAAGAGTTATTAGTGTTTAAATAATGTTGAGATTCCCTCTCCTGTCAATCACGCCAGGAAGGCCATGCCCCTTCTGGTGGGGGGGGGGGGGAGGGACTATAAAACCCAGAAGTGTGGACGTGGCTCAGTCTCCGCAAGATGGAGGAGGGAGAGGTCATGTCTTTAGTGGCCTTGCACCCTGCTGGAAATGGTATGAAACTGTACTTGAATTTGGTGGCCTTGCACCCTGCTTGAAGTGATATGAAACTGCACTTGAATTTGGTGGCCTTGCACCCTGCTTGAAGTGGTAAGAAACTGCACTTGAATTTGGTGGCCTTGCACCCTGGTGGGTGGCCTTGCACACTGCTTGAAATGGAATTTCAAGAAATATCCGTGAGTCAACTGCCAGCCCACCAGCCGTGAGTGAGTGAGCTGTCAGCACAACAGGCTTGAGTGACTGAGCCGCCAGCCCAAGAATCCATTCGGCCCACAATGTCCATACTATCCCTCTGGAAACCAGTCCTTCAGCCCACAACACCCATACTAGCACTCCAGAAAGCCCCCCCACCCCCCACTGGCCACCAATATTGGAATTGGTGGAGAGGTGGAATATTGCGTTGGGAAACCAGCCCTCCCGTGTGATGCCGGGATCCAACGGGTCCCACTTAGTCTAGTACTTCTTAAAAATGTCTTCACTCCTTCTTCCCCCTTTCTTCCCCCCTTCTCTCCCCTTCTCTCCCCTTCTCTCCCCTTCTCTCCCCTTCTCTCCCCTTCTCTCCCCTTCTCTCCCCTTCTCTCCCCTTCTCTCCCCTCATCTCTCCCCTTCTCCCCCCGTCTCCCCCCCCGTCTCCCCCCCTTCGCTCCCCTTCTCTCCCCTTCTCTCCCCTTCTCTCCCCTCGTCTCTCCCCTTCTCCCCCCTTCTCCCCCTTCTCCCCCTTCTCCCCACCTTCTCTCCACTTCTCTCCCCTTCTCTCCCCTTCTCTCCCCTTCTCTCCCCCCCCCTCCGTGCTCTCTAAGGACTTACCGTACACTGTGCAGCCGTTTACCTTCCTCTTCATCGCGGGTGTGAATTTCAGACAGCGCTCCCCGCTTTCCCTGGCCCCCACCTTTGCGATATGTTTGTGTGTGTGTGTGTGTGTGTGTGTGTGTGTGTGCGGTTGGTCGATCCAGCTCGGGGTTTCAACTCGGACGGTCGATCCAGCTCCAGGTATTCCAGGCGAATGCCCTCGAGCTCGAAGGTCGAAGGCACTCTTCTTAACTCGCGGATTAGGTTGCCGCAGTGGGACAGCCCCTTAAGTCACATAGTTGTGCAGCATGGAAGCGGACCTTTTGGTCCACAGAGTCCACACTGACTATTAAGCGCCCATCTGGACAAATAACACATTATTCTCACCGCATTCCTATCAACCATTACCACTAACAGTAGTAGTGAAGTTGGAGATGCTATCAAACAGGAAATTAGAAATGCGTGCAACAAAGGCAAAACAGTTATAATGGGTGACTTCAATCTACATATAGATTGGGTGAATCAAATTGGCAGGGGTGCTGAGGAAGAGGATTTCTTGGAATGTATGCGGGATAGTTATCTAAATCAACATGTAGAGGAACCAACGAGAGAGCAGGCTATTTTAGACTGGGTATTGAGTAATGAGGAAGGGTTAGTTAGCAGTCTTGTTGTACGTGCCCCCTTGGGCAAGAGTGACCATAATATGGTTGAGTTCTTCATTGGGATGGAGAGTGATATTGTTAATTCAGAAACAATGGTTCTGAACTTAAAGAAAGGTAACTTTGAGGGTATGAGACGTGAATTGGCCAAGATTGACTGGCAATTAATTCTAAAAGGGTTGACGGTGGATATGCAATGGAAGACATTTAAAGACTGCATGGATGAACTACAAAAAATGTTCATCCCAGTTTGGCTAAAGAATAAATCAGGGAAGGTAGTGCATCCGTGGATAACAAGGGAAATCAGGGATGGTATCAAAGCGAAGGATGATGCGTACAAATTAGCCAGAAAAAGCAGCATGCCGGAGGACTGGGCGAAATTCAGAGACCAGCAGAGGAGGACAAAGGGATTAATTAGGAAAGGAAAAATAGATTATGAAAGAAAACTGGCAGGGAACATAAAAACTGACTGCAAAAGTTTTTATAGATATGTGAAAAGAAAGAGATTAGTTAAAACAAATGTAGGTCCCTTGCAGTCAGAAACAGGTGAGTTGATCATGGGGAACAAGGAGATGGCGGACCAATTGAATAACTACTTTGGTTCCGCCTTCACTGAGGAAGACATAAATAATCTGCCGGAAATAGCAGGGGACCGCGGGTCAAAGGAGTTGGAGGAATTGAGTGAAATCCAGGTTAGTCGGGAAGTGGTGTTGGGTAAATTGAATGGATTAAAGGCCGATAAATCCCCAGGGCCAGATAGGCTGCATGCCAGAGTACTTAAGGAAGTAGCTCCAGAAATAGTGGATGCATTAGTAATAATCTTTCAAAACTCTTTAGATTCTGGAGTAGTTCCTGAGGATTGGCGGGTAGCAAACGTAACCCCACTTTTTAAGAAGGGAGGGAGAGAGAAAACGGGGAATTACAGACCAGTTAGTCTAACATCGGTAGTGGGGAAACTGCTAGTCAGTTATTAAAGATGGGATAGCAGCACATTGGAAAGTGGTGAAATCATTGGACAAAGTCAGCATGGATTTACAAAAGGTAAAATCATGTCTGACGAATCTTATAGAATTTTTCGAGGATGTAACTAGTAGCGTGGATAGGGGAGAACCAGTGGATGTGGTGTATCTGGACTTCCAGAAGGCTTTCGACAAGGTCCCACATAAGAGATTAGTATACAAACTTAAAGCACATGTATTGGGGGTTCAGTATTGATGTGGATAGAGAACTGGCTGGCAAACAGGAAGCAAAGAGTAGGAGTAAACGGGTCCTTTTCACAATGGCAGGCAGTGACTCGTGGGGTACCCGCAAGGCTCAGTGCTGGGACCCCAGCTATTTACAATATATATTAATGACCTGGATGAGGGAATTGAAGGCAATATCTCCAAGTTTGTGGATGACACTAAGCTGGGGGGCAGTGTTAGCTGTGAGGAGGATGCTAGGAGACTGCAAGGTGACTTGGATAGGCTGGGTGAGTGGGCAAATGTTTGGCAGATGCAGTATAATGTGGATAAATGTGAGGTTATCCATTTTGGTGGCAAAAAACAGGAAAGCAGTCTATTATCTAAATGGTGGCCGACTAGGAAAAGGGGAGATGCAGCGAGACCTGGGTGTCATGGTACACCAGTCATTGAAAGTAGGCATGCAGGTGCAGCAGGCAGTGAAGAAAGCGAATGGTATGTTAGCTTTCATAGCAAAAGGATTTGAGTATAGGAGCAGGGAGGTTCTACCGCAGTTGTACAGGGTCTTGGTGAGACCACACCTGGAGTATTGCGTACAGTTTTGGTCTCTTAATCTGAGGAAGGACATTATTGCCATAGAGGGAGTGCAGAGAAGGTTCACCAGACTGATTCCTGGGATGTCAGGACTGTCTTATGAAGAAAGACTGGATAGACTTGGTTTATACTCTCTAGAATTTAGGAGATTGAGAGGGGATCTTATAGAACTTACAAAATTCTTAAGGGGTTGGACAGGCTAGATGCAGGAAGATTGCTCTCGATGTTGGGGAAGTCCAGGACAAGGTGTCACAGCTTAAGGATAAGGGGGAGATCCTTTAAAACCGAGATGAGAATAACTTTTTTTCACACAGAGAGTGGTGAATCTCTGGAACTCTCTGCCACAGAGGGTAGTCGAGGCCAGTTCATTGGCTATATTTAAGAGGGAGTTAGATGTGGCCCTTGTGGCTAAAGGGATCAGAGGGTATGGAGAGAAGGCAGGTACGGGATACTGAGTTGGATGATCAGCCATGATCATATTGAATGGCGGTGCAGGCTCGAAGGGCCGAATGGCCTACTCCTGCACCTAATTTCTATGTTTGTATGTTTCTATGTTTACACTGCTCAACACACCTGGGTAACTTTCACTGGCCATTTAACCAACCAACCAACCAACATGTCTTTGTTAAGTGGGAGTGAACTGAAGAATCTGAAGGCAACCCATGCAATCACGGATGGTGAACATGCAACTCCACAGATTCTTAACTTTAAGGCTTCTGCTGTAGCCAGTACTTTCATCACTTCCACTGTCACATCCTTCTTTAACCTCTAGGTTCAACAGCAAGATAATAGAAAATAGTTCACACTGTGGCACAGTGGCCTAGCTGGTAGAGCTGCTGCCTTACATTACCAGAGAGCCGGTTTGATCCTGACCTTGTCTGCTGCCTGTGTGGAGTTTGCACATTCTCGCTATAACCATGTAGGTTTCCTCTGGATGCTCCAGTTTCCTTCCAAAAGAGGTGCTGGTTTGTAGGTTAATAGTCATCTGCAAATTGTCCCAAGGGTGGAGGGAGTGGATATGAATGTTGGATAACAGAGAACTGGTGTAAACGGGTGATTGACGGTCAGCATGGGGTTCAGTGGGCCGAAGGGGCCTGTTTACATGCTATATCTTTTAATCAGTCAATCAAGCCATGATTATTTGTAACGCAATGCCATGTCATATGCATGTCGATCAAGACATGTGAGTTGCAAAATGAAATAATGTTTATTTATGTACGTTTAATCATATAACTTTCATAAGAGCAAATTTTATTCTGAATCTCAAATTGCTGGGTAGCGATTTGTGAATTATGTGAGGAAGCATTTCCGTTATGTAAACTGTGCAGCATTGAGGCTGTCTGTTCTCGCTAGACTATCAATGCAAAGAAGGTCACTTGAGTTTCTTTCCTTATCACTGCCCATCTATCACTTCCAGTAATGGTATTGTGACTAGAACTAGGTTTTATCATATTTTACATGCTCATTATGTTTTCCCAGAACCAGATTTTGAACACAACTTAGACGGTTCTGGAATCATTTGGGTGGTTTGTACCTTCCGCTCCTGGTTGTGAATCCATGGCCCTGGACATAAACTAAATTGCGAGCATAGAATCAATGGGGAAAGGATGAATGAAAAGGAAATACCCGTTGCCATAGCATGAAATGGATGCCTTGGGCAATACCATGAATCCCTGTGCTACATTACACTGTGGTGGTGGTATTTATTGAGAATAAATTGGTACATGGATATGCAAGGAATGGAAGAGAATGGATTATGTGGGGGCAGATAAGATTAGTCTATCTTGGCATCATGTTTGGCACAAACGTTGTGGGCTGAACGGCCTCTTCCTGTGCTGTGCTTGTCTATGTTTTATGTTCTAATGCTCAATTTGATTTGTAAAAGAAAACTCTCCTGTCTTCACACTGGTGAGTTATGGACAGAAGGGGACAGAGTATCAACAACACCTCGACTTTTCAATTTACGTTCTTTCTCAGTGAGGTTGGGTTCGATGAATTTGATTGATTGATTGATTGATTGATTGATTGACACTTCATTATCGCATGTGACAAGTCACGGTGAAATTCTTTGTTCTGCGTACCATACACAAGGTATGCAAAGAGTTGCCACGTACAGAGCGCCAACAAACACAAAGCATTCATTGCAAGCACCAGTGGCCCTTCTTTGTTCTCGGTGGCCTCCCCCCCCCATGCCGGGTCCCTCTTTGTTCTTGAGCGCCCCTCCCCCCTCATGCCAGGTCCCTCTTTGTTCTCGGCGGCACGTCCTCATCCAAGAACAATTTATGCCACAGGGCAGGGAAGATGGCCTAACTATTCCTGCCGTGATCAGTGGGTATTCCTGATCAACGTAAGAAATACTGTTGAACTGTTTTGTGGCCTCCATGCTTGATATCAATGGAATGAAAAGTGGACAAGTTCCATTGTAACAGGCTGTCCACTATGGCTGATCACCTCCCAGGAGGTGAAGACAAACATTTACACCATATGCCTGAACTGTGGCGATTGAGACCATACTTGCTTATGAATAACAATATATCTGAAATAATGGGTAATCTATTTCAGCAGTCATGGCTCTGAAAGAGTTAATTTATTTTAGCTATTAGTTAGATGTGTTGCAAATCAGCCACTGTTGTCATCAAGTAATCAGAGGTTTATTGTACATATAAACACTGTTATAGTATAATTACATTTATAAGTATTTAAAAATTAGGCAATATCTAGAATGTGAAGGAAAACACGTGTTAAAATTACAAAGTAGCTTCATATTGTTCTACTTTTGGTACTTGTACTTCACCTTACAGCTCCTTTGCGACACTTATACATCATTGAATTGACTCTTGAGGTTTACAACAGATAATTTTTCAGCATATGGTCTCGCCAAATGGAGATCACAGGCTGGCGAAAGCAATCAGCTTTTTAATTAACAGAATTAACAGTGCGTTGTTTAAATGTAATGGCAGCAATAAAAACATGAAATGCGAATATGATATCACCACGGTTGAAGTGTATGAGTTATTGTTTCTGAAAACGGAATCTTTGTGGAAGGTGGATTAACTCTTTAATGATTACTGCAAGGGAGGTAGATCAGTAAATCTGAACAGCATTCCAATTGTGCTGTAATGTAAAGACTGAGTGGCATTTTAAAAATGTATTTGCTGTAATTACATTTGTGCAATTTTATTCAAGCATTAGGCACTGGGACCTATCAGATCTGCAAGACTTGGGCAATGGATTCAAAGGTTCATTTACACTGCACATTTAGCAATGGTAATGTAGCATAAATCAGGCTTCAAAACTTGACCTAAGGCATCCGAAGGAAGTGGTTTCACTCCATTTGGGTTTCACATCCTGTAGGCTATAATTCCAGTGTGGTGTCAAAATCTGCTTAAAGTGATCACAGTGGTGAGAATCATTGGCTCTTACAATAGAAAAGAATGTCAATTCTTCCACTGTGTCTGTACGGCCTCTTCAAAGGAACTGTTCATTAATCTTGTTTCAAGAATCTTCCCCAATCAGCCTCTGCCCTCATACCACATCTGCACCCAACATGCAGCCCCCTGCTCCCATCTTCCCACTCTAAAATTACCACAGGAAACAAATGATATAAATTGCTCTCTGAAGTACACAGGGATGGTATCACCCATTGAATAAAAATCTTAATTGTGCCTCAAATTGGAACTCGTGGTCAAAACATTTGTTCCAGTGGAGTAACGGACATTGGAAGCACCTGGTTAAATGTCATACATCTGTAATGTCTGCCCTTTGTGGAAATACAGAGTTAAACCTCTTGCATTAGTTGGTCAGCATTGGCAAGTATGGGCCAAAGGACCATTTCCATGCTGACTATACCCCATTGGAGAGCGTTTAACTCTTTACAATATGAAATAAACTGACATCCTAATTATTTCTTATATTTTCCAATAATTCATCTGATAATGAGCCATTAAACCAAAACAGTTAATGTTATGTATAAAATGTTTGTTTGTTAATTTTTAATTAGGTTCCAAAGTTATTTTTAGGATCAATGGTTCCAAAGTTATTTTTTTTACATTGCATATCCACTGATGTATTTAATCATAATCATCATAATCGTAATTTATTAGCCAAGTATGCTTTGCAACATACGAGGAATTTGGTTTGCCATGCAGTCATACCAAAAAAGCAACAAGACAAACACCTACATAAAATTTGACGTAAACATCCACCACAGTGGCTCCTCCACATTCCTCACTGTGATGGAAGGCAATAAAGTCTTATCTTCTTTCCTCCTTTTTCTCCTGCGGTAGGGGGAGTCGAACCATCCGCAGCCGGGGCGATAGAAGCTCCCGCAGCCGCCGATCGAAGCTACCGCATCTGGGCGATCTAAGCTCCTGCGATCAGGTCGGTTGAAGCTCCTGCGGTTGGAGGTCCCGAAGTCGGTCCCTAACTAAGGGACCACGAAGTCCACGATGTTAAGTCCGCAGGCTCCCGCGGTTGGAGCTCCCTAAGTCTATCCCTGACAAAGAGATCGCACGTTCCATGATGTTACGTCCGCAGGTTGGAGATCCCAAGGTTGGTCCCCAGCAGGAGGCCGCCAGCTCCACGATGTATGGCCGCAGTACGGATGGAGATACGACACGGAAAAAAGATGTATCTTTGTTGAGGAAAGAGATAAAACAAGTTTCCCACCCCCCACCCCGACCACCACTGCCCACGTAATACAAAACTATATGTACACTAAAACATACATTTTACAACAAACTAAAAACAACAAAGAAGGAAAAGACGAGACAGACAATTGGCGAGGCAGCCATCGTCGGCGCCACCTGGTGGTCATACTTACTTGGTTTCCTAATTCACAAGGGAACATGATACCTTCAATTAATTCATTGTTTAAATAACTAAATATTTGTTCAATATTAACTTCACTTCATTCAGTATGTTCAAATCCTTGATTGCATTATAAATTTGAGTTGTCAGAAGAAATTGCATTTGATGTTTAATATGTCAGAAAAAATTCAGATCAAATGTACACTAAAAAAGTTTAGGTTTGGGTTCTGTTGATGTTCCTGCTGGTTACTAATAAAATCATAGCATAGGAATATTGCCAGTAACTCTCATTAATGTTTGAGCCAGTGGGTAAGTTGCCAAATTCATGGTTGTGCTAAGGAGATTCAGAATTGGGCCAATATGCAGATGATTTGTCTGAAATGAGATCTCACCTGATTATAGTATACCAATGCCAAATTTCCCATTAAAAGTCTATCTTGCATATATTGGAAAGAAATTGGACTTACATTTTGCTTAGATACTGTATTTCATTAATTTCTTGCATGTCCCTTGGCTTAACATCGAGAAAATGGTTGTGACTCCCTGTGTGAAGTGTACAGTATATTTAAGAAAAAGAACAGCAAAACTGGGCAGAGTAGTTTTCAACCAAGAAGAATCAAAATATAACTTGATTATACGTAAATAGGTGTAGGGGCAGTAGTGTAGAGAAAGCAGACACTCTGCAGAAGGATTTAGACAGGTTGGGAGAGTGGACAGAGAAGTGGCAGATGGAATATAGTGTACCAAAGTGTGCAGTCATGCATTTTGGTAGCAGGAATAAAGGCATATACTATTTTCTAAATGGGGAGAGAATCCGGAAATTGGAGTGGAAAGGGACTTGGGAGTGCTGGTGCAGGATTCCCAAAAACGTTAATTTGCAAGTCAAATCAGTAGTAAGGAAGGCAAATGCAATGCTAGCATTTATTTAAAGAGGGGCTTGAATACATAAACAGGGATGTAATGCCAGAAACATAGAAAATAAGTGCAGGAGGAAGCCATTTGGCCCTTCGAGCCTGCACCGCCATTCATTGTCAAGTCAAGTCAAGTCACATTTATTTATATAGCACATTTAAAAAACAACTCTCGTTGGCCAAAGTGCTTTACATTTGTTATAAGAATAATATAAACAAACAAACTACATACATATATACATATAGCCCTCGCTCAGAGGACGTCAAGAAAGGCTTGGGAGCATAGATAAGTTTTTAGTCTTGACATAAAGGAGTCGATGGAGGGGGCAGTTCTGATGGGAAGGGGGATGCTGTTCCACAGTCTAGGGGCTGCAACCGCAAAGGCGCGGTC
The DNA here is from genome assembly GCA_038087875.1 of Malacoraja senta. Taxonomy (NCBI): domain Eukaryota; kingdom Metazoa; phylum Chordata; class Chondrichthyes; order Rajiformes; family Rajidae; genus Malacoraja; species Malacoraja senta. Next base: position 60,120,416 of record CM075982.1, on the reverse strand, counting down.
GCTCCTGAGCTTATGCCTAGACCGCGGGATATTCAGCAACCCCAAGTCGGCCGATCTGAGGGACCTGGAGGTGGAGTGGTGGGTGAGAAGACTTTTAATGTAGGTGGGGGCAAGCCCATTGAAGGCTTTGTAGACATAGAGGAGGATCTTTAAATGTATACGGAACCACACAGGGAGCCAGTGGAGAGAGGCCAGGATCGGGGTGGGGTGGTCCCTTTTCGGGTGCCCATCAAGAGTCTCGCTGCGGCGTTTTGGACCATTTAGATGATCATAGCTGACCATCCACAATCAGTAACCCTTGCCTGCCTTCTCCCCATATCCCTTGATTCTGCTGGTCCCTGGAGTTCTATCTAAATCTCTTTTAATTGGTGTGAATTGGCCTCCACTGCCTTCTGTGGTCGAGAATTCCACAAATTTACAACTACTGGGTGAAAAGGTTTTTTCTGATCTCAGTTTTAAATGACCTCCCATTTAGTCTTAGACTGTGGCCCCTGGTTCTGGACTCCCCCAACATTGGGAAAAAAAATTCCGGCATCTAGCTTGTCCAGTCCTTTTATAATTTTATATGTTTCTATAAGGTCCTCTCTCATCCTAAATTCCAATGAATACAAGCCCAGTCTTTCCAATCTTTCCTCATACGACAGTCCCGCCATCGTGGTGATTAACCTCGTGAAACTACGCTGCACTGCCTCAATAGCAACGGTGTCCTTCGTCAAATTAGGAGACCAAACTGCACACCAGACACCAGATGTGGTCTCACTAGGGTCCTGTACAACTACAGAAGGACCTCTTTACTCCTATACTCAAATCCTCTTGTTATGAAGGCCAACACGCCATTAGCTTTCTTCATTGCCTGCTGTATCTGCATGTTTACTTTCAGTGTCTGGTGTACAAGGACACCCAGGTCTCATTGCACTTCCCTTTTTCCTAATCTGACACCATTGAGATAATAATCTGCCTCCTTGTTCTTGCCGCCAAAGTGGATAACCTCACATTTATCTACATTATACTGCATCTGCCATGCATCTGCCCACTCACTCAACCTGTCTTAGTCACCCTGCAACCTCTTGCATCCTCTTCGCAGTTCACACTGCCACCCAGCTTTGGTCATTTACAAATTTGCCTTTGTTACTTTTAATCCCATCATCTAAATCATTAATATATATTGTAAATAGTTGCGGCCCAGCACCGAACCTTGCGGCACTCCACTCGCCACTGCCTGCCATTCTGTCAGGGACCTGTTTATTCCTACTCTTTGTTTCTCGCCTGCCAACCAATTCTCTATCCATGTCAATACCCTACCCCCAAGACCATGTGCTCTAATTTTGCCCACTAATCTCCTGTGTGGGACCTTATCAAAGGCTTTCTGAAAGTCCAGATACACTACATCCACTGGCTCTTCTTCATCCATTTTACTTGTCACATCCTAAATAAATTCCAGAAGATTACTCAAGCAGGGTTTCCCCTTCATAAATCCATGCTGACTTGGACCTATCTTTTACTGCTATCCTAATGCGCCATTATTACTTCTTTAATAATTGACTCCAGCATCTTCCCCACCACCGATGTCAGGCTAACTGGTCTATAATTCTCATTTTTCTCTCTCGCTCCTTTCTTGAAAAGTGGGATAACATTAGCTACCCTCCAGTCCACAGGAACTGATCCTGAATCTATAGAACATTGGAAAATGATCACCAATGCATCCATGATTTCTAGAGCCGCCTCCTTGAGTACCCTGGGATGCAGACCATCAGGCCCTGGGGATTTAGCAGCCTTCAGTCCCATCAGTCTACCTAATACTATTTCTCACATAATGCAAATTTCTTTCAGTTCCTCTCTCCCTAGATCCTTTGCCCTCTAGTACATCTGGGAGATTGTTTGTGTCTTCCTTAGTGAAGACAGAACCAAAGTACATGTTCAACTCTTCTGCCATTTCCTTGTTCCCCATAATAATTTCACCTGTTTCTGCCTTCAAGGGACCCACATTTGTCTTTACTAATCTTTTTCTCTTAACATACCTAAAGAAGCTTTTACTATCCTTCTTTATATTCTTGGCCAGCTTACCCTCGTATTTCATCTTTTCACCCCGTATTCCCCTTTTTGTTACCTTCTGTTGACCTTTGAAAGTTTCCCAATCCTCTGGCTTCCCGCTACTCTTTGCTATGTTATATACCTTTTATTTTAGTTTTATTCCATCCCTAACTTCCCTTGTCAGCCATGGTTGCCTCTTACTCCCCTTAGAATCTTTCTTCCTCTTTGGAATGAAATGATCCTGCATCTTCTGGATTATACCCAGAAATTCCTGCCATTGCTGTTCCACCATCATTCCTACTAGGATCCTTTTCCAGTCAACCTTGGCCAGCTCCTCTCTCATGCCTTCATAGTCCCCTTTGTTCAACTGCAACACTGACATTTCTGATTTAACCTTCTCCCTCTCAAATTGCAGATTAAAACTTATCATATTATTGTCACCACCTCCTAGTGGTTCCATTACCTTGAGTTCCCTTATTAAATCTGGTTCATTAGACAACACTAAATCCAGAATTGCCTACTCTCTGGTAGGCTCCAGTACAAGCCGCTCTAAGAACCCATCTCGGAGGCACTCTACAAACTCCCTTTCTTGGGATCCAGAACCAACCTGATTTTCCCAGTCTACCTGCATATTGAAATCTCACATAACCACAGTGGCATTATTTTGTTACACGCCAATCTTAACTGCTGCTGCAACTTGCACCATATATCCAGGCTACTGTTTGGGGGCCTGTAGATAACTCCCATCAGTGTCTTCTTACCTTTACAATTCCTCAATTCTATCCACAGCAACTCTACATCATCAGTCCCTATGTCACCCCTCGCAAGGTACTGAATTTCATCCCTCACCAACAGAGCTACCCCACCTCCTCTGCCCACCTGCCTATCCTTTCTATAGGACGTATAACCCTGAATATAATGCAGAGGCTCTATGAGGCACAGGTCAGGCCACATTTGGTGTATTGTGAGTAATTTTGGGCACCATATCTAAGGAAGGATGTACTGCCTCTGGAAAGAGTCCAGAGGTTTACAAGACTGATCGCAGAAATGAGTGGGTTAACATATGATGAGCATTTGACACGCTGGGCCTGTTCTTGCTGGAGTTTAGAAGGATGAAGGAGGACCACATTGAAATTTACTGAATAGTGAAAGGCTTGGAAAGAGTGGATGTGGAGAGGATGTTTCCACTAGTGGGAGAATCTAGGACTAGAGACCATAGCCTTAGAATTATAGGACGTTCCTTTAGGAAGGAGATGAGGAGGAATTTCTTTAGTCTGAGGGTGGTGAATCTGTGGAATTCTTTGCTACAGAAGGCAGTGGAGGCCAAGTCAATGGATATTTCTAAGGGAGAGATAGATAGATTCTTGATTAGTTTGGGTATCAGGGGTAACGGAGAGAAGGCAGGAGAATGGGGCGAGGAGGTTAGGTAGATCAGTTATGATTGAATGGTGGAGTAGATTTGATGGGCTGAATGGCCTAATTCTGCTCCTATCACTTAAGACCTTATGACCTTAGTGTGCTTTACACTCTGGATATTCCTGCTCTGAATGTGCGCAAAAATAGCAGTTTCATTCTGCAGACTCTGTGTTATTCTCCCTAGATGGCAGTGAGTAGATTTCTGCTGTCTAGCTTAAGCAAATGTGAGTTTGGTTGGCCTAAAACCCCCCATCGTGTAATAATTAAGGAATTATGCAATCACATAATATTTTCATTGCCCCCCTTTTTACTGGCATTAATTATATTAATTAATTTGAGAAATTAATTATAATTTAATTTATTACTAACTCAATAGACAAATAAAGAGAATCACTAGGTTAGTATGAAATGATGAGTAAAAATTGTGGAATAAAGTAAAGCAATAACAATCACATCTTTGCATAATAATACATGATAACACCTAAAGAATGGAGGAGGAATCCCAGTATCACAGTCCAGTTTCAAAAAAAGTAGTTAAGGAGGAAAGAAACAGCAATGTAAACATTTTAAGATGTATCTTATAGCTGTTGACAAATGGGATATGATCTAGTATATAGATACAGTAAAAACATCAAAGTTTGATTTTCTTTTAACTTTCAAATGTTTTCTTGTTTTATTCAGAAGTGGTCTCCTGGGTTCACCAAATGGTTGAGGATATAGCTTTACAATTGATCTTTTATATTGATCTAAATGATGATAGCAATTTAGATATTCAGTTGAATGATTTTAATGAACTGGTCTTAATTGTTGCATTTTAGCTCATCTAAAGCTTTTGTTATTTTGAAGGCAATAGTTACATGAAGTATTTCCTCTTTTCATCCAGTCTCTAATTTATTCATATATCTGTGTTTTTTTTCTGCTCTCGGTGCTTAGATACATACATTATTACCAACTGAAAAACATGGGCCTCTGTTATTCTGCTTGCATACAGAGTAGACCGACAAAGCAAATATGCATGCTACATTTGTTTTCAGAGCACTCAGTATGGTTCTCTGAATACTACACTAATCTACATGATGTTGCGGGTCGCCAGAAACAGTCATAAATCTGTCAGGTCTCCAGCAAGTAATTTAGGACTTAAGTCCTGTAACATTGAAATTCTAAGCGTTAGGGTTTTTCAAACAGATTTCACAAATGATTGGTGGGTTTTGTGAGAAACAAAGTGTGGGAGGAAGTCAATGTGATGAGCAGCATCTGTGGGGGTGTAAGTGTGGGGGGAAGCAAATTGTTGACGTTTCAGGTGAGACCCTGCGTTAGGACTCTTCCAACAGATGGCATGGTGGCGCAGCGATAGAGTTGCTGCCTTTCAGCACCAGTGACCCGGGTTTGATTCTGAATACGCGTGAGTTTTCCCCAGGTGCTCTGGTTTCCTCCCACATTCCAAAGATGTACAGGTTCATAGGTTAATTGGCCTCGGTAAAGATTGTAAATTGTCCCTAGTGTGTAGGTTAATGTTAGTGTACTGGGATCGATGGTCAGCGCGGACACGGTGGTGCAAGGGTCTGTTGCTCTGGATTCCAGCAGTTGCATTCTTTTGCATCTTCGATGCATGTCGCAAGATTATTTGCTTTTGTTTTCTTCATTATAGTTCATTATATAAGAATAATTGCGCCTCCTTAGCAAGGACTATAAATGATAATCTTCAGGTCTATTGCATTTTTTTTAAACCCGATTGCAGTTGCATAAAGGAGATAATTCAGTGATCTTCTTTTTTCCTAGATAAATTAATTTGTTTTCAAATTTTGCTATGCAGTAGTTTAATCTCCCAACAGCATTGGTTCTGATTCAGATTATATCAGGGTACCAGTGAGGAATGGCAAAAAACAAATACCTAGAAAAAGGAATTCAAAAATAAAAGCCCTGAAATTGCACAATGGAGGTCAATAAAATAATAAAAAAACATATTTGTCTGAAATTTCTCTGTACACTGAAGGGAATTTAACCCATTTAAAATAAATGGTGGAATGATTTCACCAGGATAGCAGCAAGAAAGGGGTATTAAGGTAGAAATAAGTGTTTATATACCATAAAATAATTTGAGGACGTTATTCTGTCGTGTAGTTTATATTATTTGGCTTCTATCCATTATTTATCAATGTATGTTTAAAATGTTAGTCTACATTTTTCTAAATTAGGGTGCAAAATTCTCCTGGGACCGGTCAGTTCATAAAATATAAATCTGTCTAAATTTGTTAATATTAAACTAACACAGTGTCATGTAGCTGGATTACAAAGAATTTTCAACAATAAATGTTGCCTTCTTGATTTATAGTTCTCGTAGAATGAGCAGCCTGTGACTAATTTTAAAATTACAGAGTGAAAAAGGTAAAAAAATTGTATGAAAGAAAAATTGTCTTTCAGAAGAGCCTTGCACTCACAACTTTTAGCTATTAGTCATTTGTGTCACGCGGTGCTTTTCAAAGGTTTTCTCAGCTCATGCCCTCATCGTGTAATCAGTCATATTATTTAAAATTTCATTTGCAAGTGCATTTGATGTTTGAACGTGAACAACTAAAACTAACTTGTTGTTTCATCTTGTGTGGTACAATTTCCCCTAATATCTATTCCAGATTTTTGAAAGATCTTTGAATTAGCTTCATGTATCCTGTACACACTCTACTGCAATTTCCTGTAGTTTTCTTGCCTTCAAATGCACAAAAAATTGCAGAATCAAAATAAAATAAATTTTGTAAGAATCTTTTTAGTAGTAATTTGCCTTTATTTAAATGAGCACAATATTATCTCTATCTTTGCACTGAACTGATGAGAGATCTGTTTTATCTGGGTATAAACTCTCTGCATCATTACATTGGGGAGAAGACATGTAAATAAAGCTAGATTTTAACTGAATCTTCAATTTATCCCGTCCAATATACCACAAGAATCTAGAAACTACTCCTCACCGAAAAAGTTTACTCCAGTTTAGTTTAGAGATACGGTGTGGAAACAAGCCCTTCAGCCCACCGAGTCTGCAACAAACAGTGAATCCCATACACTAGCACAATCATATACATTAGGAACAATTTATAATTTCACCGAAGCCAATTAACCTACAAACCTGTACATCTTATGAGTGTGGGAGGAAACCCGCGTCTCTGGCGCTGTAAAGCAGAAACTCCACCGCTGTAATGCTACGCTGCGATGAAATTGATGTTATATTTCCTTTTGTGTTTCTCACTGCTACTCTTAGTAATTACTGATTACCTCTTCAATCCCACCCTACACCATCCCCCATCCCACCCCTCCACTTCCTGCCCCTCTTCTCGGCTTACATCAAAACCTCTAAGATATTATTTTTAAACTTGAGCTCTCAGGCCAGTGATAAAACTGATTTAGAGAGACAAAAAGTCCAGATGCTGGAATCTTGAACAAAAAACAAATTGTGGGAGGAACTCAACGGGTCAGGCAGCATATATGAAGGAAAACGGACAGACAATGTTTCAGATCCGGACCCTTCTTCAGACTGAAGAAAGGTCTCGTCCCAAACATTGTCCATTCCCTCCCCAGATGGAAGATCCATTCCCTTCACAGATGGACATTGCGTACCTCCAGCATTTTGTTTTTTGCAGAAAACCAATCTAATTATTCATTGCAACTATGTGATGTATTCCATCTTCTTTCTATGCTTTTAAGCAGCTTTTATTTGCAACTCCACAACTTTGGGGAAAGACATTTGGACTACTGCTTGGCAGGACACTGATGCTGCACTCTGATTCCCCAAAATGCATTGTATTGTTAGTAAATCTTAATGGATCATTCCAACAGTATAATATGCCAGGGGGATACTTAATATAGGGGATGCATTAAGTTGTATAGTTTTATCACATCAGCCAATTAATAAATACATATGGCAGATATTATTATTTCAAAAGGTCAACAATTGAAAAGGATTGGACCAAGTTTTGTAGGTATGAACACTGTGTTGGATTATCTGCCAACTGGCAACAATTCAAAGCATATAAATAATTAAAAACATTAAACAAAACCAAAATAATGAATGAAAGTACAATTTAGTCCCACCTTTGCTTTCTTTGCTGCACCTCTACGTTCCAGATTAAAGTGAGGAGGTTTCATATCTTGTATGAGGATTAACATGATGCAAAATTCAAACTTTTGCATTTAACTTCACAAATTTCTAGAGCTATTTAATTTAAATGGGTAAATGCCCAAAATCCCCAAATTTATCATTGACATCTTGGGCATTATTTTCTTTTTGTGATTAATATCTTTGACCGCTTTGATTGATAAACATATAACCTTCGGCCCACTAAGTCTGTGCTGACCATCAAGCATCCATCTATATTAATCCCATTTACCAGCATTTGGTCCTTAGCCTACAGTTCCTTTGGCAATGATAAGGAATAGTAGGGTAATAAGGAATAATAGGCTTCTTCTTCTTCTTCTTGCGTTTGAGGTAGCAGAAGTCTGCAGCAGGGTGATGCCATCCGGTTAGACATCCGTAGGTGCCCGCCCTAAAAAGGGCGCATGCTTCGGGTTGGCGGCAAGCGGCGGCGCTGCTGCTGTCTCTGTTTGCTGTCATTCGCCTGACTGAGGTCAGCTGACAGGGCGAGGTCGACAACATGAGCCCCAAAAATAATAGGCTAATAAGGAAGAACAGGCTAAGGACCAAAAATGGGTAAATGGGATTAAATCAGATGAACTTTACTTTCTGTGCTGCAACTCTACGATCCAGGTTAAAGTAAATATCTTGTACTTTGGCTAACCTAACACAAAAATCTGAAAGTTCTTCCATCATGTGAAGCTCCGTGACAAATTTATCACCTGTTCCGTAAATTTGTTTGTAAATGTTAGTGTCACCAATTCAGGGAATTTTCAGCCAGCACAAGTTATAGATGCAAAATGCATCAAGGGGTATAGATAGAGAGATTGGGGAAATGGTATTGAGATGGACAGCCAGCCATGATAATTTTGAATGACAGAGCAGGCTCCAAACATCAAATGACCTTTTCCTGTGCCAATTTGCTATGTTTCTGTGTCTCATGCCCTTGATATTCCTTGGTCAAAAGGCTTTGTTTCCTTCTTAAACCTTTGTATTGCTTCAATTTTAGGGCACTCATTAAAATCTTTCTCTTTGATCTGACTTTGATTACCTGCCTAGCTACCTCCTTCGTTAGCTCAGTGTTAAGTTTTATGTGAGAGTGAACCTGAGATGCCACTAGTCACGTTTAATTATATTAAAGGAAGTTATTGGTGTTCTTTCAATACTGCTGATCATCACAAGGACTGCAGCAGTTAGCAAAGGTAATTAGGGATGGGCTATGAATTAATTTATGAACTCTCATATAGAGAGTGCAATATCTGTTTAAATCACAGGCCTTTAATCCACTAAGGTTTAAAAGTAATTCAAATTGATGCAAAGACAGTCTTTCGAACCTCCTGAATAGAATAACTTCATCCCAAATGAAGTACATTTTGATCCAAGGCAAAATACTAACATTACAGAAAATCTTTTATTTGAATGTTGAAATATCTCAGCACAATTTGTGATAAACCAGCTCCATTATAGGCGATTTTTGTGGGAAATAATTCCTTTCTGGAGCTCATAATGTGGAACAAAGCTTCCAAGACCACGTTGCTTTCTTGGTCCTTGATTTTGTAATGGTTAAATATGACCATATTTAATCCGAATGAGTACAGATAATGCACTTGATTGTACTATTCTTTTAGTCCAATTGTTCTGATTAAATTTTGTTCATAAATAATTCATGGTGGGTTGATTCAACTTCTTCTTGACTTGATGTTGTCCTGTCAAGTAAAGTACCGACCGATCTAAATGAAATGGCTGTTAATAATTGGCATTGTCAGCAGTCCTTGATTTTTTAATGGTTAAATATGACCATGGTGATATTTACCAAGCCTGAAGAATATTAAAAACAACACAATGCATACCCTTTTCTCCTTTGAAGACAGTGTTGTTAATTACACAGTCAAAAACACAACACCAGAGGATGATAACAAATGATAATGAGGAACACTTGAATTATCATTGTCTATTGCACAAGCATTTGCAAAATACTTTTAAGGTACAGAATTCAATTTCCATTTGGAACAAAGCCACCTTTATCCAAACTAATTTTCACAACAGTAGCTAGACACAAAATGCTGGAGTAACTCATCAGGGCAGGCAGCATCTCTGGAGGGAAGGAATGGGTGACGCTTCGGGTCGAGACTCCTCTTCATAAGAAAGGGAACCAAGAGATTTAGACGGTGACGCAGAGAGATATAGAACAAATGAATGAAAGATATGCAAAGAACAATGATAAAGGAAGCATGCCATTGTTAGCTGTTTATTAGGTGAGAACAAAAAGCTGGTGTGACTTGGGTGGGGGGTGGATGGAGAGAGAGGGAATGCAGGGGTTACTTGAAGTTAGAGAAATCAATATTCATACCCCTGGGTTGTAAGCTGCCCAAGCAAAATATGAGATGCTGTTCCTCCGATTTGTCTTTATCCTCACTCTGACAATGGAGGAGGCCTAGGACAGAAAGGTCAGTTTGGGAATAGAAAGGGGAATTAAAGTGTCTAGCAACCGGGAGATCAGGTAGGTCCAGACGGACTGAGCGAAGGTGTTCAAACAGTTCACAACAGTAGCCTTTGCTTAGGTGCCGCTTATGAAAATAAGTGAAGGAATTGATGCAGTAGGAAATCCTAACTATGTTGAAAACAAATGAATGAGGAAAATTCTCAGCCCCCCATCTCAGCAGTAAAGGAGCGATCAATGGTTAAAATTGCATTGAGATTTGACTGTTGCATTCCACCCCTTCAAGGCACTCACATTAAGCACAAGCACGTTCTTGGCATCTGAGGTGCTGGCTTGGATCAGGCAAGGAGTGTCATGAAGATACTGTTCACCAAATACAGTTTGATAAGTAGATGCCAATTATTATCAGCCATTTCATTTAGATCGGTCGGTACGTTACTTGACAGGACGACATCAAGACAAGAAGAAGTTAAATCAGCCCATCATGAATTATTTATAAACTAACTTTCACCAGGACAATTTCAATAATAAAAAACTGGTACAATCAAGTGCATTGTCTGTACTCATTCGGATGAATTATGATTGGCAAAGAATTCTGCTAAAGCCGATCATAAACACAATTTTTGTCAGTCAAAACAATTTGATAGTTTTGAAGAAAAGAAGCATGAATGGTGAAGAGACAAACAAAAAATATAATGGATTTAATCACTTTAAGTACCCAAGTCAGCAATTTTATCAGGACTGTGAGTCTTTTTCATCAATAAGTTTCATTTGAGGCCTCTTTATCTGTATCCAGTTCAATGGTGGTAATGGTTTCCGACGAGTTTAGAGCTGGATTCTATTAAATTGATTAAGCCAAAACAATTTATTCCGGGTGGTAAGGTGATGACCCAGCTGAAGTCTATGTGTTGTATTTGCATTAGTGGTTCTTATCTGCTGGCTTCAGGGCATTTATGAAATAATAAATCAGTGACCTAGATTTACAGATTTTAGAAATGTAACGAGAAGCAATAACAAATGCTGTCAAAATGGAAGCAGGACGGCCAACTTAGACGCACGGAAATGATTCTTAAATCCACCGGAAAGGGAGGGGGTGAGGGGGAAGGAAGCCATGAGGCAAGTGAGAAAGTGCACTTCACTCTCGACAAACTGAATGCTGCCAATGGGATTTGGGTTTGGAGATCAGGAACACAATGATCCACATTGTGTATCCAACACAATGTCCTCTATTTGTGATTTTTTATTTGCAATTACATTGTTTAGCTTTACCTGCTGCAGGTGACAGCTTAATAGAATCATACAGTGTGGAAATAGCCCTTCAGCCCATTGTTAGTCCAAGGGATGCAAGAACTACCAGCATGAATTAGCAGCGAGGCAAGAGATATTTTCTGTTTATATTCCATTTCATTTTCTGTATATTCAACTGTTTTGATTATTTATATTGAATTATTATTATATTTTTACTTCAGTTTTTAGAATAAAATAAAGTAATGGGATAAATTATCTGAGAAATTAGTATTGTCACTTATTGTGGGAAGGATATGTGTGGTTGTCCTAAATTAGATGGAATTTCTGTTGTTTTAGCTTCCCATACGATTACCTCCCTGGCAGATGGGGATCATTCCTGAAATAGACGTGGTCCATGAGCAAGTATCTTTCACCCGATAGACATTGTGTGGGGAAAGTGGGCTTTCCAACCTATAGGGCTGGATGTTGATAAATGGGATCAAGATCCCATGTTGATGTTGGGATCATGGCTGGTTCTCTATCTCAATACCATTTTATCAATCTCTCTATCTATACCCCTTGATTGTTTTTGCATCTATAATTTGTCCATCTGCTTCTTTAAATATATTTCATGACTTGGCACGTTCAGTGAACTTGTGGTAGAAATTCCGTAGGTTTTTTCAATCTTGGTGAAGAAATGTCTTTGCATCTCAGTACTAAATCTCCTGCTTTGTAACTTAAGATGTTAACTACTTGTTCCATACACCACTGTCGGGGTAAATATCCTCCCCATTTAGGACTATCACACCTTTTCAGAAAATTGTGATTTTCACCTCATTCCCCCTCATTCTTTTGAACTCAAGGAAATGATTCTGACCGACATCCACTATAAACCTACTGACTCCCATGGTTATCTGGACTACACTTCTTCCCACCCTGCTTCCTGTAAGGACACCATCCCCTACTCCCAATTCCTCCGTCTACGCCGCATCTGCTCCCAGGATGAGGCGTTCCACACCAGGGCATCTGAAATGTCCTCATTCTTCAGGGAACGGGGGTTCCCCTCCTCCACCATAGATGAGGCTCGCACCAGGGTCTCTTCCATACCCCACAACACTGCTCTCTCTCCCCATCCCCCCACTCGCAACAAGGGCAGAGTCCCCCAGTCCTCACCTTTCACCCCACCAGCCGTCACATACAACAAGTAATCCTCCGTCAGTTTCGCCACCTCCAACGTGACCCCACCACTCGCCACATCTTCCCATCTCCCCCCATGTCTGCCTTCCGCAAAGACCGCTCCCTCCGTAGCTCCCTTGTCAATTCTTCCCTTCCCTCCCGTACCACCCCCTCCCCGGGCACTTTCCCTTGCAACCACAAGAGATGCAACACTTGTCCCTTCACCTCTCCCCTCGACTCCATTCCAGGACCCAAGCAGTCGTTCCAGGTGCGACAGAGGTTCACCTGCATCTCCTCCAACCTCATCTATTGCATCCGCTGCTCTAGATGTCAGCTGATCTACATCGGTGAGACCAAGCGGAGGCTTGGCGATCGTTTCGCCGAACATCTCTGCTCGGTCCGCAATAACCAACCTGACCTCCCGGTGGCTCAGCACTTCAACTCCCCCTCCCATTCCATATCCGACCTTTCTGTCCTGGGTCTCCTCCATGGCCGGAGCGAGCAACACCGGAAATTGGAGGAACAGCACCTCATATTCCGCTTGGGGAGTCTGCATCCTGGGGGCATGAACGTTGAATTCTCCCAATTCTGTTAGCCCTTGCTGTCCCCTCCCCTTCCTCAGCCCTTGGGCTCCTCCTCTGCCTTTTTCCTTTCTTCTCCCCACCCCCCTTCAGTCTGAAGAAGGGTTTCAGCCCGAAACGTTGCCTATTTCCTTCGCTCCATAGATGCTGCTGCACCTGCTGAGTTTCTCCAGCATTTTTGTGTACCTTCTATTCAATCTCACCTCTCTTCATAACGCAGTCTCATAATCCTAAGATTCAGTCATATGGCAAGTATACACTTACTTAGGGAATTGAGATTAACTCCAAAGAGTACTCCATGTGTGGTCATGCTTAGGACTTGTATAATTGTATGATGACAGCCTTGTTCCTGTACTCTAACATTGAAGGCTAATACCACTTGCCTTTTTAACCGCATTCTTCAAAGATAGATTTTCTTTAGTGCAAAGGGCCTCTTTGTACATGAAAACTTCCCGATCGAACTACATTTAAATAATCCGGCTACCTTTATGTGTCTCCTAATAGTCTCCTATTAAAGTGAATAAGTTCACATCTGTTGACAATATATCATAACTGCCATATTTTAGCTCACCCACTCAATCTGTTACCTTGAAATGTTTCTGAATTCTCCTCACATTTCACGATCCCGCCCAGTCTAGTATTGCCAACAAACCTTTAAATGTCACTTTCTGTTCCTTCCTCCAAAGCATCAGTGCCCCATTGTGAATACCTATGGACCAAGCACTGATCCCTGCTGTACCCAATTAGTCACTGCTTGCTACTCAGGAAAAGACCCATTAAATTCTATTCTTTTTTTAAGTCAGTCATCTAATTTTCAATTCACCATCCTCAGTATCACTTGCTTTGGCTTTCCCCACTAAACTTCAATGTGACAGGTCGTAGCCTCAGAATTAAAGGACGTTATTTTAGGAGGGAGATGAGGAGGAAATTTCTTTAGTCAGAAGGTGGTGAATCACTGGAATTCTTTGCCACAGAAGGCTGTGGAGGCAAAGTCTGTGGATATATCTACGGCAGAGATAGATAGATTCTTGATTAGTACTGTTGTCAGAGGTTATGGGAAGGCAGGAGAATGGGTTAGGAGAGATAGATCAGCCATGATTGAATGGCAGAGTAGACTTGATGGGCTGAATGGCCTAATTATACGCCTATCAGTTATGATCTTATGATCTTATGACACTTAATGAAAAGTTATCTGAAAATCCAGGTACGACACATCTATGGCTTCTCCCTTATCAAATGAATTTTTCACATATCACTTCCTTTTCAGAAATTCATGTTGTCCTTTGTCTAAACTCATGGATGATTTGCAAGTGTCCCAATATCTCATCCTTGATAATAACGCAATATACTTTCCCCAATACTATTATTAGCAAGCCCGTTTGTATAACCCATTTAAAAAAAAATTCAATCAAATCAGCATCAAAACAGGCCCCTGGCTCATGGAGTAAATGCCGACCACCACCTGTTCACACTAATTCTATATCATCTCACCTTCACATCCACTACAAACACATTATGGGCAATTTACAGTGGTCAATTAACCTACAAACCCAGATGTCTTTAGGATGTGGGTGGAAACAAGAGCTCCTGGAGGAAACCCATGTGATCACAGGGAGAAAATGCAAACTCCACACAGACAGCACTCAAGGCCAGAATCGATCCTGATTCTCTGGTGCTGTGAAGCAGCTGCTCTACCAGCAACACCACTATGCCTCCATGTTCTATCTTCCGAATCTCTCTGTTTTTGTGAGTAGCCGGGTTTCATTAAGCATCTTCAGGGATCTTGGAGATTGTTTGGTTTTCAATACCATTCATTTCTCCAGTGCTACTTTCTTACTGATCCTAGTTTCCTTTAGTTCTTCAATTTCATATTCAATTCTTGGTTCCCTAATACGTATGGAGAGTTCTTGTAGAAAAAAAAAAATAATAACAAGGAACTGCAGATGCGGGGTTAAACCAAAGAAAGACATGAAATGCTGGAGTAACATGGCAGGTCAGGGAGTATCCTTGTAGATCATAGATATGCAACACTTCAGGCTGAGTGCAAGGGGGCAGGAAAGAAAGCTGAGAGAGAAAAGGGATAGGTATGGGAGAGAAAATGGATGGTAATCTGGTAATAGGTGAATGGGGTTAGGTGGGAGAGATACATCAGCCATGATTGAATGGTGGAGTAGACTTGATGGGCTGAATGGCCTAATTCTACTCCTATCACTTATGATCTTATGAAAAGTTGTGAATTGTGTATCCATTGTAAACAGTGCAGGAGGGGGAGGGATAGTGGATGGGGAGGGGGAGGGGGAGTGGAGAAACTGGTACAAGATCAGCCAGGGTTCAGGGGAGGTGGGGGGTTGGGGGAGGGGGAGGGGGAAGAAAGGGAGGAGGGGGGGTTTGCGAGGAAAACCGTTCACTGCTAGTTCTATGTCATCCCACCTTCACATCCGCTCCTTACACGTTATGGGTAATTTACAGCACCCAATCAGCTTGCAAACACACGTCTTTTGGATGTGGGAGGAAAGCGGAATACCTGGAGGAAATACACGTGGTCACAGGGAGAACGTGAAAACTCCACAGACAGCAAGGCAGCAACTCTACCAGATGTGCCACTGTGCCGCCCCATATTCATAGATACTGAAATATATCTGCAGGCAGGGTTCCGGACCAAAACGTCACCCATCTGTTTTCTCCAGAGATGCTACCTGACCCGTTGAGTTACTTAATGTCTATCTTCAGTATAAACCAGCATCTGCAGTTCCTTTCTACACTATATTGGCAGGAATCACATTTTACCCTAACTTACACTATCCGGTTTCTGCTGGTTAAAAAGAGACATTACTAATAATATTCTGAGGTGGCTATATCTTCTATTTGCCTAAATAATACCATAATTCGAGGAAATCCAATTTATCTATACATAACTAATACTCTGATCTTGTTATCTTCCAGTTTGGCGGTCTTTCAATTTGTGCAAAAACAGGTCGTGATAGTGCTATGATTTTTCACCAGTTCACTCAATGTTCTCCTGTGCTGCAGTCCACCAAGTTTCGTTCCGATCAGTTGAATGTCATAAACGTTTGTGAGGTTTAAAAATCTTTTTAAACCGTGCGCAGATCGATCTCTTCTCCTGCCTATTAGCGCCACGCGGATTAGTCTCTTCCCCTGTCACTCCCCGGGATGGTCCGCCCCTTCCTGTGCCATCGCGTCTTTACTGGAACTGAGGAAAGCTGGCGGAGGTTTCCAACCGGACTTTCGGAGGGACCCGAAGCAGCCCAGCCCGAAGCAGCCGCCCCGCCCGAAGCAGCCCAGCCCCGCCCCGCCCCGCCCCAAGCAGCCCAGCCCCGCCCCCAAGCAGCCCCGCCCGAAGCAGCCCAGCCCAGCCCCGCCCCCAAGCAGCCCCGCCCCAAGCAGCCCCGCCCCAAGCAGCCCCGCCCTGCCCCAAGCAGCCCAGCCCCGCCCCAAGCAGCCCCGCCCCAAGCAGCCCCGCCCTGCCCCAAGCAGCCCAGCCCCGCCCCAAGCAGCCCGGCCACAAGCAGCCACCCTGCCCCAAGCAGCCGCCCCACCCCATGCAGCAGCCCAGTCCCAAGCAGCAGACCAGCATCGGAGACCCAACCCAGCCTAGCCCAGCCCAGAATCAGAGACCCTGCCCAGCCCTGAGTCGCAGATATTGCTAAACGGAAAGTGGAGACTCTGATCCCGGCGGATGAGAATGACCAGCGCCCGCTGTGAGTCCCAATCGCACCGCCAATTCCAGCCACTACCCCTTTGGTCCCTCTCGCTGGCTCCTCCCCCTCCACGATGCCCCCCATTCCCCCATGCCTTTTCCCCGTCTTTTCTCCGAGCTCACGCACCACCGCCCACACACCCCTCTCCCCTCACAACTCCCCCTGCCCACACTCCCATCTCGCTCCACACAACCCTGCCGCCCACACACCCCTCCCCACCACACCTCCCTCTGCCCACACTCCCCTCTCCCCCACACACCCCCCTCGCCCACACACCCCTCTCCTTCCATAACCCCCCCGCCGCCACAAACCCCCCACCCCCACACACCCCTTCCCCCCACACACCTCTCCCGCCCACTCACACACCACCTCCCACCCACACACACCCCTCCACACACACAAACCCCTTCCCACATACACACCCTCCTCCACACCCCCCCCCTTCCACATCACTCCTCCCCCACTCCCACACCCGTCCCGCCCACATACACACCTCCCCACCACCCCACAGCTGCCTACCACACACCTACCCCCACACCCCCCACCCCCCACACCACCGTCTTCACCCCCACCTCCCACACCACCCTCTTCCCCCCCCCTCCTACAACTCCCCGTCCACACACACCCCTCCTCCCCTCCTACCCATATCCCCCCGCCACACACCCCATTTCCCTCCCCCCTCCCCTCCTCCCACACATGAAAAGGAGGGGGAGGGAGTGCTCGCCGATGAGGGGAAATGAGCCGTTACGGGCTATGGGTGAGTGGTGGAATATAGCGTTGGGGGAATGGGTTGCATTGGTGGAACGGGTTGCATTGGTGGAACGGGTGAGTGGTGGAATATTGCATTGGAGAATGGGTTGCGTTAGGGGACCAGGCCTCCCGTGTGACTGGGACCCAACGGGTCCCACTTAGTCTAGTTCTGTATAAGCCTTGCAATATATTTCAAGTTAAGATACCTTCTCAACTATTTCTGGTAGGTTTGGCTAAGTTCTGATAATGGTATGGTTTTGTACATTAATGGAAAAACTACTTTATATTCTTCAGTCTCCCTAGATTCATGCACAGCCGGTCTCCTGATTTTTTGCCACCCAAAAATTCTGGCGCAGTTACACTGAAAGGCTCTCAGATCTTACATATCATTTGAACAAAAACTACTGTTATAGATTACTTGTATATTGCTTGTGACAATGAGATATATTCAAGTTGAAATCAATCTGGAGTCCTGTTATGCAAATAGGAAAACATTAACTGGCATTGGGTATTTATTGGATAGTCCATACGTACACCGCCTACTTAAAACAAAATGGGAAAATTTTACTCTTAACTCCTGATAGCATTGTCCCTTGAGCAAACAGAATGCAATACACACGTCTATTATGAAATACAACTCATAAGTTTGTATATTTCAGCATTTATCATGTTTCACATTTTTATTTAAATTAACAATAGCAGAGGCATGGTGCTTTGTTTTCAAACAATTACTTTCCTCCCAAAATTTGATTAAACTATTCTGAAAATCTTGTCTCTCTCAGGATGGAAGCCTGTTATAGATTTTAACTGTATTGAAAGATTTTCATCATTGCCCTGCGGAAAGCTCTTAGCCAGTCTATCAGGTGCTGTCTTCAGCAAAACTCGTTGGGAATAAAATACTTTGCAGGATAATATGATTCCTTTTTTCTTATCATCCATGCTGCTTGGGCTAGCAGTTGCAAAAGGCTGTTTTAGGCAGAATCAGCAAGAAAAGCCTCACTCATTCAGGAGCCCCAGTTCTCTCTTATCAGTATCGTAGATGCAACTATATTAGCAATCTCGACATAGCTTATTGTCATAATGCTGAGTATCTGGAGCAAAAGAACAATATTTGCATCAGGTTAACTTTACTCTGGTTACTTTCTTAACCAAAATCCTTTCTATCTGACTAAGTTTTTGGTCATAAATTCTAGTAATTTCTTTGCATTGATCAGTATCAAACTCCTCTGAAGTCACTTGCAATGTTTTTAGCAAGTCAACAGAACCCATATAGATAAAAGCTGTTGTATTTACTGTAGTAAATAATCTTTTAAAGCTAAATCTTTTAATTGAATAGTCGATGATCGTCTGAAATATTAACATTTTTTTTCTTTCAAAACAAATTTATGCATTTCCATTCAAATTGTTTCAACTTTTCTCGTTTTCATGAACTTTTTTATTTACCTGTGGAAGCTTTTTTTTAAAATAGTTTTTGCTAACCCTAACCCTAATGAACCACCATTAGATGACAGGTTAAAAATGAACACTTTATCAATTGTGTTAAAGAAGGAACTGTAGATGCTGGAAAATCGAAGGTACACACTTTATCAATTGTCCAGTTTCACGCACTGTCTGCAGAGAAAAAGAACTGGCTTTATTCCTCAAGCACCCAGTACATTTTTCATATAATTTTACGTGCTCTGTGCTGCATTGGCCTGGGAATCATTTCAATGGTTGATGCAAATTAAATATGTAATGAACAAATGAATGAATCGTTGCATTTTCAGCTCGGTTTGAATGGCCTCTTGTGTGCATTGTGCAAAAGTGTTCCTGTAGAGAAATGAAAAGGTAGTGCCGAGACTTTCATGATAATAATTATTTGACAATTTCTTCATAAATCTTCTTTGTGCTACTGAACTACCTTGGAGCATGTCATGCACCCTCCTACACATTTAGTCTGTGGTGTAATATAATATATTACATTCCCCTTTGCTCTGCTCTGTGGAGAATAAACATGTTACCTGCCCCTGATTTTTTTTCTCCTTCATAATCACCAAAGGCATTCTGTATACTTATTGCTAATAATAAATATAGTAGTAAAATTGTCAGTGAGTTTACACCAGCAGGAAAATAAATTTCTTATTTGCCATACCCTTTATGCACTCAGCAAATTTCTGTGCAATTTTAAATGCTTCAAGGAAGAGTAAATTATAAATTGACTCGCTGTCGACAAACAGATAAATATCAGGCTTTACGCATCTCTCCGTGGCAGTGGAATGGCAAGGCAAGACAATGCAGTGCTAAATAGGAGTTTTATCTTGTAACATGGTGCTCATTCTAATAATGCTTCGATTACAAAAATCTAAGGGAAGTGCATGCAAATAGTCCACAAGGCAATAGAAATCAGCAGGATTTAGTTAATAGCATGAAATTATGATGTAAGTTTACTCAAGAAGAAATGTGTTGTTTGGCATCACGGGCACCATAGCAGTTGTACAATTCATTTTACCATTTAGTGCCATCTGATAGTTCCACAGAGTTAATCTACGATAATGGCTTCAATTGACTGCTGTGAGAGTAGACGTTTGTGTTGGAGAACAGAGTAACAAATGAGCCACCGCGCATCTTGGAAACTTGGTAACCAGAAACTTCCAAGTACAGATACATAGAAAATAGGTGCAGGATTAGGCCATTCGGCCCTTCGAGCCTGCACCGGGCTCGAAGGGCCGAATTAGATTACATTAGAAATAAAAGATTTGGAGAAAGATCCTTGAGAAAGTTCAGACTGTATCTGTGGAGAAAGAACAAAACAACTTAGTATTACAGATGGAAGGCCATTTATCAGTTCTGACAAAAACAGGAAAGACTGATTATCTGAAATGATTGAATTCAATATTGAGTCCCAAGTGTTGCAACATGTCCAGACCAAAGATGAGATACTGTTCCTTAAGCTTACTATTGACTTTGTTATAACAGTATAAGCAGCCAAAGACTGTGAGTGGAATAGGACATTGAAATGGCAGGCACCAGGAAGCTATATGAATGTTGATTTCCTTAATCTCAAGTAACCCTTGCATTCCTGCTCTCTCTGCACCCCCCCCCCCCCCACCGTAGTCAGCCTGCCAGTTCCACTGTTAGCATCCATAGATCCCTTCATTATCACCTCTTTCACAGCCAACAATGGACCACTGTGGGCTCCACCTTTCCAGAGTCATCAGTGCTGGCTCTGATTTGTTCTGAACTTTTTCATACCTCTAGTTTCCCTCCCCCTGACTTTCAGTCTGAAGAATGGTTTCGACCCAAACCGTTGAGTTACTCCAGCATTTTGTGTCTATCAGGAAGCTCAACGTCACCTTTGAGGACTGGATAGAAATGTTCTCTAAAGTGGTAACTCAAGGTTTGAGAGGAAGAGGTAAAAGAACTGCAGTGCATCTTTTGCTGTAGTATTGGAAGATGCAGTGAGAAAGTAGGAGGATGGTGGAGCTGGAAGAGTGAACCATGAAGCAACAGAAGAGAGTGCTCCCTTCAGAAGGCAAGAGTGGAAGCTATTCATTTTAATGGAATAAAATCAAAGGTGCAGAATTGATGGAGGAGGAACATGGATCTGGTGGGATGGAACGTTAGGATAATGGAAAGCTAATTACTGTCACTGTAATCAGAGGGATGAAGAATCAAAATGGAGAAAACATGTTGCGAGCCTTATCAGCTATGGAGAAGGTTATTAAGGGAAAAGGACGACCTTATCAAAAGCACTGTTTGTAAGAAAGAGTAAACAACATTTGAATTAACTGCATGATAGTCATTAATAAACACACAGGGCATGTGGTAAATTTAGGGGAAAGATTTTCTCCATTAATTCCTGGAGAGGCAGGACGGCACAGTGGTGAAGCGGTAGAGCTTCTGCCTTTCAGTGCCAGAGACCGAAGTTCGATCCTGACCTTGGGTGCTGTCTTTACGGAGTTTATATGTTTTCCCTTTGACCGCATGGGTTTAATCTGAGTGCTCAGGTTTCCTCCCGCACTCCAAAAAAGACGTACAGGATTGTAGGTTAATTGACTTTGGTAAAATTGTAAGTTGTCCCTAGTGGGAGCATAGTGTTAGTTTACTGGGTGATAGCTGGTCGGCACAGTCTCTAAAATTTAAAGTCTAAAGAGAATGCTCAGTAAGAGAGAAACATTCCCAACCAGAGGTAAAGAGCACAATTTAACGGAGGGCAATGGGCCTGTCCCACTTAGGCGACTTTTTAGGCGACTGCAGGAGACTATGCAGTCGCCACATGGTCGCCACATGTTCGCGGGTGGTTGCCAGGGAATCGCCTTCATGGTCGTGAGAAGTTCCGGCATTCTGGAAACTAGTCGCGGCCTCATTATGGTCGCCGTGAATTTTTCAACATGTTGAAAAATTAGTGGCGACTAGAATGAAGCCGCCATGGTGAGTAGCGAGAATTCTCGAGCCTTAGGTGGGTCGGCAGGAGGTCCTAGTGGGTTGCCAGGAGGTCAAAGGTTCTTGTAGGTTGAAGATGGTGCTGACCGGTGAATTTCATTGGCTCATTGGGAGAAAAAAAAGGTAAGCAGTAGTTTTCGGAACCAAGGATAACTGACCGGTAATATTAAATGTCCGCCAAACTTCACAGCCGTGTATCTCTGGCTTCTTAAAAGTTGCCCCCCTTCTCCACCCCCTCCCTCCTCTTTTAAAGGACTTACCGTACACTATGCTTTAGTCGTCTTTATACAGCGCCAACCTGTTCATCGCGGTATGTGTCTGTTTCACCTTGGCTTTGCACCGTGTGAATTTTTTAGACAGTGCTTCCCCCGCTTGCCCTGTCCCTCGCCTGCATAACGGGCTGGTGAAGGAAGCGATGTATTTGTGTGTGTTCCACTCTGACAGTCGCCGTTCCAGTTGCCGGTTTTTCAGGTGACTGCTGGCAACTTGACAGTCGCCGGCAGTCCGCTGAAAAATCGCCTAAGTGGGACAGGCCCATAAGTGTTACTGGAAAGGATCTATTGGAGTAATAAGTAATAAGTAGGTTTAGGTGTATTACTGTCACATGTACCAAGGTATAGTTAAAAACTTTGTTTTTGCAAGTTATTCAAACAAACAAGATAATACTATACATAAATACTATCAAGCCAAACTGAAGGGGTTCCGACCTGAAAAATCACTTATCCATGTTCTTCAGTGATACTGTCTGACCCACTGAATTACTCCAGACTTTGCAACTTATCGAGTACAAGTACAGTCTCATTTGCTCAGATCATGTCATTGCTTCTATTAACTGCAGATACTTCTGTCATAATAGGTACATAATTATAGTTGATGATGACAAAGATACACCACACAACTACCTCTCAATACACAGCTCATTCTGCAACCCACTGCCAATCTGGATAAGCACTTCTGTTTCTTTGCTGAAGAAGTGCAATAATAATAATGCGATAATATCAGTTTGACATTACAAAATAAGGATAAATCTCTTACAATTTCCAATCTTCCAAACCGGTATTTATTGTTTCCATTACTTAGCAGATTATCCAGCCCCAAATTGTTACTGTAACCTGTTGTTTTTAACTGATTAGTTATGTCATTCCTGTTTCAGCTCCAAATTCACTCGTAGTTTTACAATGAAGCTAAAGGGTTAAGCTACCTTTAAGCTAGCTGCAGTCAGCTGAAATTATAATTGTGAATTAATTGGAAAATCATCATGCCTGCCTTTCCCTTTGATCCTGCAGTGTATTCCATCATATTACACCCATTTCTGAAACCTCAGCACTTCATATAACATTTTGAAAGTAAGAATGACAGTGATGTCACGTGTGTGACCCAGATAAACTGGCATGAGGGCAAAATAATTGATAAAATGGCCCCCCAAAAAAACCATATTAAAGTATAAAAATGAAGCCAAAAATTCTACAGGTCAAAATATTAATTGATACTGGCATTTTAATATATTAAAACATTCACTTCTTTCCAATCTGCAGTTTATCACCCCGAGTGCTTGCCGTCCGTGACTGTCTAATTAGTATATTTGAGTCATTTGTTCGTATATACCAGTGATATTATTTTTTTTAAGTTGCAATGTGTATACAGCAGTCTGTTTGCACGTTAGTGTGAATGCATAGCCCATACAATTGTTCACATGCAATTGTGCATATCACTTATTGGTGCTTTTAATCAAAGTCATTTCTTATCTCATAATTCATGCCAAATCCACTGTTATTTTGCACAATATATATAGCACATATAAGTTATTAATTTATGGCTGCTCCTCAGTGCAGTGAGAATGCCATTATTTACGGATGGCTGTGAGCCCTGCCATGTTGATTTTTTTGAAGAAGTGAGAGTTTTTGTGTAATCTGACAGGAAGGCCGATATAATAGTTCATGATTAAAGCCCTCAACTGTATCGCATTACATGATGGAAGGAGCCAATGAGACAAGACATCTTTAATACAGTTTGCTATCCGATAAAGTTTAAAAAATAACACCTCAGTGGATTGAAAATGTATTAAAAATGAAAACAATTTTTTTTTTTTTTTAATGAAAATTTGGGATAGATAGCTGGCATTGCATTCCAGAGCTGGAATTCAATTTAAAGGATCTCAGATATCGTAAACAATAAGAATAGAGCCCGCACTGGTTATAAAGAACCCCAATATTGATGTCTATTTTCCTCTTGTATCACATGATGAAAGCAATAGCTGGGGGACAATGCTATGAGAGAGATTGAAATAAAACAATAGAGATGTGTAAGGTGGGATCTTGTGGCTTTATAATACAATTTTGGACAGAGGATTTCTGATTAATAAAACATTTAAACAGCGATTCACAAAAAAAGGTATATTACCTTGGTGAAGTAAGAGCAGAGATAATATAATTAGATAAATGTAAGTTGAATAGTAACAAGTCTATGTTCATAATTATACTACCTTTGAATATATTTCAATGTCTGCTCTGAAAATATTTACGTGTAGGAAAGAACAGCAGATCCTGGTTCAAATCAGAAAATATTTAGAATGGACATCAATGAAGAAATCCAGTTTTTCTCTTCTTTAAATGTCATTGTTTTATATATTAAATCATTTTTAAAATATTATCTTTAAGTGAGTTCTCCTGTCACTTCATGTTAACAACCACATTGTAACAGTAGTAATTTTACTTCCAACATCATTGAAAATCAAGCTTTAAGTTTTCTTTGCCCCATACCATGCCTAATATTTTGAACAAAACAAACTGCATGATGAAACAAAATTCTTGGTTGTTAAAGGAGTGCTTATGAATGGAATGGCTTTTCATAAGGTAAACTCTGTCCTTTCCTTTCTAATTCAAGAAATACAGTTATATATCACCAAATCCCATGAATAACCATAAATTGTTAATTCGTAGTACAGTAATCAGTGCGATTGAATTAAGGAATTTTTATGTGTGTTCCTGTAACTGAATTTGTATAATATCTGGCATGATGCTGCGTAATTGTATTGTATGTAAAACAATAAATCATTCCAAATTGAAGATTAAATCATGCAGATCACTGCTTTCCTGAAATATGACAAAGAGAAAATACACCCCACAATTGGCCTACCTAAATAACCAGATGGGGTTATGGAGTTGTTTCAGCTGAGACCTAAGAATTCAATGCTATTTAATCTGTTGATTCAACGTACGACTGCTGATTAACCTGAGATTTCCAATATTTGCACTTTATTAGCATTAAAACCATACCTTAATTTAACACCAAAGATATTTATTAAAGAGAAACATTAGCAAAAATACACAAAAAAAAATCAGCTTTAAATCTCTATTTTTATAAATTCCTCAAGAAAATATAATAGCCTGCAAATGTCTGCTACAACTATGTTATGATTATTTCTTTATACTCTGACTCTAATCCTTTCTTCATCAGTTGTGGCATCTGGCTTAACTAATTCTCTTTGGTGATACCAATAGACAGCTTGCCTTTTAAGGCTCAAGATCAAACTCAGTGGGATGTTCTCTTCATTTTTCAACGGGTCTCTCAAGATGGGCAGTATATGCCAGTTATATTAGCAGTGGCACGACCCTGAAAATCCCAACTCTAATTGTCAGAAACATTATCTAATCTGAACGAGAGTCTGGTGCGATGGAATATCATGGGATGTTCATAGGGATACCTCAACCTCATTGTTGAACGCCCACCAGATGCCACCATTAAATGCAGCTTGACCACCAGAGAAAGGCAGGAACCTGCTCTTCTGTCATATCCGGTATTTCTCACCACCTAACTGCAGGCCAGTGCAGTCTTCAAGCCTGTGGGCACCATTGAGCGGCAAAGTCTTGGCTGCATAGTTAACTCCATAGTCCATTGTTGGGCAGCACAGTGGTGCAGCAGTTGAGTTGCTGCCTTACAGCACCAGAGACCTGGGATTGATCCTGACTATGGGTGCTGTCTGTATGGAGTTTTACCTTTTCCCTGTGACCGCTGGTGTTTTCTCCGGGTGCTCCAGTTTCCGCCCACATTCCAAAGATGTACAGGTTTGTAGGTTAGTTGGCTTCTGTAAGTTGTCCCTGGTGTGTAGGATAGAACTAGTATACGGATGATCATTGGTCAGCATGTAGATGGTGGACAGAAGGGCCTGTTTTCATGCTGTATTTCTAAACTAAACTAAACTAAACAGTTGATGGTAGTTGAACTCTTCTATTCAGATACGTTCCAATGCCAAATTTGGCTCAATCTGCATCACACACCAATCACTTCACTGATTTGTAACTAATCATTGGTGCACAATTAACACGATCTGCATGTTAAATTTTGCTCAACACTGAAGTTGAAAATTGGACCTAGCCATTTGAAAAGCAAAAAATAAAACTGATACATCCTACCAATCCCTCATTCTATTCTATATTATCTGTTTTTTAATCATTCTGCCAGCTTTTTGTCCAAAAAATACTCTCTTAAAGAGATCAAATTGTGTTAAGGCTCTCCTCGTGTTGACCATAGTCATTGTGCGCAGCAGTGGTGTCAATCTGCTTGCAACCTATGAGTGATGTTACAGATATTATTGTGTAGAAGAATACAAGCTTGGGAAATACTGTGAGCTTTAACCACAGAGCCAGGCCTTTGCTGAAACTCGAAGGGCCATCATGGCTTGAGATGTTTTGGGGGACTCTGCCAGTGAAACAACCACTGAAATCCTCACCATTATTCTTGCCATCTTTCATCCTGAAGATAAGTCATTCCTTCATTATGAGGGTCTCATTGATAGTATGGCATTCATTGGTTGCTGAACATGTATATCTGCCACAAAACATCCCTATTGCTTGTAGATTTCCAACCAAGGCAGGGGGATTTCACTGTAAACATCAACTTTTGAGGGCAACTTTGTAAATAACAGTTCGAGCATCATTATGCCTACATTTTAAAACTCTGCAGGAATACTTGGCTTTCAATTTAAACACCGATTTACCAAATTCACAAAGCTACCAGTCAAATGCTAGTCGTAGGAAATCATACAGCATGCTTGAGCTCGAATTAAATGGATTGATTTGTTTCTGCTTGGCAGCAAGGAAAAGAATTGTTACAACATTGAAGCTGAAACATAACTTTTAGAATGTTTAACTCTTTATACATGCAATAACAGCATTATGGATATAATACAAAGTTTTAAAATTGGGCACTTTCCTCATCTATTTTACGGGTCCTGAATGGTTGTCTGGGAAAACTAGCACCACTGGAAGATGAGCATTGTGCTGAATCAACAACTTGGGTGTCTTGAAGGACAAATATGGTGCTGAGACATCACGTTGCAACTTTATTTCACTCTGTGCACAAGAGCTCTTAAATTATCACACCATGGGGAAAGATTTTCTCTGTGCACCATAGGCAATGTAAATTGTAAATACATTCTTTACAAACAGTTTTATGGTTTTGCTGCATGTAAATCTGCCCTTCAAGTTCTCGTAAATCTTTACTCTCATTTTCTGAAAAGATACCGTTACCATTGAAAATTTATTTATTTTGTTATTATTTCTACGTGAATGACAGCCATAAATAAATGCCCAATTGGACCATTATTTTCTCTATATAGAATAAGAAAGTCAGTGGCGGAGAACAAATGTAGTTTTATTTCCACCCCCCATGCATAACGGAGGAGAAGCTGTTAGGAACAGAGATACATTAGGTTGTGTAGTGCCTTATGGTTTTCTTTAACATATGATTCAATTTTTTAAAATCAATCACCAAGGAAAATTATGGATCTGTTTCACATTCTACTCTCTAATTTTCCTTCTATATCTTTGAACTCGTTCCCTACAATTCAACTGGCTTGACCCCTGCCTGAAATCCACCACTGATATTTTGCTTTGAACCTCAGCCAACACCTCATTTCATTCTCCCAGCCCCACTCCCCCTATGACTTCCACCCTCACACCATGTCCATACGATAGGGTCCTGGGCTAGGATTTATATTAATTCTTCTCCGCACTCTGCAATGCCAAAATGTAATAATAGGCCCTATAACTGCAAAAGAAAAACTGTTTTATAGCATTCAGTTTAATGTGTAGAGCATTTCATATCAATTGCCCATTATGCAAAATATTCATGGGCTCATCAATGCTTCAACATAAGAATATAGGAAACTGAAACAAAAGGAAACCTTTGGAGAGAAGCCCTTGAGTCTGTTCTACCATGCAATAATATCATAACTAATAGTAAGATTAAATGAGAACTTACCAGTTTGAAGTTTGATCTTTATTTTATGAGGAGTTACGTTGGTGATTATGTGAAGAAGACCCGTCAGGGCGCATGCGCGTCAATCTTCAAAGCAGCGGTATGAAATCACAGACAACACAATAATTGAAGTAACATATTAAGATGAGGAACATGAGAACTACCATTATGACCTTTTTTCTATGAGAGAGGGTTGGGTGTGGCGGGCACGTAATCACCAACGTAACTCCTCATAAAATAAAGATCAAACTTCAAACTGGTAAGTTCTCGTTTAATCTTACTATTTTACTTCGGTGTCACGTGAGTGACTACGTGAAGATTTTAAAGCTCTGTGATTTTTATGCCGCAGATCAAAATCCCGGCTTCTCACTGCATCGATTGACTCTGAGTATCATCAATAATGCTGTAAACATGACATTGAATATCATGCAAAAAAAACCAACAGTTTTATTTTTGGTCATAAACAAACAATAAACCCTCTTAATTTAGGGGCAACAAACAAAACAGAATTAAACAATATTGAAAAACAGACTTTAAACAATAGCAACAGCACTCAATATTGAGTTGGCAAACAGCCCTCCATCGGCAATTGGCCGATGGTAGTATTGTTGAAACACAAGTTCATTTTTCCAACCTGCGGCTTTTAATATATGGTCGATGGGAACGTCCATCACCCTGGCCGCGGATGTTGCTACTGCGCTAGTGAAATGAGATGTAAACACATAAACGTTAATTCCTGCCTGAACCAACTCTTGCTTTAACCACCTTGAGATAGTCTGAACTGCCACTCTTTTATTTTGGCTTCTTGTAACTGACAAATAATCCTGTTTCTTCTTGTCTTAAAGCCCTTGTGGCTTCAATGTAATGTAACAAATGTGTCCTTACACATAAACATGGATCTGTAGGATATGCTGAGAACACAATCTTAAATCCGGTCACATCTGGCCTGCTTTGTTTGAGCAGGTCATAAATATAAAACATAACATTCTCTGTAGTCACTTCCATTCTATCTAACTGAACAAAGTTATAGACGTGACAGGGACCCAATGACGAAGCATGTTAAGAACAACGCTTACATCGCTTATATGCCTAGGCTTAGGCGGTTTGGAATTAAAGATTCCTTTCATCAACCTAGATATGATAGGGTGAGAACCTATACTTTGTGTCCGTGTACCTATTACAAGATATGCCGACAAAGCACTTCTAGCTGTATTGATAGCACTATAGCTAAGACCCTCATCATAATAAAGTGTAGATAAAACTCTACCACATTTTCAATAACTACAGTATCATATTGAATATTCTTTTGAACACAATATTGTTCCCATTTTTTTTGCATAAGTCATATACTGCTTTTGAGTACTCTTTCTCGAGGCTGCAGTGAGCATATCCAGCGTTGGCCTAGAAAGCCCTTGACCAATGTAAGGCATTCTTAAAACCTACTAATTAACAGATCAATACGATCACATAACGGATGAACTTAACGCGTTACTGGATGCTCCAGCAAATTCCTACTGTTTGGAATCAGCAAAGGAGGTTGGATCGCTATCTGTAACATCAAAGGGTACCATGGTTGAATCGAGCAATTTGGTATCACCAAAACCCTTGAAGCGGCATCCTGCTTGATTTTTTTCCCCCCAAACACCGACCTATGAGGCAGAATGGTGGGAAAATGTACACATCCAAATATCTCTATCCATACTCCAGGTCCAATTTTATTTGCCAACCTGTCACATGATAACGATTTGATTCCACCCATGTGATTCATATAAGCAACTGCTGTAGTGTTGTCTATTTGGCACTGCACATGCAAATTTTGTTTTGTTAGAGCCATAAGCCTTGAGTCCATAAATACTCTTGGTTAATTCCCCATGTTTGTAGAAGCAATGTCCATCTGTCTCCACAGCTGGATCTTGTATCAGTAGCACCCCACCCAAGTGCTCTGACATCTGTCTGCAAAATCATGGAAGCTTGGTCCAATAACACTTTGGAACTACTAGTGGACACATGCTGAATCCACCATTGTACATCAGCAACAGCCTCTATTGATAGAAGCATAGGGCTATTATAATGACCCTAATGTATCCTCAGTGCTTGTTCCTTTGACCTTTGTAATTGTAGATAATAATGTGGCCACTATTGAACTGCTGGAAATGCTGCCACCAATTTCCCCAGCAGAGTCGTCACCTGGCTAATTGAAGGCTGTGTGTCAG
Organism: Malacoraja senta; assembly: GCA_038087875.1. Lineage (NCBI taxonomy): Eukaryota > Metazoa > Chordata > Chondrichthyes > Rajiformes > Rajidae > Malacoraja > Malacoraja senta. The sequence goes on along the minus strand of CM075982.1, from coordinate 60,090,063 downwards.
CAATTATCTTGATACAGCTCTCAATTAGCTCTACCCTTTTTTGCCTCGGCAAGGTCACAATCATGTTGATTGAGTCTATTGTGAAACCCAAATAGTCAATTTGTGTCACAGGTATTAATTTAGATTTCTCTGGATAGGTTATGAAGCCCAATTTTTTAAAAAGTGGTTTTTACCAACTGCCACTGATGCTTCAGCTGTTTCCTTTGATTGTCCTACAATCAAGATATTATCTAGGCAAGCCATGAGTACATGCCCTTGACTTCTCATCATGCCTAGAATAGGTTTTAACAACTTTGTAATCACTCTAGGAGCTGAAGACAAACCATTAGGCAGTGCATTGTATTGCCATAATTGCCCCATCCAGCTGAATTTTAAATCTTCTATCCTGCAAATGAACAGACACTGAATCCGTATCTTTAAGATCTCCTTCACAAACGTTTCCATCTTAAAATGTCTATACCGTACGAAAGGGTTAAGACTATGCAGGTCCAGTATAATTCTGCATCCCCCATCCTTTTTTTCGTCTGGGAAAGATATTGGACACAAACTGGTGGCTTTGGTAAACCGCCTTAGCAATTACACCTTTATTACATAAGCTTGCAAGTTCCACCTGAACTTCCAATTGTTCAGTGATACTGAAGTCAAACTCATTTTTGGAACATGTTGCATGGGTAAATCAGAATTTGCATTAAGCTTTATTCGAAACCCTTCAATAACCTTCAGTATAAACATTTCTGAGGTAAACATTTAATTGTATCACATTAGATCAGTCTACATGAGAACCAGACCCACTTACCTCCTTACCACCTGGCATTGTTCCCCGGCCTCGAGCTGGATATCTCACCTTCCCTGGCGCTGCTACAGCCGAACGCCAACTGCGCTGCATCGTAGCTCGACTCATCCCTTGCCCGGACCAGTCTCCTCACTTATAGGGATACTTCCGCTTTGGTGGATATGTGGCTGCTGGCTGCTTAATCAAGCCCACCGTCTTGGCCTCCTCCTCCAGCTCCTTCACCTGCTTTGCGAAATCCTCGCCAAACAGATTTGCCAGTTGCACTGTGCCAGGCTGGCAGAGTGAAGCATATTTAGGATTGATGGTTGGTCTAATCGCAGTTTTGCGGAGGCAGTTGATCTCAAAGTGGGCACTCCACAATAGTGCCAGCACCTTTTGTTGTAATTTTGTCATGGCCTCTCCATCCACCATCCTGACAAAGCTCGTTATGCCAGATGCCAGCAACTTTAAAATATGCTGGAGCTTCACCTCCCCCTGGGCTCTCATTTGTATGCCCATCTTGCCCCAAATCTTCCTGTTACCAACAGGAACTTTTAACAGGCCACAGTTGATTGGGGCTTCATGCTTCCTTAAAGGCCTGTCTCACGAGTCTGCGGTCATTGGCGGCAAAACAGGAAGAATCTACCGCTCCTGGGCCGCCATAGACCGCGTACTCGGTCAAACGCACAATTCCGGGGGCCGTGCGCCGTTGTTCCCAACACCGCATGGTGCTAAAATAAAACCAACAATGTTCAAAAATATGTCCCTACCGCACAGCCGCCGCCAGTGTGGCACAGGCACCGTGCGTCGAACTTGCACCGCCACAGCCTCCGCCAGTGAGGCATGACCGCCGGCACGGCCGCCGCCACAGCCACCGCTACAGCGCCGCGATCAGCACAGCTGCCGCCACAGCCGCTGCTAGTGAGTCACGTGTGCGGCACGGCCGCCGCCACAGCCACTGCTACAGCGCCGCGATCAGCACGGCCGCCGCCACAGCCCCGCAGATCCACAATGACGTCATCGCAGTCGGCCCGCCCTTTTTTTTTACTTACCGCAAGCACGTGGGACCAGCCGTATTTAAATCACTCGGCCCCCGCGCAGCATCCGTGCGGCGCTCCCGTGGCATAGGCTCGGCGCTCTCGCCGTTGCCGTGCGGTCCCCTCTACAGGCGAAGCCGTGCTTCACCACCGATGACCGCAACACCGTGAGACAGAGCCTTTACTGTCTCATCCATTGTCAGCTCCTGTAGCTGATGTGAGACTTGGTAATTTATGCTGGTGGCAAGTTCCTCACCCAGAGGCTCACCAGCATCCGACGACATGGCAAACCGTGCTGCACAAGGTGTCAGCTCTGGCAGCTGCCTGCCCTCCCTTTGGAAGTCGTCGTCGGACTCAGGGTCAGAGCGTATCTGCCCTTCTGCACTCACCTCTTGCAAAGAGGATGCTTTCAAGCAGGCCTCTACTAGGCACTGCCGGCGGAGCCTTCCCCACGGCCTCCCGCCCACACAACTCCTCCTGGAGTGTGGCTTTGTGAAGCAGGCCTCTACTAGGCACTGCCGGCGGAGCCTTCCCCACGGCCTCCCGCCCATACAACTCCTCCTGGAGTGTGGCTTTGTGGAGCAGCCCCTGTATGAGCTGCTCCTTTTGGATAACCGCTGGGGCACGGTATCCTGTCCCGGACGGGACTCTCCTGGCCCGAGTCTGCGGAGTCAATGGGCCTGACAGACTTGGCTTATGCCTACCGCCCGACTGGCGTTGGCTGTGTACCCGGCTGGGCACTTGGGAGTGCCAAGTCTGTCGCCGCACCGCTACCGGCTTGCGACTCCCCAGAGGTGACAGGCTGCCTTTCAGAGACTGCGCTCCCGCAGCTCTCTCTCCCCTTGTCCGTAGCACGCCTGCACCTTGATGATTTTTTCCTTGTTCCTGTATTGTGGGGAAAAACACAGCAACAATTTCTCTACTTTTTACTAACTCCTCCAAAGTCTCCCCGACTTTGGTGGAGCTCTAAACTACTCACCTGCAGGAAGAGCTCCTCTTCCTGCTGCCGTGCGCCAATGTGTCAGACGTAATGACGCGCATGCGCCCTGACGGGTCTTCTTCACGTAGTCACTCACGTGACTCCGAAGTAAAATCTGTTACCCACAGCCACAAACCCCATATCCCTTGATTTCCTTTCATCCCTTTAACCCTTTAATATGCTCAACCAGATGCCATTCAATTATTTATTGGTCTTGAAACTGGATAATGTGGTGCTCACTTATCAATTTTACATGATCCAATTTTTATATTATTCTGAATTGATTGCAATCACATCCACCCGGGATCAATGATGGCATATCTGAACTTTATGCGACATCATACACATGTGCAATGACAACATGTGTTTTCCACACCCTCACCTGACAATGCGCATATACTTGTAACCCCATTCATTTTTGGTCCATGCACAATGCACGATGCTACCATGTTTACCACACAGATCATCTCACATCTTGTAGTAATTAGGTACCAAATGAGATGTAAGGTTCTAGCAGGACAGTCAAGTGCAAGTGGGTGTGGGAGAAGGTTGGCCACTCAAACAGAAGATTGTCATGTCCAACATTCCTCCTAGCATTCTCTCATTTCCATAGCTGCAATGGAGAGAAACCCTATAAAGTCTAACTGCCAACCCAGTGAACAGCCTGGCAACCATGCAGCTATTGTTAACATCATACAGTTCCCATTAGGAAACATGGAGTCAGAACCTGTCAGAGGAACTCTATGGACAGGCAGCATCTGTGGAGAGAAATAGGCTCTCTCCATTGTCCAGTACCCTCCACAGATGCTGCTTAACCTGCTGAGTTCTGTTTTTTTGCCCCAGATTCCAGCAGCTGCAGCCTCTTATGTCTTCATCAGAATTTATAGTCAGAGAGTATGGAAACAACTCATTCTTGCCAACCAAGATGCCTCCTCTAAGCTAGTCCCATTTGCCCATGTTTGAACCATTACCCTCTGAATCTTTCCTATCATGTATCCATCCAAGTGTATTTTAAATGCTGTTATAGTACCTGCCTTAACTATCTCCTCTGGCAGCATGTTCCATATACCCACCACCCTCTAAGTGAACTTGTTGTTGCTTTCAAGGGAAGAAATGTAATGGTACACGTATGAAGGATTTTTCACCCAATTTTGTTATTTCTTCATGGAATCTGATATGAAAGAACGCTCAATCTAATTTTGAGGCAACATTGTCTTAAAAATAGAGTTTTGTTTGCTGAGAAAGATAATTAGGAAAAATAACTGATTTAAGATGTATTGCTGAACATTAGAATTGTTTACACTTGGGAGACTACAGTTAGTCATTGGGAATGATCAATATCACAAACAGCTCCAAGGGAAAGTAATATTATGAAAAATCATCTTCAATAATGTTCATTAAATGAAATTAAACAATTATTCTTTAACACTCAAAAAATCTGTCCAATGCGTTGAAAGCAACACTACATGAAGCCCATCTCATGTGACGGAGGCTTATTTAAAATGATCACATTTGATATTCATAATCTTATCATTAAATAGTAAAATAATATTTTATTCGTTGAGAGATGCGACTCTTTAAACGTGATAATTTTCTTCAAAAGATGAGTATTGTTCTTAGTTAATCTATGGAAAATGAATGGTTTTCCTGAGGATGGTACTAATAGTTTAAGTAGACAAATTTACAGAAAGAAAACCTCCCTCAAAGAAGAAGCCATTAAATGGACCATTAAGCAGTGGCCTGGAAAGAATAAAGGCCCCGAAGCCAACATTAGAGACAAAGGAGTGAAGGAAGGATTATTACTGGCACAGTCTCACTGAGAGCTCTTGGCTGCTCTAGTTCTGAGCACTGCTTCTTTTGCCATTCTGCTGAATGTTGGGGGGATCAGTGGAGGCAAGAAAGTAAACATTAAAAGAGACTGCTTTGACAGTCATCTGTAAAACAGCCCATCTTATATAATTGAAATGCTGTCTGAATATTACAGATTTTTTAATATGTGTGCATGTGTGTGTGTGTGTGTCTATGTGTGTGTCTGCATGTGCGGGTGTGTGCCCACGTCTGTATGTGCATGTGTATATGTGTATGTGTGTGTGTCCGTGTTCGTCAGTAGGTGAACATCTCTGCACATGTGAAATGGCTGATTTCTGAATAGAAAAGAAATCAGGAATATAAAATATCAGTCAGAGTACAGGAGGGAGATGGATAATCTGATTGAATAATGCCAGAATAACAACCTTGCTCTAATGTTAACAAGACTAAGGAACTGATTAGTTCTTCAGGAGGGGAAAACCAATGGTCCATGAATCTGTCTTCATTGCTGGTATGGTGGTGGAGAGAGTCAATAGTTTCAGGTTTCTGGACCTGCATATCTCTGAACATTGTGCTGGGACCAGCACATTGACACAGTCACAAACAAAGCTCAGCCATGCCTCTGCTTTCGGAAAAGATCGATAAGATTCTGCATGTCACAGGAGACTTAAACAAATTTCTACAGGTGCATGGTAGAGAGCGTACTGACTGGTTGCATCATGGCCTGATTCATTGATTCAAATGCCCAATCCATCTCAGTTAACGACCTACCCACAATTGAAGGGATCCAACTCATCTGTGCCTCAAGAAGACCTTGAATAACATGAAAGATCTATACGATCAGAACCACGCTTTCATCCAGCTGTAGCCATCAGGAAAAAGGTACAGGAGTCTGAAAACTAGTACCTCCAGGTTCAAGAATAGCTTCTTCCCATTTTCAAGTACAGATTTGAAGGTTAATTGGCTTTGGTAAAGATTGTAAATTGTCCCTAGTGTGTGGGATTGTGTTAGTATACGGGTTTCGCTGGTCGGCATGGACTCGGTGGGCCAAAGGGCTAGTTTCCATGCTGAATCTCTAAAAGCTAAACTAAAATCAGTCACAACACACATTTTCCAACTTACATTTATTCATACATCCAGTGAACAGGAAGAGCCAGGGACCTTCCTGCAGTGTACATCGACAAGAAGGACAGGAGAAATTATACCAAATATTATTGCCATTGGAGCTTTGCAGGGAGTTCCTGGTGATTTTTATCTGGTTAATTAATGGGTTATATTATTAATTTACACTGTCCACAAATGCCTTATTTTCCAGAGCACAATTAATTTGATTTGACATAGGGCTCAACAGGGGACTTGGTAGACCATCACTTTTACAGAGTTTTTTGGAGCAAACATATGTATGGGTACATTTATATTTGAAGATAGGCACAAAAAGCTGGAGTAACACGGTGGGTCAGGCAGGATCTCTGGAGAAAAGGAATAGGTGACTTTTCGGGTCAAATAGGTGACTTCAGCCCCATGAACATTTATATTTGGTTCCATACCCCTCCCCATTCAACATTAATTCCCCCATGTTATGCATTAAACTGGATCTCATTGTATAAGTGGAAACTGATGTGTAGCCACAGGTAAAGCCGTTCACATTAGTGTTACGTTTGTGAAGATCTCCTACATCATATTTCTGAAGCCTGAGTGGATGTGGAGAGGGCCTATCAACTAGTGGGATAGTCTAGGACCAGAGGTCATAGCCTCAGAATTAAAGGACGCTCCTAGGAAGGAGATGAGGAGTAATTTCTTTAGTCAGATGGTGATGAATCTGTGGAATTCATTGCCACAGAAGGCTGTGGAGGCCAAGTCAATGGATATTTTTAAGGCAGAGATAGATAGATTCTTGATTAGTCCGATGTCAGGGGTTATTGGGACAAGATAGGAGAATGGAGTTAGGAGGGAGAGATAGTTCAGCCATGATTGAATGGCAAAGTGGACGATGGGCTGAATAGCCTAATTCTGCTCCTATCACTTATGAACTGATGAAGCCCTCTGACACCTCCATTTTATGAGAGCATATGTGAGTCAAGAATCATCTTTAATGTTTTAATATTTTTAAAAGTTTTATCAATTTTAATCTACCACAGTGAAAAAAATGGTTGCTGTGCAAGAACTTTGAAACAAATTAGTTCAGGATATATGGAAAGGGACCTGATTTTCAAGGACTCTGTTGACAGAATGGGTACAACTGTGAATGTTATATTCACTGTGACAGTCAGATATATGTGGTGCATGCAGGGCACACCTTACAGTGTGGCTGAGAGAAACTAATATGACTTAATAACTTGATGTCAAAGCTTTGCAAGATCATGGATTTTTTATTAATATTTTAGTGATGTCTTGGAGACCACATCGGTGCTTTTATATCATTGTCACTTGCTTCCAGATTGTTAGAACAGCCCAGTTTATAGACATTTTCCCAAAGAGGGAATCCATCTCAGTTTCAGCAGAGTTGTTATGCTTAAGCCTTTGAGTTGAGTTAGATATTCTATCCCAGACACTTAAGCACTAATTTAACCATGATCGTAGTATTATACTGACTGCATTACTCCGCTTCTTCTTTAAGTGAATTCTTACTTTAAAACTGACTACACGTTAAGTTTGGATGCAAAGAACTGCTGTTGGTGGAATCTTGTGCAGAACAGAGTGCTGGATTATCTCAGTGGGTCAGACAGCATCCCTGGAGGACATGGATAGACAATATTTCAGGACAGAACCCTTCTTTAGACGGTCTCTCCAGTCTGAAGAAGTTTGGTCCCTGACCCAAAACATCACCTATCCATGTCCTCCAGAGATATTGTATGACCGATTGAGCAATTTCAGCACTTAGGGTTCTTATACATTGAGTTTTCTGAATCATATCCTCACCTCATAAATTCTAATTGTCATGATGAATCGAATAAACTCTGGACTGAAAACACTTTCTGAGACTGGAAAGAGCATAGGCAGTTCCACGTAATATCTGAATGGGACACTGCCAATGTGGCCACGTACATAACTGGCAAAGCAAACCCTCCGCTGCTTCTGAATGCAGTAAACTGGATCCAATATTGGACCTCCCAGGACTCAGTATAACTTTGACAGAGATATCTCCAAAAAGAAACAGAATCATTTACTAACTTCAAACTCTGTTCATGTATTGCTCCAGGCAACTGAAAAAAATATTAATATTTAAGTATTGGTCTTGAATCAAAGATGGTATTCTCACTTCTCAAATAAGTCATAGAAATGTAAAGCATGGAAATAGTCCATTCATCCCAACATGTCCACACCAACCAGCGGGCACCCTTCTGCATTAATCCCAATCGTCCAGTACTTGGTGCATGGTCCCATATGCCTAGGCAATTCATCTCGATCCTTTTTAAAGGCCGTCAGGGTCCCAGCTTCAGTCACTCTCTCAGGCAACACATTCAAACTATTTGCCATTTTCTGAATGAAGATGTCACATCCCCTCTAAATCTCCTCCCCCTTTACCCTACATCTACGTCCTCTAGTATGGGGAAAGGTTCCCTTCTGTCTGCTCTATCTATAGCCCTCAAAATGTTATATATCTCAATAATGTACCTTCTTAACCTCCTCTGTTCCAAAGGGAAAAGGCCCAGCTTCACCAGGCTCTCCTCATAACTGAACTGTTTCTATCCCAGGCAACATTCTTGTGAATCTCCTCTGGACCCTGTCCAGTACCATCACATCCTTCCCACAACATGGTGACCAAAGGTCTATCTTATGATCCATTCCCGGGTAAGAGCTCATTGTTTCAGTTCTGTACTGAAGGAGTCCCCTCAGGTGCACACAAACAATCTAACGCAACAAAACAGATCTTTTTATTTGCGGGTCAGGCAGCATCTCTGAAGAAGAAGGATGGGTGATGTTTCGGGTTGGGTCAGTCAGAAGTAGGGTCCCAACCCGAAACGGCACCCGTCTTTTTTCTCCAGAAATGCTGCCTGACCTGCTGAATTACTCCAACACTTTATGTCTATCCTTGGTATAAACCAGTATCTGCAGTTCTTTGTTTCTAAAAGATCTCTTTATTGTCATAAGACCTGAAATCAACATATAAATACTTTCTTGCTGGAGGTCCACTAACATAGGCTGACAGATTCGGATGTTTCTGAAGTGGCCACAGAAGTAGATTTGGTCATTTAGTCCCCAATGTGCTGTGGATTGCTTGAAATGAAATGCAAAGGATCAATAAATGTTTTTCAGAGTGAAGTTTAATCACAGTATTATTGGTGGTGGCTAAATAACAGATTTTTCCTGGTAACACAGGCTATGGTTGAGAAGGTGGCACAGTACTGTGAAACACTTGGAATTATCGCTCGGAGCAAAGGATTGGTAAATGTTTCCTGTCCATTCTGATTAGTGACACGGGGCAGAGACTGAAAGAGTAATTTACGGTGTTTCAAATTTTTGAAACTTTTTGATACATAATTGAAGAGTAATTTTATTTTATATATTCCCTAACATGAAATGTTTTACAAGAAGGCAATTTCACTTAGTACTCCCTGCAAAATACCTGAGACCTGACGTGCAAAGTAGGTGCATCCAAACAGGTTTGCAGAGTGCTAATACATCATTGGTAATGTTTCAGTGTTTAATTCCCAGTGGTAATGCAATATCTGTACTGCAATGATACTACAGATTTCCCAGCGCATACCCACATGTCAATGGAATTTCATTGTTTATACAAACCCTAACCTAAACAAGATTGTACAGTGACATTTACACTTTTTGTATACAGCTATGCTGACATCTATCAGTACAGGAGTGCATGATTTATACTGCTCCGTATCCAGAGTCTGTCAAGTAAAAGAAATGTTATTGCAGTCTGGGCTACGTTGAGCTAGGTTCTGTGTATATCTGGGTAATAAATATTTAGCAAATGAAGAACTCTGGTTGTTATAAGTCACTGATGAAAAACCATTAATTAAATCCAAGTTAAACTTAAGGCAAATGTATTTGTATGTGTGTCATTGTAAATCAGATATCTTTGGACAATGGTTGAAAGACGTGGCCAAGTAAGAATTATGAAGAAATCTTTAATTGTCACTGGTGAGAAGTGGTCAGTTTAGTGTTGGACGTCCTCTAGTTTAAAGCTGTGTTTGATTGTTACTTGAATCAATGCTGGCGTGAAAGTTAGTCACCTGTTAATGTGTACAAAAAATAGCCAGAAGTAAATATGACAAGGCCAATCAGTTTTACCTATTGGAAAACATAATTTATTGTCAGAAATGTGTCCATTTCTCATCAACCAAGTAGTGCACAATTTCAAACAGCCAATTTTATCCAGTTCACAGGGATGATTACATCAACTGATAATCCTTGTTACCATGTGTTATTTTTAACAGAACTTTTGGAACATACATACAGAGAATAGGTTATTCATCTCTATCATTCATGAATGTTAAGAATAGCTCGGCACATGATCAGCATGTCAAAGTGAAATAAATCTGCATTGTGATCATTAGCAGTGCAGAAAACTGTCTGTTCTGAACTCGCGCTCCATAGTTGAATGCATCAAGCCTCATACAACAATGGACCACAGCATCATTAATGCTCAACTTGAGAACTAGTCTGTTCCAAGTGCTAATGATTGTAATGCTGTATTTTAGCGTAATTGAGTGCTGTGCATAAGCAAGCTAATGAAGTGCTTTCATCTTCAGCCGTGTTCCATGTGTATGTGCATGTCATTTACTTTTCATCATTTGTGCTTTTCGTTTGTTCATGATTTACAGCCTGACATGTGATGACCTTTACATCCACATTGCCACGGAAATGTAAGATTTTGGTACACATGATTAAATAATCAGCCAGTTTTTCTTCCACATTTTTTTTTAAACTTGCACTGGGAAGATTGTTCAGTTCCTAGACTGGCTGAGTGGACAGCACATTCCTACACTCATTCCAGCATCTGTGTTGTTTAATTGATTGGCAGACAGGAGTTGCGCACGGCTGAGATCAGACAGACACGTCTGTCATTTTTTTTATGCTACACCACTCCTTGTCTGAAAACAGATGAAAGACATCTCAGAGCCTCATTTAAAGCTTGGAAACTTTATAGGTGAAATAAGCTAATTTCCCAAAATTGTCAGAGTTCCTTGTCTTGGGAAGTTACACCACACAATGCAATATGGAAGTTGACATCTGAAACATTCAAGCACTTAAAAAAAAAACCTATGTGCCAAGTTATACTGGTGGACTCTATGAGGATACTAAACTAAATCCTGTCATTATGCAGCCGAGTGATTGGAACACTAGTTTGTATTTGTTACATTTAATGTAGCCCTAACTAAATACACCTAGCACACATCAAAACCAAATGTTAAGAATAGAAAGATATTGCAGAAAATACATTAAAATGAGATTTTCTTGGTTATGTGTAATCTGAGGCTGTAAGGCGGTCAAAAGTACCTTATAATTATTTTAATCACATATATTTTAATGGTTTCTGACAAACCTTTTGCTTGTTAACTTATTGTAATTGCATTCTTCCACTAGCTTTCAATTAAATGCTTTACATATTTAATGTTCCTTATGGATATTTAAAGGTTCTGTTAATTTTCTGTGCCAATAATATTCATTATTTCCTGTTGCCTGTTCACATGGAAGTGGTGGTCAAAGTTCAGAATAAGCTGAACTGAAATGTCCATGACAAATATTTAATGCTAGAATATTGCCTCAGGCAAATAAACATGTTCTGTACCATCATTATTTTCTGTGCAAATGTGTCAAAAATCATCAGCTATTCCATAAATGTGCCTCAATTTAAGAAAAAATATATAGCCATGTCAGGCTAGAGGTAGGCAAAAATAGTTATGTGACTGGAACCCCCCCCCCCCTCCACCCAACTTCTCAAATGGTACTGTAACCAGTAATCAATACTAATGATAGGGAACATCAGCTGTCTGTCCTTTCATCTTTTATTTTTTTATTTTAGTTAGTTAAGTGGTTTGTTTGGAGGTCTAGACTTTTTTGTGTGGGGGGGGGAGGGAAGGGGGAAACTACCTTTCAGGGTCCCTACCTGGCTGGAGAGGCAGCTTTTCTCCGGGCTGCAGTTTCGACCGGTCCTCACGGCCTACCAGCGGGCCTGGAGCGGCGTTTCCTGTCGGGGACCACCCAGAACGTCGGCTTCAGCAGCGGCACAGCACTGGAGCGCTATCGCGGAGCGGGCGATGGCTTGCCCGGGTCACCGCGCTGGAGCTCCGGTGAGCTGAGGATCGCTGGGGAAAACATCGCGGAGCTGCGGGACTGTGGAGCGACCTGCTGCGGGCGGCGGCGCTGAACTTTACACCGGGAGCCTGGGATCTCTAGATGAGATCACCAGTTGTGGAGCTCCAACCGGCGCGGCCTTGTTGGCTTCGGAAGCCGCGGCCCCCAGTGCGGAAGCGGCCGTTCCAGGGTTCCCAGGCCGCTGAGAGGACTCTCCCGACGCCGGAGCAACATCACCCGGCGAGAACAGCCTGGAACATCGGGCCTCCGTAGAGGCAACTGTGGGCCCGAATATGGGTGAACTGGGGTTGGGGACTGGACTTTGTGCCTTCCCTCATGGTGGGAGCCATTGTGGGGGGATGTTCAGTGTTAAGACTATCTTGGTGTTATGTCTGTATTCTCTTTTTTGTGTGCTGCATAATGGCAAAAAGCATTTCACTTCACTACACCTGGGTGTATGTGAATGTGACTAATAAAAATACCTTGAACCTTGAACCTTGAACATGAAGCCAGGAATTAAAACATTGGATTATGCTTTTTTTCAAATTCCAGTTTTGAAAAGTCTGCATTTCCGATGTGTAAAAAGGACTTGTAGATGATTTTAGTTAGACTGAAGCCAACAAAAATTTGAAAACTCTGTACAACATACATTTTCCTAATATTTTTGTGATAATGAAAACTTTCCCAAATCTAGTGGGCTCCAAGCAAGGTGAGAATAACAATGCAGCTGGTTTCACTCACTTCCAGGCTATTCCTACTGTAACACTGGACTGTACTTGGACCGTTGATGTAACTGTCTGAATCAGGTGAGATGGTTGTAAACATGTCCTAATCTGGAGTCCTGTCTCCCTGCGATAGCTGCCAGAACTTGTAAAATGAATGGAGAAGTTATCATGCCTGAGCTTGGAGCAGTAGAAGCACAATCAGGTTTCAAAGACAAAGGTATTTAATGCTGCAGTGAGAGTTGAATAAATGCAAACTTACTCATTAGAAATTAGCACCAAAGGATTCTACATGTTCCCTATTTGTACATACGTTTGCCAAAACTAATGATGGCATTTGAGGAAGATTAGTCAGTGGGTGGTGGATCTGTGGAATTCATTGTCACAGAAGGCTGTGCAGGCCAAGTCAATGGATATTTTTAAGCTAGAGATAGATAGATTCTTGATTAGTACGGATGTTGGGATTTATACTGAGAAGGCAGGAGATTGGGGTCAGGAGGGAGAGATAGATCAGCTATGATTGAATGGTGGAGTAGACTTGATGGGCTGAATGGACTAAATCTGCCCCTATCACTTATGAACTTATGAAGATTGATTAATGAAATTAAACTGATGCAGAAAAGAACATATTTGATCAATGTAAGTGCAATGTCCATCTTTATTTGTGACACGGAAGGAGATGCAGGTCATGTTTTTGCAATCCAGACACCAGATTCATGAAACATGCACCTCATTTCAGACTGCCTTGAGAAGACATGACGGACAGATAGAGGAAAACATTCAAGACTGTGCTCAATACTTCTTTGAAGAAATGTGACATTGTGCTGATTCCTAGAAATCTCTGGACCGTGGCCATTGTACGTGAAGGAGTATGTGGGATGGCATCAAGAATGAAAATGTCATGCATCGTAAGAATAAAGAAAGTCCCCCGCATTTGCAGTGGATAGGTGCATAGGCGCCTCAAAAACCATACTTTAGGCACCTCCAACGTAACTGCAGAAGAATCTAGTTCCCATACTGACCTCATTCGTTATCTCAACATCCTAAAACCTATATGGAGGTAAGGCATCATTGATCCAAAGGAAATTACCAGAAGCAATTTGGAAGAATTCATTGGGACTTGAGAAGATAAGTTCATAGGGAGAGAATAACACAATTTTCATCCCTCATGCCTGATCCTGCATTCAATAAGATCATGACAGGCATGTTACCTAATTTAATTTAATTTAGTTTACTTTAGAGATACATTACATTTAGTTTACTGTAGAGATACATTACACATACATTGAGAGATACGAAGGAAATAGGCCCTTCGGCCCACCGAGTGTGTGCTGACCATCGATCCCCACACATTAACACAATCCTACACACACGAGGGACAATTTACAATTTTACCAAAGCCAATTAACCTGCAAACCTGTAGGTTTTTGGAATGTGGGAGGAAACTGTAGCACCCAGAGAAAACCCACGCAGGTCATGGGGAGAACGAACAAACTCTGTACAGACAAGCACCCGTAGTCAGGGTTGAACCCGGGTCTCTGGCACTGTAAGGCAGCAACTCTACCGCTGTGCCACCGTGCTGCCCTAATTTCATATACATATCTTTTCACAACATCCCTCAACACTGAAGAAGTCTGAAGAAGGGTCTTGACCCAAAACAACACCCATTCCTTCTTTCCAGCTTCTCCTTTTGAGTTACTATGTAAATTGCTCGTTCTAAGCTTCCCCCCAGTCTAGTTTCAGTCAAAAATCACTGAGTCAAGCACTTGCGCATCTAAACTTTATTTTGACAAAACACAATTATAGTTCGAACTACTGTACCTAACCACCGCGGGTTTGATCCTCATATCTGCCTGATCAAGTCCTCTTGGCCTCGCTCAAACAGAGACATTCCAGAAGGTCACGCAGTCCTAAGCGCACTCCCAGAAGATCGACACACAACCTCATGGTAGCGGACTTTTATAGGTTCCCGGACCTTGAGGGGCCAAACCACATAGGGGTGGTCTCTTTACAATCCAATAACAAATATTAATTAACCCCATACATGACAGACATTTCCCTAACCCAATAATACAGTGGCTAATACATTGTATTCAAACAGTGTTTCTCAGAGGAAATGAACATCGCAACGTGTGCCCTGATATGCAAGAAAACCAGACAAGGTTCAATATTTAATACAATCAACATCCAGCAAATTAAAGCTTTGCAAAATTATTTACGATATGTATGTCTGGTTTGCATTCATCCAATCCATGCTATGCATTTTGCACCTATTTGTCAGGGTCTGCAGATGTTCCCATTTTCTTCCTGCTAGCTCTGATCTAAGCTCTAGACAAACTGGCACCATTCTGCAGCTTGTCCCATTTCTACAGAAAGCACTTTTAAATTGACCAAATGGCCTAGCAGCCCAGAAGCCTTTACTCAATTGTTGTGTCCTAGCCTCTCCAATTTGGCCAGGATTAACATTCCTTCCTTTTATCATATATGATAAACCATCATTTATGATAACCAAGTAGTCAGATAATCAGATAACCAGATATGCATATGTGTGTCTATTACATTCTCCATCTATTAACAACACAAGATGATGATGTTTCTTCCAAGAATCTTGTCAAGCTTCCCGAGTTTTCGTGGGCATAGCTTCACAATTTCTGTCTGATGAGTCTTCACCTCCCGAGTTTTCGTGGGTGCGAATTCCCTCCATCCGTGTTGTTGCCCATTCTTCCATCCCTTTCCATAGTCGAACCTATAACCTATAATTCCTGAAAAACTTGGGACAAAGCAAGTTACCATTCATGCACCAATGCTTCCCCATACATTCACTATAATTCTGCAATACTATCCCTTTTCCATTTCACTATTCCTATCCTATTATATTCTGCTCTATCACTGTATTCTTATTCCTATTCTGTTCTATAATATACTCTTTACTATCCTAGGATCAACACTAATCAGCCCTCTCTATATTCACACAATGTTATAATATGACAATAAATGGTATTGTATTGTATTGTATTGTATATGTATATCTGATGATGGTTTCTCATATAAATTTCAGCTGGGTTCAGTCCAGATTTCCCTACAGGCGTGACTCTTATTTAAAGCAAACCATGATAAATGTTCCAATTTAACCAAATTCAGTCTCAGCCTTCAATTTAATATTTTAATTTTCAGTGTCCGTCTTACTCTTTTCATTCCACAGCATTGTGGCCGATAACACATTTTCCATTCCAATTCCTGTGGAATTCCCAGCTGTTCAAATTTAAACAACAAATTTCAATATGTTGTCAATTCTATCATAAATCCAATTAAGAATTCCAATTCTAGGGACAATTTCTTTCCACCTTGATAATAGAAGCCGCTTTACCATTTAGATCCATCGGTCAAATACATCAACTCTGATATCTCAACACCCGTTCAAGTTTCTCCTTCTAATTCAATAAACTTCTCCTCCAGTACTTCTTCCTTAGTATGTTGTCTCAGCTCTCAGTCCATAGGGGTTCTCTCCTATACTAGTTTCCTAACCACTCAGTAATTTCCTAGCCTGGTCTCTTAAAGGGAAGTTCTGCTGTTCACAGTTCCTCTTTTGACCATTTCCAATTCCACCTCTCATGTTCCCTGAATAATTTCCATGTTACCAGGTCGTCCCAAGTTCCATCCTTCCTGATGTTCTCTGAATAATCCTTCCCATCTTTGGCTGCCTGTCTGGGAATGAGACAATAACAATATCAATTAATAATCAAACTCCAAATATCCCTAAGCCAAATCTCACAAGTCAGTTCCAAATATCAAACTTTAAAGTCCTCCAATTCATCACTATACAACTTGGAGACCGAATTCAAAATTTTATCAATTTATTTCTAATAATCATAATTTAGACGCAAAGTAAGTGTTTTACCTCAAACCGCAGAGGAATGTCTTTTATTCAAATTCAGTCCTTCAAAGTAGAACTTGCTCCAATAGTCGTCATAGGTTGTCGGTGTTGTTTCTCTAGGAAAGATTAGATAGTGTTACTTTCCTTCCTTCACTGGCGTCAAAAGCTAGATGATGTTAAAGTTGGGCACTAGGGTAGGTTTCTTCTTCTTCTTCTCTGATGTCAGTTTCAAGGGGGTAGGGATACTGAGGAGCAGCTTTCTCTATCGGTTGGCCTTCCCAGATTTGTCTTAAAGGGACAGGACAGTATAATTTCCTCCTGCTTGTTGATTCCTGTTTCTGGGGAGCTACATTACCTGTGCTGTCGTCTGCCCGTTCTTTACCTCACTCCCCAGATAGTATGTTGTCGACTATACTGTCCTGCAGGCACAAACTCAGTAAAAAGTTAGTACAATAGCTCCTTTCCCCATTCCCGTACCTCCTGCACAATAAGTTTGTTTCTTCTCTCCCTAGTGCCATTTCAGTTCTCCTTAGTTCCCATTCCTTCTCACACCAGCTACTATGTTTCCCTTTCCGTAATCCTTTCTTCACTGAGGGTTCTCGATAATTAGATTCGTTATGTCTCCTCCTAGGATTTGGAAGGGGGTGATGTTCTTTCTGTTTTTTATTGCTGTTTTGGGCCATGTGAGGACGCCTTCAGATTTCATTAACTGGCAGGTTAGGGCTAACGGAATGGGTTAAATTGCCAGAATGTCCCTGTCCCCTGATCTCCTTGCCAGTGTTCTCGTCCTCTACCCTCGGTGTCCCAGGTGTCCCGGTAACCTCTCGGGATCCACTGGTTTCTGAAACCCCGTGGCCCTCTTCTTTGCCCCCTTCCTTCTCGGTACTCCCTCACAGGACACGATCGACTCCAATGTCCCAATTCCCCACAGTTGTAGCACTGATCAGGTCTGACAACTCTATACCCTCTCCAACCAAACTGAGGAAAAGTCGGCTCTCGGAATGGCAGGTCTATCCAAGCTTTGAGAACCTCCTCCTCCTCCTTGTCTTCCTCCGTAATTCTTAATACAGGTCTCTGGGCTGCTGTTGGACCTGGCTGCATAAGAGTGTGACCGTCTGTGGCCCGGGGGTCATTTACACCTACTGCGGGACTTAATACCAAAGGTGGAGTAGGCAGCTTTCTACAAACGAACTGCCTACGGGGAATCCGTTCTACAACCCCATCGACGGGAAATTGCTCCGACATAATAATATTATCAATGTCAGGATCAACCCCTCCGTATCCTCCTGCTGTCTCACCCTCAGAAGAGCTACTCGTTCTGTCTCTGTACTTCAGGACGGATTCCTTCACTTTCCCACTACTGGATTTTCTAATTAATTTTGGTAGCCACTTCGGCGGAACCTTCCTTCTAGCCCCTTGATCTCCTATACTATCCCCCACTGGTGGAGCAATCATAGGAGCTAGAAGGTCACTCCCCGATATTTCCACTTAAGATTTGAATTTAGTGGGAGGAGTCGAACATACTGCTGACTCCACCCGAGTGCCCTGCTCGCAATCTGCACATGGCGTCTCCGACCTGAGAACATGAGAGTGTTGTGAATGCTGTGGCTCCATTTTGAAAAATTCTACCCACCTGGCATACCGTGAGCCTCTCTCTCTTAGAGGTCTACAGATACCGCTGCACTCTTACCCAATTTAATAAGTTTAAATTTAGTCGGCAACTCCCCTTTAAGAGCCATCTCAGTAGTTTCCCTTTTAGAAGATGGTATTCTCTCCTGCTCCTGCTCCTGCTGTTGGCTTCACTATCTTCCTTTTCCTGTTCCGGAATGTCTCGAGACATTCCCCTCTAATCCCTCGTGTTCTCTCGTGTTCCCCTCTAATCCCTACTTTACACGTTGCCATTCTTAGAGTAGACAGCAGAACGATCTCTTTATTTATTTTCCTTCTAGTGAAGAACATTCTCCATATTCCAATGAGCTCATTCCCTTCTTCACTGTTTCCATATCATTTAACAATTGCTTCTTTCTACGTACTTTATTCCTATTACAGATTTTAGTCCACCCAGCGACCAAAGTTCGCTTCTTAAAACTCCATTTAATTCTCCAGTTAATCCTCTTAATCTGTCTGCTTCCATGGAAGCTTCTCGCAAATTATTCTTATCGGGCATCCGGGTCTATTTGATAAGTCCTTCTCTGAGACATTACCCATTTTTCTGCACAATAGTTACAATACAAAATAAAATTCCAGACACTCACACCTATTCAAACTCACTCCTTCCTTTCAGACCCCAAGGTCAATGGAGTCTCTCCCACACAATGGCTAATCGTCTCTCAGATTCACACCTATTCACACAATTGTTCCCTTCCAACCGTTACTCAATCACCCACTCAATCGCTCCTATTCAGTTATTCAAATCAATCGCTCATATTCAATTGCTCTCCCAACTTTCTTATCAGTTAGATCACAATCACTTCATTCAACTCTAAACTCTGAACCACGCCAATAAAACTATAATGAGAAAAGAAAGTATTCCCCCGATTACAAGTAACCCCAGACACACCCCAATATAAACTACAAGCATCCAATAAATCACACTCTAATAAATCTTCTTCATGGCGCAATCGGTCAGTGGAATGACCCCTCCCCTGACACAGTGATCGAAAGAGTACAAACCCTGATCAAACCACCATGAATCAGATTCTCACAATACTACAATCTAAACAATTACAAATATTTAATTCAAACACACTTTTACTTCAATTATCTAAATCCTTAAACATCCTTGAACACTCACACAAGCAGCAATACAAAAGCGATCCACAAACTTAACACACTCTAAATCTTAACTTTCTAAATCTTAATACACTCTAAATCTATTTACATTTACTAAATATTTACACAATTCTGATCCAATAACAATACAAAAAAGACGATACTAAATGATTACAATTTACAAAAATGATTTAACGCGCTAGCGCACAGTTTACAAACTCGATCTCAATGCCGCATCACGCTGTTATCAATCAGTAACCCTCTCCCTCCGATACCGAAGATTTTCTCCTCCCTAGGTTACTCTTTGCTGAGGGGGGGACTACTCCTTAAATGACTACTTTTCCTCCCGAATATTACTATCCTCACGTTAAGACTGGATTTTTATAGGGTGACCTCTATCCCTCCTCTCTAAGTTCTACAGAATTAGGGGTACCCTTCGCATTCGGATTACTTTTCACCAAGTAAACCAGGTTCCCGTCTCTCAGTTACTCTTCGCTATCAGGTACTAATCAACAATCGATCAGAGGGTTACTATTGATTCACTGTTGATCAGCCGCTATTTGGAATCGATCACGAACATGCCTCCGAAGTTCTATCTACACAATTTGAATTCTAACGTACGGGCTGAACTTCAATGTGAAATTCTGTATTTGGAAATTTGATTCTGCAAATCTAGACTCGTTCTCGGTCTCCTAGTTTTGGTGCTTACCACTCCACATACGCGGGCTCTCGAATTCAAACTAAATTGCCCAATGAAATCTCAAATGGACTAGAGTATTCTCAGCCAATCTATACTCTATCCACCGAGCCCAGTACCTTTACGAGATTCCTTGACTGTCACTCCAGGGAGGGACTAAGATATCTTCATGCAGACACCCCTCTCTGCCGGGCACCGAGGGTTCAGCGCCTAGCCTCTTCGTGCTGGCAGTCGAAGCCGATTTTCAGAACGCACCTTTCCAATCAGTGCTCCCGGCAAAGATAGATCCATACGTAGACCAGACCTGTGTTTCAATACCCCACCAATTGGATACCAAATCTGGACAGTGGGCCACCCCTCGCCCAATGAAGCGCATCAGGCTCTCATTAAAGCAGCTGCAGTCTGCCAACTATGACCATGTTTTGGGCCACTCCACGCCCTGTTTTATGGGCCCCTAACCCAAAGGAGTGCTAACCACCCCGCCCCTCTCTCCCCCCCCCCCCCCCCCGTGCTTGCTAGGCTCTATTCTAATGATCTCGATTGGACCCTTTCCCAAGCCCGCGAAGGATCGATCCGCTCCGACTAGCGAAGTGCCGAAAATCAATGCGAAAACCGCACAGTGGGCCCGATTACTGCACTCGCGATCGAAACAGCTCAACACCCTTAATCGCAAACTTGTGTTTGGGGGTCCGTTGAGATCCTGGACGAGCCCCCAATGTAAATTGCTCATTTAAAGCTTCCCCCCAGTCTAGTTTCAATCAAAAATCACTGAGTCAAGCACTTGCGCATCTAAACTTAATTTTGACAAAACACAATTATAGTTCCAACTACTGTACCTAACCACCGCGGGTTCGATCTGCCTGATCAAGCCCTCTTGGCCTTGCTCAAACAGAGACATTCCAGAAGGTCACGCAATTCTAAGCGTCTCCCAGAAAATCGACACACAACCTCATGGTAGCGGACCTTTATAGGTCCCCGGACCTCGAGGGGCCGGACCACATGGGGGTGGTCTCTTTACAATCCATAAACAAATATCGATGAACCCCGTACATGACAGACATTTCCCTAACCCAATAATACAGTGGCTAATACATTGTATTCAAACAGTGTTTCTCAGAGGAAATGAACATCGCAACATGTGCCCTGATATGCAAGAAAACCAGGCAAGGCTCAATACTTAATCCAATCAACATCCAGCAAGGTAAAGCTTAGTAACATTATTTACAATTTGTATGTCTGGTTTGCATTCATCCAATCCATTCTATGCATTTTGCACCTAATTGTCAGGGTCTACAGATGTTCCCATTTTCTTCCTGCAGCTCTGATCTAGGCTCTAGCCAAACTGGCACCATTCTGCAGCTTGTCCCATTTCTACATTCAAATTGACCAAATGGCCTAGCAGCCCCGAAGCCTTTACTCAATTTTAGTGTCCTAGCCTCTCCAATTTGGCCAGGATTAACAACTCCACCATTTTGTGTCTATCTTCCCGCAACACGTTTGGTTAACAACAATGAAAATCAGGTTTGAATGTTTCAACTGACCTCGCCTCAAATGTCATTCATTGATACAAATTCCAAATATCCTCTGTCTACAAAAATGTTGCATTCCAGAGAGACCTGAGTCTCATCTTTGTAATTATCACACCTAGAAGACTTGACTATTTTTCCTCTTTCTACTTTCTTACTTCCCTTTAAAAAGTTCAGTGAAATCACTCCTTAAAAGAAGCAGTAACCGTGGTAAATTTAAACTACCTCAAGATGTGTAACTTCTTCTTCCTAAGTTACAATGCCAATAATTGCCAATAGTACTTCAGGTTTGGTCTGGGGTTTTATATAACTGCAGCAAAACTTTGATTCCCTCACCCTCCAAAAACTTCCCTCTCTCACTCCTCCTATCCTTCCCATCCTTTGTATTATTCTACTTTTGATTTATTCATTGCATCTGCCTTTGACACTACAGATGCTTCCAAGGCACTTTAAACCCCAACATCCATTACTTTTCCACTGAGTACTGTTTTCCACTGATCTCTTTAAGTGGAAGACACCTTTTTTAAAATCTACAATGAAATCTCCATTCATACAGCCTTGTTCAGTCCACTATAAACACAGATCTGCTGCCAGCGAGTCCTGTGCCAGATTCATTGTTCCAGCATGGTCATCGGAAGAGAATTTGGCTGAAAGCTCAGTACTGGAGACCCTTACAACCCGTGGATTCATTGCAATCTCCTGTCTTCTGGACCACTTCTGAAGTTTCTGCATTCCAATGAATACTTCTTTCCAGAGATTTTTCTATTCCTCTCTGCTCTCCTGTACACATATATCATCAGACCATCTTATTCCTGAGCTACTGCTCTGCGTTCAATGTCTGCAGATGTTCCTGTCCCGGTGCTGCTCCTCTACATTGCTTCCCCTTTGAGGCTTCAAGTTACAGATCCTCTTCCTTCTCCCCTTCTGGGGGCATTTCCTTTCACCTCTGACTTTGCCAAAATATGACAAAGTGGATTCTCCCTTTGCTTGGTTGACAGTGTGTTGAGCTGACAGTATTAGTGTTGAACCAACTTCTCTTGCACAGAAGTGATTTACCTCTTGTCTTACATCCAGTGTAGTTCTCATAATGATACAATTGTTCTCTCATTTTGCACCACACCCTCTGTAACGATGGAACCACAAGAGACTGCAGATGCTGGAACCTTGAGCAAAAAACTGTTGGAGGAACTCAGCGGGTCAGGCAGCATCTGTGGAGGGAAATAGGCAGACTCGAAATATCATCGATCCATTTCCCTCCACAGATGCTGCCTGACCCAATGACTTCCTTTAACATTTAGTTGTTTTGCTCTATCTGTAACTATTTGGCTCCTGTCAAGAGTTCCACAGTTAACCCCATATTCCATTGTAGGCCAACACAATGGCACAGCAGTAAAGTTGCTGCCTTACAGCGCCAGAGACCCGGGTCATTCCTAACTACGGGTGCTGGCTGTACAAAGTTTGTATGTTCTCCCTTTGACCACGTGGGTTTTCTCCGGGTGCTACGGTTTCCTCCCACATCTCAAAGATGTACCGGTTTATAGGTTAATTGGCTTCTTGGAGCGTACAATAGAAATAGTGTACGTGGTGGGCTGAACGGCCTGTTTCAACACTGTATCTCGAAACTAAATTAACAACAGTTGGGTTCAGGGCAAACTTTTTAACAGTAACTTAGTTTACATCAACATTAATGCCTTCACTGGAGCATGGTTCAATAAAAAATAGACAATAGACAATAGGTGCAGGAGTAGGCCATTCGGCCCTTCGAGCCAGCACCGCCATTCAATGTGATCATGGCTGATCATCCCCAATCAGTACCCCGTTCCTGCCTTCTCCCCATATCCCCTGACTGCTATCTTTAAGAGCCCTATCTAGCTCTCACTGGTGCAGTTAGTGGAGTAGCTGCCTCACAGCTCCAATGACTAGAGTTCAACCTTGTCCTCCAGCGTTGTCTGTATGCACTTTCCACATTGACCCATTAACTGCCAGTGTTTCCTCTGGGTGCTCCCATGTCTAAAAGCTTGTAGTTTGGAAGGTTAGTTGGTCAATATAAATTACCCTTAGATTAGAAGAGTGGTAGAAACTGGGGGGAATTGATGAGACAATGGGAGAATGAACAGTTTAAGGTAAATTAGTGTAAAAATGGGTGCTGGAAGTTTGGCACTGACTTGGTGAGCTATAGGAATTGTTGGCACTGACTTGGTAAGCTATAGGAATCATTTTCATGTTGTGTTTCTCCATGACTATGACTGGTCCTTATTGAGGTCATCCTTTGAGTTTTGTTTTGTGATCTTAGTCAGCCTTCTGTGGACATTGATTTCCATTCAAATAATTGGTCTTATTTGCTTTCTTCCCGTTTATCTGTAGCCACAGCCTGGATAGATTGCCACCTTTCCTTTTGAATCCCGAAACATTATGAGAAGACATTTTGACTTATTTGTCCCATTTTGACTTATCATGTGAATTCTTTTATTTTTATAACTGCCAAGATTGCTTCTTTTATCCCAGTTCCAAACTAAGATTCCAGTTGCAGACTCCTCCCATGCTTTTGCCTCTTGATATTAACTATCATTCTCTTTCTTTTGGCTCGCTTTACTTGCCTTAACCATGCTGATTGTGTGTCCCCAGCACATTAGCAATGAATTCAAGTATTCTTTCCAATGCTCCTTTGTCATGAAGTACACATGCTGCAGCTTCCTATCCAACTCGATCTGGGTATCAAGGTTACCAGTCCTTTCATCTGAAAGGTTTTCCATGTCTTTTCCATCCAAACTACAATTTTCATGGCTTACTCAAAATTAATTTTGCATGTTAAAATTTGCTCTATATTATCTTGTCACCTTATCCGCATCCTAAAATGTCCCTCAATGTTGTGTTACAGAACATTCCAAAATTATGCTGTCTTGTTAAGTTCCTCAGACTGACAGTGCTATTCCTAATTGCCTCCCCTGGCACCTGGTTATGAGTACTGAACTTGTAACTCTGAAATATTTTGGACAGTGCTGAGTTAAAGTGCACTATTAGCTTCACAACAATTTCACCGAATAGGATGTCTATTGTATTCCTATGCACCAACTAGCTTGCTCATATTGAATGAGTGTCGGAGCCCATTTTATCAAAGAAAATGGCATTGTTCATTGATCATTGCATTTTCCTCAACACTGTGGCCTATGGTCTCTCCAACAACACATTATTTCATAAACAAGTGCAAACACTACATAAATACTATATGTTTCTAATGCTTTGTACTATTTCTCGTACTTTTCAAGATAACCCATTACCATATTTCTGTAATTTCATCAGCACCATTTTATGGTTGCTTATCCTATTTTGACTTTGAAAAATGACTTCTGTTTGATCTTATGCAATACAAATTTTAAACTCGCCTAAGTTTGCCTTCTGTAAAATGGAACATCTATATATGTTTTCTTCATTATCAGGTGGTGCATTATGAGGTCCTATGTACTGTTCTAGACTTGGATTTCCTTTTTGCTCACACAGATACAGCATATCAAGTAAAATGCCAGTTTAATGTGATAGCGAGTCTTTGACTGAAGGTGCTACCATGGTGCAACAAAAGTTCACCATGTGGCATGTCCTTAAGGTGAGAGCAATGTTGTTCTATTTGGTGGTAAACAAAAATGCTGGAGAAACTCAGCGGGTGAGGCAGCATCTAGGGAGCGAAGGAATAGGCGACGCTTCGGGTCGAGATCCTTCTTCAGACTGGTTGTGGGGAGGGGGGGGGGGTGGGGATAAGAAAGGAAGAGGCGGAGACAGTTTTTGTCTACCTTCCATTTTTCCAGCATCTGCAGTTCTTTGTTAAACAAATTGTTCTGTTTGATGATGTTATTTTTCTGTTATGCTGTTTTCAAGAGAGAGTTAAGCCCCTGTCCCACGATGTGAGTTCACCCAAGAGCTCTCCCGAGTTAAAAAAAAAATCAAACTCGTGGTATGTACGTAGCGGGTACGTAGGACCTCGTGGATGTCCCGTAGCGGCTCGTAATGCTAACGGCAGGTACTCGGGAAATGCGGTAACTCGTGAAGTTTTTTCAACACTGTGAAAAATGTCCAAGAGTTTCCCGAGTACCTGCCGTTAGTTACCGCGTTTCCCGAGTACCTGTCGTTCGCATTACGAGCCGCTACGGGACATCCACGAGGTCCTACGTATATTCCACGTACTTACCATGAGTTTGATTTATTTTATTTAACTCTGGAGAGCTCTTGGGTGAACTCGCATCGTGGGACAGGGGCTTTAGATAATTCTCTTAGGGCTAATGGGATCAAGGGATATGGGAGAAAGCAGGAACGGGGTACAGATTTTGGATGATCAGCCATGATCATATTAAATGGCTCAAAGGGTCGAATGTCCTATTCCTGCACCTATTTTCTATGTTTCTATGATGATCTGCATCTACAGGTAGATTCCTCTCACTCCCATTCTTTTTCTCTCTCTCCAGTCAACATCCTTAGACCTCTCCTACTCCCCATCCCGATTTGATAGCCTTGAGGATAAACTCTGTAGAGATCAAGAATAGCAAACCCCCTAAAAAATTTAATAATGTTTTCTTCAAAAACCAAAAGACATAGAAACATAGAAACATAGAAAATAGGTGCAGGAGTAGGTCATTCGGCCCTTCGAGCCTGCACCGCCATTCAATATGATCATGGCTGATCATCCAACTCAGTATCCTGTACCTGCCTTCTCTCCATACCCCCTGATCCCTTTAGCCACAAGGGCCACATCTAACTCCCTCTTAAATATAGCCAATGAACTGGCCTCAACTACCATCTGTGGCAGAGAATTCCACAGATTCACCACTCTCTGTGTAAAAAATGATTTTCTCATCTCGGTCCTAAAAGACTTCCCCCTTATCCTTAAACTGTGACCCCTTGTTCTGGACTTCCCCAACATCGGGAATAATCTTCCTGCATCTAGCCTGTCCAACCCCTTAAGAATTTTGTAAGTTTCTATAAGATCCCCCCTCAATCTTCTAAATTCTAGCGAGTACAAGCCGAGTCTATTCAGTCTTTCTTCATATGAAAGTCCTGCCATCCCAGGAATCAGTCTGGTGAACCTTCTCTGTATTCCCTCTATGGCAAGAATGTCTTTCCTCAGATTAGGAGACCAAAACTGTATGCAATACTCCAGGTGTGGTCTCTCCAAGACCCTGTACAACTGCAATCATACAGTCGTCGGAACTGTCAAAATATTGCTAAAAAAGCAAAAAACAACTGATTAAAGATTGGGCGTGAGAGAAGCTTGAATGTTTTTAGATTTTATCTGTGAAATCTTCTCTGTACGCACGCCTGATATACAGGGCAGTTGGAGAAAGTGAAGTCCTGGGCATATCTTCAGAAGGTACCACTTCGACTCAGGGGATAATGATGCTGGACATGTTTTGATGGTCAGCAGGAGCAGCATGGGGCGCAGCGATAGAGTTGCTGCCTTACAGCACCAGAGACCCGGGTTCGATCCTGAGCACGGGTGCTGTCTGTACGGAGTTTGTACGTTCTCCCCGTGGCCACGTGGTTTTTCTCCAGGTGCTCCGGATTCCTCCCACACTCCAAAGACATATAGGTTTCTAGGTTGATTGTCGTCGGTAAAGATAGTAAATTGTCCGTAGTGTGTAGGACAGTGCTAGTGTACGGGGTGATCGCTGGTCCGCAAGGACTCGGTGAGCCGAAGGGCCTGTTTCCGTGCTGTATCTCTAAACTAAACTAAAACTAAACTAAACAGTGTTGCCCACTTAGCACCCAATTTAATTTAGTGCCCATTGAGCACCTCTGCTGCAAAATTAAACTTTGCGTAGCCATTCAAATTTCAAGAAGCCTGTGAAATGCTGATCAATCGAATTCTATGTCAGCTGCTATTGTTGCAGCTGTACAAAATATTGGTTAAACCACATTTGTAATACCGTGCATTTCTGGTCATCATACTACAGGAAGGATGTGGTAGTATTAGTAAGAGTGCAGAAGAGATTCACCAGGATGCTGCTTAGAATGGAGAGCTTTTGTAGGTATTTTTAAGGTGGAAATTGTCAGATACTTGATTGGTAAGGATGTCAAGGGTTATGGGGAGGCAGGAGAATGGGGTTGGGAGGGAAAGATAGATCGGCCATGATTGAATGGCAGAGAAGACTCGATGGGCTGAATAGCCTACTTCTGCTCCAATGACTTACAGTATGAACATGAACTTATGAACAAGGATAGATGGTGCGCTTGGTGTCATTGGACCATAGAAGGCTGAGGGGTGACCTTATCAAGTTTTACAAGATCATGGGGGACATAGATAGGGTAGATAGATTATTTTCCCCAGGGTAGAGATGTCTAAACTTTATGGGCACAGATTTAGCTGTTAGGTATTCTGCATTATCCAAGCCATTAAAGTATGCAGTGCCTCAAAATTCATGTAAAAATAATATGGCAATAATTCTTACTCCTGCATTTAATTAATGATCATCTATGGAATGAGTGGCACTTAAATGGAAGATTTATTAGTAAATAACAACAAAGCATGTAAATAAAAGATGTTTAATTTAAAGACGACAAGAATGAATGTGTGAAGTTGGTAGGTTTTAAATGACAGATTGAGAAATAATGCAAATATCCTGTCTGCATATCGGTTTCTGTGGTCCAGATATTGACAGGGACAGTGTGAGTAGGTTGTGGTTTGAGGAGGTAGGGAAGGTGGAGGTTTGGGGCATCTTGGGAGGTGAGGGTCTGAAAGGGGATGAGCACAAAGAGGCAGGTATGGACCCCAGGACCTCGAACAATGCTGCCGTACCCTGTCCTTCTCCCTGAAGGTGGGTTCGCCTTCCTTCAGCTGCCTGTTCTCTGACAAATGCAGTCTGCTAAGGTTAAATGTACAAACCAAATTAAATCAGAGGCTGCAAGCCTCATTAAAATATTTCAATTGCTCATCCGCCCCCTGGGTAGATTAGGTCTTAAACTCCTGTCCTGACTTCGCTAACCCAAGAAATCAATGGGTGCAGAGACACCTCAGACTTTCAATGCTTTGACATTTCATGTGATTCTAAAGGGCCTGTCCCACTTGGAGATTTTTTCGGCGACTGGCAGCGTCATATCAGTGTTACCAAAAGATTTTGAACATTTCAAAATCCAGTGGCGACAAAGAAATGTTGTGACACTTGAAAAAACACGTCAATACATAATCACGCCATGTCACGCCGCGTCATGTCACATCACGCCTCGTCACGCCACATCACGCCATAAATTTTTCAGTGAGCTGATACGTCAGGCAATGATGCTGGCAGTCGCCGAAAAAATCGCCAAGTGGGACAGGCCCTGAAGCCACCAGTTTTCAGGGTGAAAACTCACCTCATATTTCTGCTTCTGCATTGTTATATTTATACTTTGCCAGCATGCTGTTAATCTCTTTCACTCTGTCACATCCCTGACTTTATTCTAACTATCTGTTTTATTTTTCTGAAATTCAGCTTCTTTATATTGTTCTTTATTTATTTTTCAGGTATTAAAATTTAAAATACTGAAGGTGCATTGATCATCATTTCAGGTTTTGAGATGGATAAAATGGAAAATATAATGGACATATTTTTCTCCTTGTATACTTCTGAAACAAATTCTACTTTATCTTTTACTTTCGCATTTTGAGTGAACGCCTCATTTCATTTCTTATTTATGGTTTAATAATTATTTTTATACAAAACAAAGAATTCCACTGTATACATGTGACAATAAAGTGCCATTGAAC
Organism: Malacoraja senta; assembly: GCA_038087875.1. NCBI lineage: Eukaryota > Metazoa > Chordata > Chondrichthyes > Rajiformes > Rajidae > Malacoraja > Malacoraja senta. The sequence goes on along the minus strand of CM075982.1, from coordinate 60,060,886 downwards.
CTTGGAACCATTATTATTTATATCCAATTCTTTCTATGTAATTTTTTCCACAATCCTGCCCTGTTCAGTTTTCTTTTCCCTATCTTCCCTCCAATGATAAATGCTTCCCCTCATTATCTGCCTGCATCAGCTTTACAGTGCACTGAAAACTTATTAACTAATCCAATTCTTCACAGGACAATTGCACGTGCTCAATTAAATGCATAATCTCTGTTATCAAAGGAATATGTACAATATGTAAATGCAAGCATAAAATAGTAAATCCGTATAAAAAAAACAAAAGTTGTCAAATTAACAAAGGCCACAGCATTGCAGCAATAATGCACTTCATACTGTATAATCGACATTGTAATGAGAATAAGTTTACATATCTCACAAAGTATTTATATTCTGCAAAGTGCGATCTTCCTTTGTAATTCTATGTGCAAAATTACTAACACTTTCATAATTTTATTCTTTTATTTATCTATTTATTTTGAAATAATTTCTGCAAAGTATGCTTTATTAATTTTATGTCCCATGTATTTCTTTACCCTTTCTTCAGTCACTTCTGTTACAAAAACGACACAAAGTTCTGCAGTAACTCATCGGGACAGGCAGCACCTCTGAAGATCATGGATAGGAGACATTTTGGTACTTTTCTTTAAACTGATTGTAGAAGGGGGGGGGGAGTTGGAAAAGAGGTGGGGGAGGGACAAAACCTAGCAAGTGGATACAGGTAAGGGGGGCCTTTGTCCGACCTGCCAACAAAGACCCCACTCAACTGTATCCACGACTTCTGTTGGGAGCGGCCATAGTGAGGTGGTGCTGTGCAGAGGATAAGTGCAAGACATTGGCCTCTCACCCAAAGAGGGGGTTAGGGAAAAGGTATAGTCTGTGTTCTTTCTTTCTTTCTTTCTTTCTTTCTTTCTTTTATAAATCTTCCTTGGCCCAGTGTTAATTTTTAGATTTTAGCTTTAGAGATCACCTTCTCCACAGCCAACAATGGAACATTCTGGGCACCACCTTTCTTTCAACATCATTGTTGGCTTTGATTTCTTCTTTTGCATATCTTTCATTTATTTGTTTATTGTACCTCTGCATATCTTTAATTTCCCTTTCCCCTGAATCCCTTTCCCCTGAATCTTGTCCGAAAAAGGGTCTTGACATAAAATGTCTCCTGGTACACAAAAATGCTGGAGAAACTCAGCGGGTGCAGCAGCATCTATGGAGTGAAGGAAATAGGCAACGTTTCCAGCATTTTTGTGTACCTGGGATTTTCCAGCATCTGCAGTTCCTTCTTAAATAAAAAAAATGTCACCTGTTCCTTTTCTCCAGAGATGTTGCCTGAGCTGCTGAGTTACTCCAAAATGTAATGTCCACTCATCGCTTGTCTTGTTTTGTCCTGCCCCCACCATGCTTCCAGCTTCCCTCCCGCACCCCCCACTACATATTCATGTTCTCCAGAGATGCTACCTGACCCGCTGAATTAGTGTCTTTTTTTCCAGCAGAATATTGTTCTAATTCATTTACATAGATAGATTAGGATCTTTAATTGAACATAATCTTTACTTGAGGCAGTCAAGTAAAGTACAAATGTGATATAAAACATGTTACAAGATATAACCATGTGCTCAGCCTCTGTTGATAACAGTAAACTGCCAACCTTAAGGTAGCACTTTCCTAAAGATCAAGACATATTCTACAGTACATTACTTGTTGCATATAAACAGAGTTTTTACATTGGAGGCTTGTATTTACAAATAAGTGCAACATATAATCCAGAAATTTACAATGCATGACAATTTTAGAAGTTCCTAATTTTTCTTAAGACTTGGAAAACATCCAATTCAATGTATACATTCAGTTCAACCCGCTTGGAAATATTTTTAATATTTAGTCTTCGATGCAGAGCAGAATAACTATACATCTATTGGCACAGTCCCATAGATCAACCAACCTCCTGGCTCGAGAGTTTTTATATATTTTTCAGTACTAAGTCAAAGATAGTGTTACCTGTTCTGAGCAGAACAAACACATTGGCACATTCCCATGTTCAAACCTAAACACTTGGATCAACCTAACCTCCTGATTTTTGACTTTTGATATATTTTTCAGTACTAAATTTAAGATAGTATTTCCTATTCTTCCTCCAGTTATGGTGTTCATTTCAATCCAAGATAGATCTCACCCATAACTTATGCTTTTCATTAGCCTCTGATCTGTTCTCTCAACCAGTGCTCTTCATCTCCTCCTTTCAAGGTTTGCATTATCCATTGTATCATCGCTCACATACCCACACTGAAAATCCTTCTCACGTTCTGCACTGGGCCAACGCCATCTTTGATGATATGAGACAGGAATTTGCTAAAGTTGGTGAGTAGAATGCTTGCGGGCAAGGGGATGTCTGGAAAGTGGGATGCCTTTAAAAGAGTGATGGTGAGGGTTCAAGGCATGCATATGCTTGTTAGAGAGAAGGGCAAGGCAGCTTGGAATAAGGAACCTTCGATGGTGAGAGAAATTGAGGCTCTGATCAGGAATAAAAGGAGGCATGTGACAGGTATAGGTAGCTAGGATCAAAGTGTATTCTTGAAGGAATTGAGGAGACTGAGGAGCATACTTAAGAAATAAATCAGGAGGGCAAAAATGGGGTAGGTGACATCTCTCATAGATAATATTAAGGAGAATCCAAAGATATTTTATATGTACATTAAGTGCAAGAGGGTAATTAGAGAACAAATGGGGCCCATTAGAAACCAAAATGGTCATCGATGTGTGAAGCCACAGAAGAAGGGCAAAGACCTCAGTGAGTATTTCTCCTCTGTTTTAACTGTTGAGAAAAACATAAAGGCTATGAAAAATTGGGACATATGTAAACATATCAAATATATAAAAGAAAATTCAATAAATTAATAACCCTATTCTTTCAAATACTTTGGGCCCACTTCACAGCTGATTCCTGAACAATTGAATGCATAAATTTCATAATTCAATATCCTGAGAGGCAATGCCAACTCAATATCTGAGGTATCCTCAAATATTTCCTCAAGGTTGGCCGACATAGAGTCATTGCACATTGCAGTATGGAAAAAGGCTCTTTGGCCCAACTCGTCCCTGCTGTCCAAGGTGCCCGTTTAAGCTAGTTCCATCATCTTGTGTGGAAGATACACGGCAAACAAGGTTCTCCAACTAGTTCCTGGGTTTGTCTTTTCTGCTCTATGCCTCCATCAGTTTTATTCTGTCTTGTACCCAGCGAATCTACTTCTTAAGCATCATTACACTCCCCAGATGCCGAGATTCCTTTTTAAGTTCTCTCTGAAGCATTCACTGGCATCATACAACATTGTCAGAAACTCTCATTTAAACATTTAGTCTTTCTCTTAATGCAGCTGGTGATTACAATGGTATCAATGATACTTTATTGTCACTTGTACAGAGGTACAGTGGAATTCCTTTTCTGGATATAATTCAGTAAAAGTCATACCATGCATGAGCATAATCTTAGCTATGCACAAGTATATACGAATAGCACATTGAGACAGTATACAAGAGTCGCCAAGTTTTGGCTCAATTTTTCATGTTTCAAGTCCAAACACTACATAAACTGAAGATTTCAATCCTACATAAAACGTAGAGTTCTTAACTTGGCCCTATAGGACCGTTGTCCTGGCGGTGTTGCAGGGTCAGCCAAGTTGTTGGTATCCTCTACTTCTGCTCTGCCGCTCTGTGCCACTGCAGGCCACGTCTGATCCACGAGCTTGGCCTCTCGGAGCTGTTCCTGATCCACTTGAGCCCCAGGTTTCTGCAAGGCCTCCAGCAAAGAACTCCAATGATGCCTTGATTCAAACACATGGACCTGCGAACCGTCATCCCTCACCTCACCTGGCTACTGTTCAGTATTCATGCTCTGGGGATGCCTCCCACTGCTGACCTCATCGCACCCAGAGCGTTTGTGAGGACGTGGGATGTAAAACCGCAATCCGCTAACTGGCACCATTATATCCCTGCATCTGCTGCCATCTCCCACCACCAATTCCCAAAGACCACCTACTTGTAAAACTTCCAAGCACATTCGATGACTTACTAAGTTTGCCAAGGCTCGCAATGGAGTGAAAGTCTTTCTTCTTCCAAGGATATTAATTCTTCAGCCATGCTCTCTATAATTTTTGTAATACATCTCGCATTCACTCAGAGTCTTAATTTCCACTTCTTGCTCAGACAGAGTTTACTTAAATTCTTCCATGGCAACTGCTTTATTTAAAAACAGTTTTATTAACGATTTGCTGTTTAAAAATTGATGCCTGTGCTTCTTGTTCTTTCAAACAATTCATGATATTTTGTAATTAAAATAATTCAGACAGTTTTCCTGGCTTGTCAATCAGTGGCCTTTGTAAAGTATCTATTTTTACATCTTTCAACTCAGCTTGATGCTGTAGACCATTTAAGTTTCTATTCAGAAGGCTATTTTGTTCAGTTATTTTGCCCAAATCTACTGTCCATTTATCTCATTTATTTAAATTCATTCAGTGATTGGTCACATTTTTGGACAATTTCCTTCAAGTTTGACAAGCCTTCCTTCTGTTGGCTTTCATGTTAAACCTCCAGACAATGTGTAAAGTCAGACTTCCATTCAGCTTGCATTCGTCAACCCAGCCTTTCATATGTATAGCAGGAACTGCAGATGCTTGTTTATACCGAAGATAGACACTAAATGCTAGGGTAATTCAACGGGTCAGGCAGCATCTCTGAAGAAAAATAATTGGTGATGTTTCGGGTCGGAACCCTTCTCCAGCCTGAAGAAGGGTTCTGACCCGAAACATCACCTATTACTCTTTCTCCAGAGATGCTGCCTGACCCATTGAGTTACTCCAGCATTTTGTGTCTATCTCCAGCCTTCCATATGCCTGAAATTCAGTCTTCTGCTACTACCACAGCAAGCTTTTTTAGAGTCCACATAATCTGCTGTTGCCCCTCAGAAGCTGCACTTTGCACCCACGTGACTAGATCTCCAAGGTGGTGCAGGTGACACCATTGCTGCATCGCCTGTTGTATGCTCACCATCTTTTGTCAAAAGAATATGCAACATCTGTTAGCCTGCATAACACCATCAAATTAACTATCAGTTGCATAACAAGCAACTGATTCAATTGTTGTCACAAACATAATTGCTCCCATATTGCTGCATCTTGTCCCTCACCATTTGCTAAATTGCATTATTTCTCTGAAAGCGTAGCTTTATACATAGGCACTAAATGTCTATCCTTTGACATTGGAATTGAGGAATGTTATATACCGTACTCTTATTTGTGTCCATGACATCTTGAGCTCTCTTTCTGCAAGTTCTATTCATGTTTTAGTTTTGCGCAAGTGTTTTCCATTTTGTTACATTTGTGCAGTTACAAACACACCCGAGTCTTACTGTCAGCAGCCAGGATTTCTCAAAAACTTCCTATGTTCCATTCCTCATCACTAGTGCCCTGTTTTGTGTATTCTTCTTGAATTCCAAAGCAGTTTATCATTTTCACTCACTTAGACAAAGAGTTTCAAATAAACCGTCTTTATTTGCGGCAGTCAATTTTCAATGCCCAGCAACCACAGTGGAACGATATTACAAGGTATAACCATGTGACACAGTATCTTAAGATAAAGGCAACCCACCAATCTTAATACAAAACTTTGCTGAGTAGTTTATGGACATACACCACAGCTGGTAGAACAGATTATATACCACAGCTGGCAAAACAGATTTTTATTTCTATGTCTTTCATAAGTCATTGCATGCCAAGTAAAGCAATTACTATTCATTTCTGATTCTGAAGTGCCTGCCTTGAATCATGCAGCAACTTCACTCATTCCTGTTTGCTATTTACATTGTATTAAAAAAAAAGACATGTTAATACTACCCTTACATTATCTCTTTATTTTTGTTTTGGAAATTTTGATCAATGAGTAGGCTCCCATAATATTGAAAAAAAAAGGACACAAAGTGTTGGAGTAGCTCAGTGGGTCAGGCTGCATCCTTTGATCCCTGACCCTCTGGGTTACTCCAGGACTTTGGATCCTTTTTTTGGTAATCCAGAATCTGCAACTCCTTCTTTCCCATAACATAGCAAATTGCTCATGGTATCTCATTGGTTATTTTTTTTTAGTATTCGGGCCAGTATCCGATTACAAAACCAACAGGTTTTAAAATTAATCATAGTTCTTTTGTCCAAAAGCATGCTAGGCAATGTTTGTATTGCAAGATACCACAAAGAGCATCGAGGCAATTACCTATATGGTGTTGAGCACATCTCTTCTTTTTGAAATGCTACCATAAGAAGCATCAAAATCTGGAAGGCAGATGGGTTAGATCTCATCTGGAAAGTGGCACCACTAATAATGTAACTTTGCCTTAGTTAAGAACAAAGATGTTGAACTAGATTATGTGCTTAGGTGCTATGGATAATTATTGAACCCAATTCTTCTGATCCTGAGATGTGTGTTACATTACGCACACACTACATTCAATGCCTGGATGGAGTGAACATGGATTTTACCGCTAGCAGGAGAGTCTAGGATCAGAGGACATAACCCCAGAATAAAAGGATGTAGAAAGGAGATGAGATGGAATTTCTTTCGTCAGAGGGTGGTGAACCTGTGGAATTCATTAAAACAGACAGCTGTGGAGGCCAAGTCAATGGATATTTTTAAGGTGGAGATTGACATATTCCTGATTAGTAGGAGTGTCGGTAGGAGTATTAGTAGGAGTATTAGTAGGGATTATGGGGAGAAGGCCTAATTCTGCTCCAAGAATTTATGAACTTTTAATTAAACACTCTAAAGAATCAACAGATTGGACTGCCTGGCACCTTAACTAGGATTATTAACTAGGAATCCCAGAAAGTGGAAGTTATTCCCCACCAGGTGCAAACTCAAAAAATACAAGGCAGCTTCCTGAATGGCAACACAGACTTAGCTTTAGTGCTCCAGGATGTCATGTTGAATTATAGTACCAGTTTCAAAACGTGCCTGAAATCATTTTTGCATCGATTGGAAAGCACGATACCTCAGCAGCCTTAAATACCGCAGTTAGTTCCAGCTTGGCTGGATCCCAACTTATATGACACCTGGTTTGATGGCCTATTATATGACACCTGATTTGATGGCCTATTTAAGCAATTGCAAGCAAGGGATCATGAGATTAGATTTGACCCCCTGGAACAGGCCTTCTTTTAACCATTAATTCAGAGAAATTGAGTTGACCAGTCACAGAAAATGTACAGTAAATGGAAATAATTTTCCCTCAGCCAACCTACTCCACTGGTGCCGGATTATTTTGCATATGGTGGCACCTTCTCCATGCAGGCAATGCAAGGAAACTGCTGTTTTCTAGGTTCCTCAGTTCCCATCTTGACTAGCACTTGTCTGGTCAAAATAAATGAGTTATCACCAGTACCACAATGGAGTGGCAGTGGAATTTTTGTCAAATATTTATTCATTTTCTGACCACAAATATTGCACAAGATGCCTATTGCACAGCCCAAGTTTCAAGTTAATTCAAAATTAAAATGGAATACTTTGTAACTTTGTCGGCCCCCTTTATGTGGCCTCTGTTTGCATACCCTTGGTATGCAAAACAAAATATCACTGTGGCTTGTTACATGTGACAATACAGTATCATTCATTCATCCTTTCATTAATTCATTCAAGATTAAGTTTTACTCCTCAACTTGTCTATCACTGAAACAGAATTGCAGCTGTATTTTCACCCATCATTCAAATACCCACATTTACCTTGGCATACATTTAATATATGTCCATGGCATCTTCTTGAAACTATTCATGCAACACATGGGAGATTTATCTTAAGATGACATGTGTAGGCAGAGTGAATAGTAATAGAGTGGTAAAGATGCTTGCCTTCATCAGTCGGGGATTTGAACATAAGAGTGAGGAAGTCATGTTGCAATTAACATTGGTTAGGCTGCTTATGGCGTTTTGTGTGCTATTCCAATTGATCCAATACAAGAAGGATATGGGAATGTTGGAGAGGGTGCAGACGAGGTTTAACAGGATGTTGTCTAGATTAAGGATATTAGCTATGAGGAGAGTTTGGACAAACTTGGATTACTTTCACTGGAGTGTCGGAGGCTGAAAGGAGACCTGATAGAAGTTTATAAAATGATGAGAAGTATAGATAGGGAGGACAATTAGAACCTTTTTTCCCCGCTTAAACACATTAAATAGTAGTATAGCTTTAAGGTGAGAGGGGGAAAGTTTAAAGAAGATGTGTGGTGCAAGTATTTTCACACAGAGAGTGGTGGTTGCCTGGAACACACTGCCAGGGATGGCGGTGGGAGCAGATATGACAGTGGTATTTAAGAGTCTTTTAGATAGGCTCATGAATATGTTGGGAATGGAGGGATGTGGATCATGCGTAGGCAAAAAGGATTAATTTAATTTGGCATTATTTTAGACAGCTTTATCCTGGCCAAAAAGCCTGTACTTGTGTTGCACTGTTCTAGGTCCGATGGCAGGTGGATTAAAGGTAAGAAAAACTTTTTTGCTGAAGATGTGGTGCAGGCTGAAGGTGTCGTCTTTAGGTCAGATGTTGTGCCATCTTTTGCATCAGGCAGGTGTAATAGGTACTTTAGACTTTATAGATACAGAGTGGTAAACAGGCCCTTCGGCCTACTGAGTTTGTGATCCCCATACACTAGCACTATCCACACACTAGGGACAATTTACAAATTTACCAAAGCCAATTAATCTAAAAACCTGTATGTCTTTGTAGAGTGGGAGGAAACTGGAGCATCTGGAGAGAACCCATGCAATCACAGGGAGAATGTACAAACTCCGTACAGTACCCATAGCCAGGATAAAACCTGGGTCTCTGGTCCTGTAAGGCAGCAACTCTACCGCTGCGCCACTGTGCTGCCCTACAGGTACTGTTGGTACTCTTTGATGCAATTGTAAGTTCTCAGTTTGCTAGTCAAAATATGTCCCTCATCATCCTCTGCTCATTTATATGGTTGACCCATTTGTAATATCTTAATGTGCAAAGTTGGTTGCCACATTTCACAATATTACAGTTGTGATTACAATTCAAAATTGAGGGTAGACTGTATTTTTTGTTGTTGTCTTTAACCTCAAACACAGGTATTTAACCTCAAACCTCAGGCACCAAGAATGGATGATCCAGGTATTTGTTTCATCGTTTTTTGTGTATGGAATTTAGCTGCCAGACTTCTGATATTGCAAACATCACGACACCTCAAATGTGGCTTTGTAAAGTCCAAAGCTCATGAAAGACACTGTGTAATTGCAAATTCTTTCATTTTGTAATGAGGAAAATAACCTGGTACAGAGCTTTTAAATAATTGTTCATCTTTACAGCAAAGTTAGGCCACAACTTGGGCACATATGTTTGCGGATCCCTAGCACACATACGATAGTATCTCTTCCGATAATATTTTAAAAACTTAGTTGGAGTCATTATTATAGGGCCATAATTAATAATTAGTGGGAATCTAACAAACTTGAAGGGCTTGCATGCAGAAACAGCACCCTAATACTTGAGCAGGTTTTACACACTAAGTTCCAACATTTTTATTTTAATGTAAATTTTACATTCTAATAAAATTACATTTATCTATTATTCAGCTATTGGTCATTTATGCAAGAGCATAGGTTCCAAAATTGGCATTATTCAATAATGCAAACTATTGCTCAGGAGATCCATTTGACTATAAAAATAATAGCTCTTCCAGAATATGTTTACATCAGCACCCTGTAGATGTTCACATGATGCTAAAGGCAAATGGACTATTTCTACTGAATGAATATACTTTTCCAAGTCTTCACAACCTTAAGGCAGGGTCTCAAATAAAGTTGTTAAATTAGCTGGCAGTTATATAAGTTATATAACGATTTGCAATTGTGATTGTGATAGGACAGAGAAACTTCTATAGATTACGTTTAAAGCGTAGAACATAGCACAGGAACAGGCCCTTTGGCCCACAATGTTTGTGCGGAACATGATGCATGTTAAACTGATCTCATGATCCATTTCCCTCCATTCCTCGCATCTCCAGGTGCCTATCTAAAAGACTCTTAATCATCACTATTGTATCTTCCTCCACCACCACTCCTAGCAATGTGTTCCAGTCTCCCACCACTCTCTGTGTAAAAGAACATGCCCCACACATCGATATTAAACTTTCCCCCTCTCACCTTATAACCATACCTTCCAATGTTGATTATTTCCACCTTTGGAAAAAAGGTTCTGACTATTAACCCTATCTATGCCTCTCATAATTTTATGCACCTCTATCATGGGGCGGCACAGTGGTAGAGTTGCTGCCTTAGAGCACCAGAGATCCTAATTCGACCCTGACTAATGGGCCTGTCCCACTTAGGCGATTTTTCAGGCGACTGTCACGTTGCCGGCAGTCGCCTGAAAAACTGTCGACTGGAACGGCGACTGTCAGAGTGGAACACACACACACACATCGCTTCCTTCACCAGCCCTTTATGCAGGCGGGGGACAGGGCAAGCGGGGAGGCACTGTTTGAGTGAAATTCACATGGTGCGAAACCAATTTGATAGAGACACACACCGCAATGAACTGGAAGGTTGGCGCTGTAATTAAGACGGTGAAAGCACAGTGTATGGGAAGGGTCACGTAAGTCCGTTAAAAGAGGGGGGAAGAGGGGGGAGAAGGGGGGGGGGGAGAAGAAGTGGAGACAACTTTTAAGAAGCCAGAGATACATGGCTGTGAAGCTCAGCGAACATTAACATTACCAGTCGGTTATCCTTGGTTCTGAAAAATACTGCTTACGTTTTTTCCCCTATTGAGCCAATGAAATTCACCGGTCAGCATCGGCTACAACCTATGAGAACCTACGACAACCCTACGACCTCCTGGCAACTCATTACCACTACACTTACGGCACAAGAATTCTCGCTACTCTCCATGGCAGCTTGTTGAAAAATTTGCGGCGACCATAATGAGGCCGCGACTAGTTTCTGGAATGCAGGAACTCCTCACGACTATGAAGGCGACTACCCAGCAACCACCCGCAAATATGTGGCAACCATGTGGCGACCGCATAGTCTCCTGCAGTCGCCTAAAAAGCCACCTAAGTGGGACTGGCCCATAAGGGTCCTGTGTGTATGGTGTTTGTACATTCTCCCTGTGACTGGCTGGGTTTTCTCCGGGTGCTCCGGTTTCCTCCCACATTCCAAAGACGTGCAAGTTTGTAGGTTAATTGGTTTCTGTAAATTGTCCCTGGTGTGTAGGGCAGAACTTGTGTATGGGTGATCACTTGTCGTCGGCACGGACTCTGTCGACCGAAGGGCCTATTTCCACGCTGTATCTCTGAACTAAACTAAACTAAGTCTCACCTCAACCTATGACATTCCAGAGAAAACCACCCAAGTTTATCCAACTCTGTAGCTGAAACTAATCTTATCCAGGCAGCATTCTGGCAAACCTCCTCTGTACCCTCTCCAAAGCAATTACATCCTTCCCATAATAGGTCAACCAGAACTGCATGCAATACTCTAAATGCGGCCTAATTAACATCTCATAGAGCTGTATTTGTGGAGAAATATCAGATTATTTATTATTTTGTACCCACTCTGTGCATCTTTATTACAGTCCTACTTCTCCCCAATAACTGAGTGTACCTTGGGCATTGGTTCTTCACCATAGTGTCTCCATAACAATGTATAAACACAAGTATGAATATTTAGTCATCTTTAAATTCTTGCATAAATTAGTTTTTAACCCCATGGTCCACGTTTTACCATTAAAACCTGTTAACGTAACATCTTCACTAAAGTACTTCCAATCAAATATCCTTGAACAATTCATATCAACATGATTTTACCTTTGAAAGGACATTGTACCACAGTAGTGTCCTAACGTTCATGCCTTTTACTCTGAATTATTTTACACGGTTAATGTAATTATAAGATCAGAATTAATCACCAACTATCACGTCCATTTGTAGGTGGCACATTTGTCTTTTTAGGTCAAAATTTTAGATGAGAAAAATAAAGTGCTCCAAGGGACATTATATTGCATACATTATATCGAACATGGAACAAAAGTAATGGCATTGTAGAAAACTGTCCTTCACTGATTCATCTGTAGAAACCTAAATTAGACAGTATACAGTACATAGTTGAGGTAATGTATCATGAATACAGTAAGGACTGGAGCTAACAAGCTGAATTAAACTGCAGCTGTCTCAAGTGTGCCTCCGTTTGCATTTTGTTTCACTTAATTTTTGTCATCCATTTCCTGCTTTGTTAAAAATTATTTGTCTTTTGGACAAGATAGGTCATATTTCACCTGTTTGATAAATTCTTATCTGGTTCCAATGGAGCAGAATTTGCACTTAATTAATTGCTTGCCCTTTAATTGGACATATGTGTTGTGTACATATTATGCACACAGTGAAATGTTACTTCTCTAATGCTTTTAAAAGAATGTTTCAACCAGGAAGTGTTTGGTTATTGAATGAATGTGATATATATCGAATAATGGATAGGAAGAGGCGAGTTACAACGTGACAACACAATTAAAGTGTTCATAAAAGATTGCAATGATGAAATCTGGGAATATTTTACAAATTATCCAAATGAAGAGATTTAATTACTGTATTACTTTCTTCAATGAGTTTTTTTAATTGGAAATTTTCAATGACCTCGTAAAATAATTGAACTTGATGTGGTATCACTTGTAAAATGAAAAAAAGTGCCAAAATTAGATTGATTTTTGTCATGGGAGGGACATTTCAATTTCACTTTTACAATAGCTAAATATTTATGCAACTTATTGTACAGTAAGATTATTGAATGACCTCAAGGTTATGTAACAGTTATTGTCTTAGAAAATGTGAAATATTTATATCTGATCTCATAACATTTGTCAATTGAATGATACATTTTTCATTTTTCATATCTTCTGAAACTGCAGACTATCACACATTAAACAAGCAAATCATGTATTTAAAAATGTTTTATCAAAACTTATTTTGTATTTATAATTATTTCCTGATCCTTACTGCTAAGTATACTCCCAGGATAAAATGATAATGGTTTCATTGTTACCTCCTAACAGAGAAGATATGGAAAACATTTCCAGAGTCATGACAGCTCAAATGTGTGATAAATAGTGGACACAATATGAAGACCCATGGGGTATGATTATATCCCATGAGTGGGCTGACCTGATAATTCATGACTGATAAAGTTGCAAGTGAGTTATCAGTATGTGGAGTGGGATATAAATTGCATCCCATAGGTTTTCATAATGTATTCTATTTATATTTTACAAAAAAAATTATTTATTTTGCCAATGTTTGAGAGTGCACTAGATTCTGTTGCTGATTATGGATGGTTAAATGGACATCATCCATTAGTAAGATTGAGAATGTAGAAGTTTTGAAACTTGTTTTTGTTTAAGATTTCACATAGTATCAAATCTAACTCTGTACATTTGTTCATGTGTATGCAATGTCATTGCAAAATTCCTGTACTATGATTACACACAAGCAATGTCATATCAAATCAGGAAAAAATAAATCAGATGAGTTGATAGATCTGAGGCCTGTTTTATCAATGGGGATAGGATTGGCAGCTACGATTCTCATAGAGTCTTGATCCAAAATGCATCAAACGCTTTATATTGAACTGAAATTTTCCATAGGCTTGATATCTAATGAAGAATTGAAAAATTAATTACCTAAAATTGAAGTATAATATCTTGAAAAAAATATTTAGTCAAATGCTTTAATTAGTATAGTTTAATTTAGTTTAAAGATACAGCATGGAAAGAGTCCCTTCAGCCCACCAACTTTATGCTGACACCGATCACTCATTCACACTAGTTCTATGTTATCCCACTTCCTTGTCTGCTTCCTACACACTTGGGGCAATTTATAGAAGCTAATTAACCTCAAAATCGTACACCTTCAGGATGTGGGAGAAAACAGAAGCATCTGGAGGAAACCCAATCATTCACAGTGAGAATGTGCGAACTCCACACAGACAGCACCCGAGATCAGGATTGAACCTGGGTCTCTGACAGTGTGAGGCAGCAGCTCTACCAGCGCGCCACTGTGCCGCCTCTAGGTACAAGCTCCCTCTTTCCCTTTTCACTTTAGTCAAACAAATAACATATTACTTTTAATTAGCTGCTGATTGTTACATTTAAAATAAGGATTTGTACAAAGGTGTTGATTCAGAAGGTCAATTAACATTTGTCCACAAACCACATCAAATTATGTCTGCATTTAAAGTTTGAGTTGACTTCAATCCTCCCTTTGGATGATCACAACACTATCACTTATTCCCACATAATGCCATTCCCAGCATTGTCCTATGAGTCTGCTGGAGCAACAATAACTTATGAACCCCCTATTTGCTCTATCATCTTTTTTTAAACTGATCTATACATCCTACATGATCACTGTAAACTAATTTAGCCAATATACTTACAATCCCAGTCACTTCACCAGACATCAACCCATTGGAGACTCTGCTTATGGTTAATTATCACTGTATCTTCAATGCCAATATTCTCCTTTGATGTCCCTCGTCATCCCATCCACCATGACCTCATGCAAGAGTGAGAAGCCAATTGATCTTTTTTTCATTCATACTGATACCATCCATTTAGCTATCTCTGCTGTTTCTACCCTACCCGCTAATACAATCCCCTTTAATTGCTTAGCATGCAAACCTCCCACCAGTTTGTTTCATATCTACAGTTAAGTACCATTGAGTATTTATTTGCCATATGCACTGGATATAAGCTGGAAGAACACATATCTTACTTTACAGGCACACTAGATGTAACAACAATAACAATATACGTACAATACATTATCAGTTCATCTAAGTTGACCATGATAGTACATAGAGCAACCATGGAAATGCAAGGTCTAGAGCCTTTCCCAGATTAAGACTTACCAGAGACACACTTCCTTGACCTCAATACTACTAAATCTATTGATTTCTCAGTTTTTCATTTTGGTCTCATGCTAAGAGATACTGAAAATTCTTTGACTTCTTCATTGACTTTTCCCTCCCTTTCAAAAACTACCATTCACTCCTAAAGAAAATCAACCTCTCCGTCCTTGCAAATGTAAATTTAATTCTCCAGCCCCCCTTTCTCCATGAGGAGCTTTGTGATTTTGTTGTCTCACACAGTACATCTCTCCTCATTTTTCCTGGAAGTTCTTGTTTGAATCTCTGTGTTCAGGTTTACCTATTCATTCACCACAGTGCTAAAATGAGCCAAATCCATGTCAACACAATTTTGACCTTGGCCTGCCCTTTTCATCATTTTTGCAGTCATTGACAGGGCCCACTTTCAAGGCCCTCCTTTCATACTCCAGCTCAGTATTTAATTCATCTATTATGGTGGCATCTCGTCCTGTGCCCTGCACTTTTATTTCTCGTGTCCCTCAAGGATTTATTCCATGTCCCTTCTTCTTTCTCAGCCACAGGCTGCTTCCTGTCAATAACGTATGCAAATACAGGGTTTGCCTCTATGTATATGCTGATAACGCCTATCTCTACCTCTCCCTCGCCTCCCTCGACCCTTTCACTGCTCCTGTGCTGTCAGGCTGCTTGTTTGACTTCCAGTCTTGGATGAGCCGCAATTTCTTCCAGTTAAACATCCCGGTGATAAAGTCGTCACCTTCAGCACTTGCCACAAACATCACAGACCAGCCGTCAATTCCACATACCTCCTGTTCATTGTATCAAAGTAAACAGGACTGTTTATAGCCTCAATGTCCCCTTCAACCCCAAGCTGAGCTTTTGACCCCCATGTCCTTTCGATCACAAAGACCAAGACCATCTTTTTGAATGTTCAGTGGCAGCACCAATGATCATGAATCTCGAAACACAAGCGATGGCTGTCGTAATATATCACTTAACACAGTGCAAGCAACAAAAAAAAGCTAATAAGAATTTCAGATTATTCATGGATTAGTTATACAGCTAATTACTAGGTAATTTGCCCTTTAAGGCTGCAGCAGTATCATGCATCACATCAAAGAATAATGTATAGCTTCTTCCTCCCAGTGTGCTGAATGCAGAGACTAATATTTAAATACCTTTTGTTGTATTTTATCAAAATGTATTTACAGAATATCATTAAAAATCTGCATTGCGGTAGAGAAAGCATAACAGAATTAATGATATAATTCCCAAACTATAATATAATTGTCTATTTGGGTATATCTATCCAAAATAAATGTGATTTACGCCTCACGTCCACCAGCTAAAAGGCTGTATAATGAAAAATTAAGAATTAGGGCTTATTTTGTCTCATTAACTTTACAACTTCACATTAGTGGTATGTTAATTACTATATATTACTGTATATTAATTATTATTGTTGACTTAGTGGGATACAGATTGTCAGGACACAGAGACAGCAACACCTGATCAAGCGGCCGGGAATATGTGCCAATGTTCATTAACTATAAATGAATGGATAGTCTACGTTCCAGATATAGGAGGAAATTTAATGGAGTAATAAGTCAACATTTGAACCAAAATTTATGGCTGATGTATTATCCGAGGTAGTTCATATTGAAATGCGAACATTCCATACAAGGAGGACATCTTGACTTGAATTGAGGGATTATGGTTTATCAGGGGGTTAATTGTTATCATACAGTCTTTCTTACTTTAACACTGCAATCAAAATGAAATCTGCGATACCAAAAATACCATCTGTGCTGATTTTAGCAATGCTACTATTCCGTCTGGTAAATAGCATGCCAGCACTTACAGGGAAACAGGACTGCCCAATCCATTAATTAGAATCAATTCAAAAATTCAATTGGTTAAAAAAATGAAATAATCTATGAAGGAGGTTGGGGTCCAATTAGTCTCTACCCAGATATGTAATTAACATTTGGCACAAAGAACAAAAATGACACGAAGAATTGATAGGGATAGGGACAAGTATTTTTAACAATGAAATTCAGAATAATGGCAATGAACATTATTATTTATTAAAGCATTCCCTGGTCATATATCCATTATTTTCTATCCATTAGTGCTATTTGTCTCCAATATAAAATCCAAGGAAAACTTATAGAAGAGTTATATAAAATGTAAATGAAAATCATATTTGTAATCTGATTCTTTAATCTGATTCTTTAATTGACTTGTCACTAAACTGATGAATAAGGACGTGCTTTCACCTCAGCACCAAAATTTTCTTTTATAGAAATCCCTTCTTTTTTTAATGATAACAACAAAGGTTGACACTTTTGGTCGTTGGTTTATTTGTTTGAAACTGATACATGCATGTCGACTGAAAATGTCAATTAGAATGAAATGCAGTTGACACATTAACTTGGAAGCAACTTACTGAGCATTTTGTCCGATGTGATGGGATTGTTTTGATTGTTTAACACACTATTAATCACTTTAATAATCAATAGAATTTCTGATTAACATAATAATCAATTTGTACAGATGAGTCAGAAATTTATTTTATTATTCTCTGATGCAAGCTCAACAATACGCATGTTCTGTGAAAATATCGCGTTTGAAATCAAAGTACAATTAGGAAGGTATTATATAGTTGAAAAGTTTTTATTTTACTTCCCTGTTGCCTTAAATATACTCACTTATCCATTGGTGCTGTTAACTATAGTGCCTACAATGAAATTAATACATGTTATTTTATCAATTAAATTCCAGGAGAACATTCCAATCCAAAATTAAGGTGACTTAGCCAGCAGATAGATTTTTGGTCTGACTTCAGCAAACAGTAAGTTTTTTTTGTTCCTCTACTATTTGCACGTTCTGTTTATATTGCTTTGTACAGCGAAGTAACATCTCCGATTTTGCAAACTAAAAATCCATCCAGATGTCAGGTGGAACGCAGTCCCATCCATCATCCGATTGCTTGTCAGCCCCATTCCTTGGAAAAGGAGGGGCTGCACAGGAGGCAGAGTCAAGGACTTTCCCATGCAACAAAAAACTTGTCACAATTATTTATGAGGCTTGCTGGGACACATAATGGGACACATCAAGTAGCTGTTTTCCTTGCTAGCGCCCTCGCTTCCCCGCACCCTTGAAAGCACTGTTGAAGTGGGTCATATCCAATTCTGCGTTACACATACAATTTCCTGAACAATGCACAGCACTCGTGAGGTGACAGTGACAAATACTCAAGTCCCTGAGTATAGCTACACACGCTGTTACATGAGTGATTGCGCCAATAATCAGGCACTGCTGTCATGTGAAAGACTTTGAAACATTACAGACACTCTCTACAGAACTACAGACTTATATTGTTTTAGCAAATGGAAAGATTTTATTTAATACCGGGGCACTGAATAGTTTTGATTCAATGTAATCTTTTAACTCTTTCCACTCCAGTGCACCACAACAGAAAAAGGATTATTATTCCAATGTGAATCAGGCCACTGTTTGTAACATCACCCAGATTATTTGTCTGAACATTAATCCAAGTTCAGAGGTTCAGCCGTTATTTTATACTTATGCCTCAAATCGAACCATTGTAGATTCATTGTTGCTCATGTTCTCAAGGCTGCTCTTTGGAAAAGGCACCTCCCCTTGTGCTCTGAATTGTGAACTCACACAGATAAATCAACACCACTTTGCACATAACAATGCAAAGCTACCCAAGTGCTTTATTCTAGTTTGTTAAAAGTATAGAACATTTATTTTAAGTATACAATATCTGGTTATAATTTGAACTGCAAATAAACACTAAATAAAAAATAAAAAAACACCAAAATCAGTTTATGCATTGCTTTTCAGTGTTTGTACAATCTGCAGAATGCGTGATTTTGTTTTTATATACAATATTAAAACATACTGCAGGTGAGACTTAGATCAGCTGAGAGGGCAAAATGAGCCTTGCACTTGGAAGTCAGTATACAAGTCAATGATAGCCAGTTCAGCAGATAGGATAGGCAGGAGCGCAGCAGGGAGCGAGGAAAGAGGGATGGATTAAATTGCTTTTGTTTCAGTGCTAGAGGCCTGACAGTTAAGGCGGACGAACTCGGGTTATATATAGGTACATGTGACTGGGATGTTATAGCCATTACAGAACCCTGGCTAAAGGAGGGACAATTCTGGCAGGTTAACACTCCTGGGTACAAGTGATAGAGGGAAGATAGAGGTGGAGGTAAAAGAGTAGCGGCAGTTGCTTTATTGATTAAGGGCAACATCACAGCAGTAGTCCGAGATAACATTGTTGAAGGATCGGACAATATGCATGGAACCGAGAAGTAAAAAGGGGGTGACTATCTTGTTGGGATTGTACTGTAGAGCCCCAAATAGTTAACGGGAATTAGAGGAAGAAATATGCTGGGAGATTGCAGACTAGTGCAAGGCTAATCAATAGAGTAGCTTCACTTTCCCAATATAAGCTGGGACTGCCATGGTGTCAAGGGCTTAAGTGGGGTGGAATATGTCAAGTATATTTTGGAAAGTTTCCTCGGCCAATTTGTAGAGGGCCTTAGAATGGAGAGGGTAATGCTTAATCTGCTCTTACGGAATTGGGCAGGACAAATAACTGAAGTGTGGGTGAGCAAGCCTTTATGGAAGAAGTCTAAAAATACTTTAGAAAAGCCTTGTAGGCTGCTCTGGAAGGTTAAATCACATGGGATCTAGAGAGACCTAGCTAACTGGATACAGAATTGGCTTCATGGTAACGTTTTGTGGTGGAAGGTTGGTTTTATGGACTGGAGGCCTGTGACTAGAGATATGCCTCAGAGATCATTGCTGAGCCCATTGCTGTTTGACATCCATATCAACGTTGGATGAGAATGTATAAAGCTTGATGAGTAAGTTTGCAGATTACATTAAGTAGGAGGTATTATAGGCAGTGAAAATAGATAAGTGCAAGATGTTTCATTTTGGGAAGTCAAACCAGGGCTGGACCTTCACAGTGAATGGCCGGGCCTTAGGGAGTGTTGTGGAGCAGAAAGATCAAGGAGTGCAAGTGCATTGCTCCCTGAAAGTGGTGTCGCAGAGAGAAAGCGTGGTGAAGAAGGCTTCTAGCATGTTAACCTTCATCAGGCAGGGAGCTGATTACCGAAGTTGGGATGTTATGTGACAGTTGTGCAACACGATGGTGAGGTTACACTTGGAGTATTGTTTTCAGTTTTAGTCACCCTGCTACAGGAAATATTTTACTAAGCTGGAAAGAATGCAGAGAAGATTTACTATGATGTTGCCAGTACTCACGGGCCTGAGCTATTGGAGGAGGCTTGGACTTTATTTCTTGGTGCACAAAAGGCTAAGGAGGTAATAATATGGTGGTGTATAAAATCATGAGGTGAAGAGAGGGGAATTGATAGGGTTAATACACAGTCTTTCACCCAGTATCGGGGAACCTTTAAAAGGAACCTGAGATACAACTTATTCACATAGAAGATGGTGAGTATATTGAATGACCTGCCAGCGGAAGTGGTTGAGACTGGTACAATAACAAGATTCAAACAACATTCGGACAGGTACTGTACATGGATAGCAGAGGTTTCGAAGAATATGGGCTGAAGGTGGGCAAATGGGCTTGCTTAGATAGGGCATCTTGGTAAGCAAGGATGAGTTGGGCAGAAGGGACTGTTTTCATACTTTGAGTCTGTATGCCTCTATAACCAAATCTTCCCAGCCCTGACCTCTTTTCCCAAGTCAAGTTATTGTATGGTTGGCTTCTGGTGTGGCTTTAAATGTAACAGTGAAATCTACCAGTAGAGTATCAAAAAAGGTTGTGGGAACATCGGGGGGATGGGCCTGCAGAGAGTTTTAGGACTTTACCTCTACTTCCCTTTGGAAGTTGTAATATCAACATACAAAATCTAAATTCATTTGAGAAAATATTCCACTATATGTTGTATATTTTTAAATCAGCTAACTACTCTGCCATCTTAGCAGAATTTAAAACATACATATATAACTATATGGGCAACACGGTGGTAAAGCAGTAGAGTTGCTGCCTTACAGAGAATCGATCCTGACTGCGGGGGCTGTCTGTAGGAAGTTTGTATGTTCCCTCCGTGACATGCGTGGGTTTTCTCCGGGTGCTCCAGTTTCCTCCCACATTCCAAAGACGTACAAGTTTGTAGGTTAATTGGCTTTGGTAAAACTGTAAATTGTGTGTGTAGGATAGGGTAAGTATGCGGGGATCTCTGGTCATCATGGACTCGGTGGGCCGAAGGGCCTGTTTCCGTGCTCCATCTCTAAACTGAACTAAACTAAACTCAAGCTGTGACAATGTAGGAAATGCCAGAGGTTCCACGGTGAATTATTGTGTCAAAACATTCAGGACTCCCACGAACACAGAAGTCCTGAATTTGATGGACAGAATTTGCTGGTAATTTACCATTCACAGTTTGATGCTGGAGAGTGCTGGGAGATTTGACCCCTGTAGGTGAAGGCTGACAATACAAAAGCAAGCTCATTACTTGAATAGACACAAATGTTTTTCTTTAATTAATTGAATTAGCTTTAATGTTTTAATTGTTTATGCATGGTTTATTTTTTAATTATTAATATTTTTTCAGTTGTTTAATTGATTTTAATCACTTTTAAATATTTCTGAACGCCTGGGACATTCAGAAATATTCAAAAACATTGTGAAAACCATTGTTTCAACTGGTTATTTAGTTTAGTTTTGAGATTCAGTGTGGAAACCGGGCATTCGACCCACTGAGTCGTGCCGGCCAGCGATCCCCATACTATCCTACACACTAGGACAATTTACAATTTTTACTGAAGCCAAATTAACCTACAATCTTGTATGCCTTTGGAGTGTGAGAGGAAACTGGAGCACCCGGGGAAAACCCACGCAGTCACAGGGAGAACGTACAAACTCCGTAACAGACAGCACCCATAGTCAGAATCGAACCTGGGTCTCTGCTGCTGTAAGACAGCCATTCTGCCGCTACCCACAGTGTTATGTGCTCAATCTTTGGAGTGTGGCATGCAGGGGCGGAAAAGCCGGGGGGGGGGGGGGGTGGGGGGGGCAGAGGGGACACCGCCCCCCCCCCCATGTTTTTGTAATCCGGATTTTAAAATCTCCGCTTTCCGCGAGACAGTGGAGGTGGGACTGCTGGTCGTGGGCGCCGATTGGACGAGAGAGATGTCGGTCAGCAGGCAATGGGGGCGGGACATGATGATTCAGCATGATGATTGGAGGAGGGAGGAGTGGGGGGGGTGTGACTGAGGATAGAGTGCGGTGATTGGAGGAGGGAGACGCGGCACAGACCTGCGCCTCATCCACAGCCAGGATCGATCCCTGCCGGGTCTCCGGCGCTGTCCCGTCTGTACCCGAGTACCCCCTCCCCCATGGGTGGCCAGAGAGGTCGGGAGTCAGATGGGAGCTGTACCCCCAGGCCCACACCCAGCGCAGGGAAGCAGCGCTAAACCCAGCTCAACTCTGCCTGTCCTGCCAGGTTAACCTGCCTGGGCTTGCGGGAAATATGGCCAGCACGGAGAAGCAGCACTGGTATCCTGTCAGTCCAGTCAGGGCTTGTAGGTTAACCCGGTGAGACAGGCAGAGTTGAGCTTCATTTAGCGCTGGATTGAGCCTCCGAAGCCTCGCGCATGTGTTGTGAGTGTGCGCATGCGCGCGCGCCCGCCAAAAAATTGTGTCCCCCTGTCCCCCCGGTCCCCTCCATATTTTGATAGCGAGTTCCGTGCCTGGTGGCATGAACTCGTTACCTTCTGCCTGAGGTTCATGTACCATATCACCGAGCTATGGTAGTTTGCAGTGGATCAGTAAGTGCAAATCAAATAACTGCAGATGCTAGAAACCTGAAATAAAAACAGAAAGAACTAAAATTACTTAGCAAGTCAGTTAACATTTCAGGTCAATGGTCCTTCTTCAAAGAATGACAGGGCATGTTCTCAATGACAACCTTCATGTCCTTGCTAAGGCCATACACATCAACTGTAGCTCTAATCTCTTCTGATGATCTGCCGATGTAAGCACTGCACAATGTCATGTTACCAAGTGGATAAGTGCAGCCCAAGCAATTAGCCACCTAGGTAAGGAACCCTCACACCCATCTGACCAGTCATCGGTTTTGAACTGTTGAATAAGTTCTACACTGTCATAAATCAAGCCCTCTTTATGGTTTCCGATGACCTTGTAGGAATACCTAGCATCGTGTGTGGAAGAGCAAGGGAGTTTTGGTGTCCTGGTGAATATTTAGTCTTCAAAACATTACTGAAGTCAATATTTGTTTTCATTTATCTTATTGACACTTGTGTAAAAGCTGTGCAAAAATTAGAAGTTGTGTTACGAATATTACAAGCGTATTTACATTTCAAGGATATCCTACTGGTTGAAAACCATCATTTAAGAACCTGGGGTTATAAGTGACGCTATATTACATGTAAAGTGTCCCTCCATCACTATTATAAAGCATATAACTTCACATCCATAATCTTCATATAGTATGGAAACAGGCTTTTCGACCTACCGAGTCAGTAGCAATCATCAAGCACCCATTGGCACTAATCCGACTTGATCCCCTTTTATTCTCTCCCCTACTCTATCAACTCCACCAGATTCAGTTACTCAGTGAACTGCATTAGATTGATTTGGAGTAGCATGTCATCCACGGGGAATTTGGATAACCCAGAGGAAACCCAACCGATCTTAGAGAGAACATGCAAACTCCACACACTAGCACCCGAGGTGAGCATTGAACTCAGATCACTGGAGCTGTAAAAAAGCAGCTGCTTCACTCAGCTGCTCATAACCATTATCATATCATAGAACTGCTTTAAATAAACTAGTAGGTGGAGCAGATTTTCTTTTCAACTGTGGGATTCTGGTTTGATATCAGTGAGGTTTCCACTCGCTAGTTTCTATTTCTCACATAAGATGGCTGGTGTGGCGAGCATTGTGATTCAGCAGTAGTGCTGCTGCCTCACTGCTCCAGGTACCTGCCGTGATCCTGACCACAATATTAATGGTGTTTCTCTTTCCTTAGCTGCTGCCTAACCTTCTGGGTAGTCCAGCATTTTCTATTTTCTGTTTAAGGTTTGGGCAACAGAGTGAGAGATCCAATGTCTGCCAATATTTAATCCAACACAGTTAAGCCTAAAACTGCCACCAGGTCTGAAAATGGGGAGAAAACAAACCTTTCCTCGTCATTGACTTCCCACAGAAATTGTGCTGAAGTTTATATACAGAGCCAACTAAATAAATGATGACAAACAAAATGATTACAGAAAACTCGGTTCGTAAATTTCTTTATTGCTTCATCAAGCAAGAAACAAAATTGGACAAAATTGCCCAATTTGTGAAGACAAAAATAAAACTTCACTCAGAAACTGTTGAAGACCATCTCTGGATGTGTTTTCCTTGCAATCATTGACTTTGATTGATATGGCACATGACAGTGCGTGAGATAAACTCCCTGAAGCCAAAACGAGTTGTCTCAATTCAAAGCACATATTGAAGGGTCCTGTGACATTCCTTCCTCTGAATTTATAGTTTACTTTATCTTTCCCTTAACTTTTCATGACTTCACATTGTTGAAGATGCAGTATTTGTGATTGATTTCAATATAAATAAAACTGTAGCAAAGTAAGCTGTAGCTAGATCAACATCATCTGTTTCTTTTCATACCGTTCCATCACTGATAACATA